>OU343224.1:150195720-150560103 GCA_910596185.1 Chrysanthemum makinoi | reverse complement strand
CCATGGAGCTTGACCCATAACCCATTGCACATCATGCTTATATCATACATGATAATATCCATAACCCATTGATCAACCCATACCCAAGTGACCAAGTGCATTGCACTCAAGAGATACATTGTCTCTAGCTAAAGATCCATTGTTCAACCCATGACCCATAACCAAAATACCCATGGGTAAAAGGGAGCGTCCCACATATCCCTAGCTTAACGCTAGACGGATCCCTTGTGGAAGGGATCCGTCGGATCTGGGAATCAGAGATTTTTTTCTATAAATAGTGAGCCATTTCTTCATTGTGGATTATCCCTTCTAACACTCTCTTTCCTGAGTTAAAAATCACTAACCTCAGATCCAAGAGATCTATGTTTGTAGTTTTGTTTTTGTGTGATGTTCTAGGTTCCTCTTAAAGACAAGATCACCACCTTTGAAGTCGAGCAAGCTCAAGTCCATGAGTTGTCATGCTTCCTCATCATCAAAGCTACCAAGTCCTCTTGTTGATGATTCTTTTCCTTCTTCTAAGAAGCGTAGTGTTGAAGACATTAGTGAAAGATGTCTCTAGGGTCAAGACGAAGACATTAGTGAAAGGTGTCGATCGTCCATATTGTAGGCATTAGTGAAAGGTGCCTAGAAGCTAAGTTACAAGACATTAGTGAAAGGTGTTGATCGGTGCAGAAAAGTTACCTCACACAAACCGCCACTTGTGAATGGTCAACCGTAAGAAGCTTAAAACTGCTTAAAACACAAATACAATGAAGTCCTGGAGAATACAATGAATTCTCGGGTCGTTAAGTCCCACGGAGACTCAATGGTGTGTAAACACTTGATCAGACGGTAGAATGATTACTAATGATAGTGATCGAAAGGTTTTGTTAGATAATTACACTAAAAAAGTTAATAAATAAATGTAACTTAAATACAAATTAAGAAAATAAAAAGATAAAGGTATTAAATAAACGCTATCACTATTTTTAAAGTGATGAACGCTTAAAACCTAAAACTTACGTTTAAATTAAAACTACGTAACGCACAAAATAAAACGTGAAAATAAAGAAGGAAAATACTAGAATATGAAAAATACATTTTTACAATCCTAATAATATTAGAAAATTATTAGAAAAGAAAAATTATTTTTTACAACTAATTAATTATTATTAATAAAAACTATTTTAAACTATTTAATAATACTCTAAAATAAAAGAAAATATGAAATAAGACTAGAAAAATAAAATTAAGATTTAGAAAAATCTAAAATATGATAAAACTAATTTTAAAACTGAAAATATATTTTTTAGAAGCTTTTCTTAATTTTTTATATTAAAAGCTAATTAAAAAGTGCTAAAAACTAATTTAAATTAAGAAAAATAGTAAACAAGCTTGGAAAAATCTGAAAATTTCAGGAAAAGTCTAAAATAATATAAGGAAGCTAGGAAAAATGGAAAAACATGGGGTTGCTAGGAGAAAATTGAAACTGATGACCAAGTGCTTATTGAAATAAGCACTTATATAAGCAAATGAGTCCAAAAGCTACCAAACTGATAAGGAAGCTACTATAAGCTAAAAGAACCAAAATACAATAAATAACAACAAGCTTGAACCACTGATAAGCTGATTACAACAGATTGATGAGTTGAGCTTATAATCTAAAAAGGCGGGGCATTCTTGCAGGCAGAAAATAAGCAATCAAATAAGCTGAGAACAGAAAACCACCAATTGGAACTTGTAGAAGACCTGGCCAAGAACCTAAAAACTAAAAACTAGAACTAGAGAAGCTCTTATAAGCCAAATGCAAGAGTTGCAAAAACTGCATAACCCCTGCAGTCATAGTGCCCTGCACAGGGGATTTGATCCCATATTGATAAGCTCAAATGAAGCTTCTAAAAATTTGCTAAAAATCTGAAAAATTACTAATAAGAAACAAGACCAGCTGAGCTTTCTAAACCTACAATTTTCATTAAAATTTGCTCAGAAATGAGTGAATGAAAATTCCTTCTTGTTAAAACTGAGATTTTACAATTTGACTTTTTGATCAAAACTGAAAAGTTGACTATTTCCAACTTTGATTCAAAATTTTGAACTGAAAATGATATTAATTGATGAAATGAAGTTACAACAAGCTAAGTCTATGGATTTTAAACACAAAATGATCCTTTGGCTTTGTAAAAGCTCAACAAGGCGATTAAGACAGTGACAGTGAATTTTGACTTCCACTGCTTTGATATGCAAATGAGTGATTGATATGAGCTAAGATAAGCTATCCAAACTTAAACCAACAAAAGTTAAACACTAAATAGGCCTTTATGACAGATTTATCAGCAGAACCAAACACCCTTTAATCCAATTGTTTAGCAACTAAAATGATAGAAACACTACACTAGCTTGTACCAATGATCACACTGAGCTTAATCATGTTTAATATAACTAAATAGACACATTTAAACTAATAAAGACCAAAGATAAACAGATAAGCAAAAACTGAAAATTGACTTGAAATGAAAAGTGATATATAAACTCACTTAGGTTTCCGCTTTCGTGCTAAGACCAAACCCAAACCTATTCTATCCTAATCTAATCCAACCATTTATCATCACTGCAACACCCATATCAGCTTCCATTTCACATAGAGTCCAAGATTGATTTTCATTGACCATGGGATAAAACTGCTAAAAATTTGATTGCAAGCTGATACAAAGCTAACATAAGCTTATACAATATTGTTTGAGATAAAATATAAGCTACTGCAAGCTTAAACATGAGAATATGAAACTGAACATTTCAACAGTGAACTGAAATTTTTGAGACTTAAGTGAAAACTTAAATTGGTAATCAAAGTACAATAACGATATTTTCGCTATATGTGATACATTGAAACCTAAAATACAACTTTTTATCTAAAACAAAGACATTAACTTAAGAAACGACATTTTAGAAAAATGGAAAAACTAGCTAACTACCCCTTCTTTCTTCTCTTTGCACCCTTTTATACCCAGCTTGTTTCTCTCTCATGTCCTAACAAATCCCACTTGATTCCGAGCATTTGGGTGACTTTTTGACTTTTGGCCAAAATGTCAATTTTGGCGGGAAAGGTTTATTTGACAGCTGGTGGGTGTTGAGTGTGATGAGGAGAGGAGTAATCAAAGTTTCTTGGATGTAGTGTTTGGAGGGGGGACAAGGGAAGAGATAAGGTGAGGTTTGGTTGAAGTGCAGGGCTAGTGGGAAGACAAATGCTTTTGGCGCGAGGGGTTTAGTCAAACCATATTTGACTAGGCAGTATTATTAAAAAGGGGTTCAAAATGGCAATTTGACAGGGGTCCAAGGTGTGAAGGCAGGCCAAAATGGATATAAAAGGATTAATAACTTAGGGCCCTTTGTGTAATTCTCAATTTGAGGGACCTTAACTGCCAATTCTGAAAAGTTGTTTCAAGGGTTGAAAGTGACAATCTCAAAAAGTATAAGGACCACTTTTGCCATTTTCCAATTTTCCAGGGGTCATTTCTGCCAAATTTGAAACTTGGAGGACTAAACTTGTAATTTCTCAAACTTTGTATATTTTTCACCAAAGGACTAAATTTGACAACTTATGATTTTAAAAGGACCTTTGGTGATTTTTCTATTGAAATTATGTGCTCGGGACTGCTTTTTTGACAACTTTTAAAACTTGGGGACTGAAACGCAATTTTGCAAATTTGATACGTTTTCATCCGATTTTGATATTTTTGCATTTAAAACACATAAAACACTGATTTGTGATATTTTAATCATTTTGATGTGTTTCAGTGTTTTCGATGATTTTGGTTTATATTGTACAAAATGATGAGTATTTAGACACTCATCAATCCCCCACAATGAGATATTGCTAGTCCCTAGCAATGATTTGAGAAAACATAATGGATTTTAATCTCTTTACCGAAAGCCATTACTTCTGAGTAGCCAAATGTTTTAGTTCAAGTAAGAACCATGGTACACCGATAACCATGTGATTTTGAGCAAACCACCTGCTTTCAACGGATTTGATTTTGTCTTTACCGTAAGCCGCTTCTGACTAGCCAACTCTTAGATAAATTATCAGAATTATCTTTGGTGAGCTGAATACCAATTATGGTTTTTCCACCGCCTTTACCACAAGCCATAACCTTGCGGGCTAGCCAACTCTTCACTTTTTAGGATATGGTGAGTTGAGAACCATACAATTTTGGGTAAATTGCAAGCCATATAAACGGATTTGAGAAATCTTTACCAAGAGCCGTTTGCTCCTGGATTAGCCAATCCTTTTGTTTTTTTTTAGACAAGGCGATCGATAACCAATTGAGTAAGTGTAAAACACTTACTCCAAAAAAAAAATTTTGGCCAAAAACGGGGGAATTAGGTAGATAATATATGAAATTCGTGAGAATTCCCCACACTTAGAAATGAATATTGCCCTCAATATTCAAAGTACCGGCGGTTATGCCGAAACAAATAACATAAAAGGGAAATACTACGCCATTATTTAGAAAGAAGATTTTGAAAACATGTGGGCAACCCCCCCACACTAGGGTGGTAGAAAATAGAAAGAAGTCCGAAATATGGGTGAAAACCCATATGGCATGCTACTGTTTTTGATTCCCGAGTCGCTAGCTTGACTCGACCTCGAATTAATTGGTTCATGGGGAAGCAAAGTGGAAGAAACAATCTCCATCGGACTTTCATTCAAGATGTTTGGACAAACATTTGAAGCGCGTGAAAGTTCCACACACGAGATACTGAGAGAGACCAGGCTCACAAATGATAAATGAAAATGCCGGGGTCAAAGATAGTGTCCTCACTCTCGAAGGAGTGAAGAAGAGAGGAAGTCACCGAGTATGTGAAGAAAAGAAGGAAGATCATGATAACAATCATAACTAGATCTTCTTCCTCGGATTAAGTGCAGCACTCGTTTGGATTTTGTTGGTTGAGCTCTTTGGGTTGGAAGGCATCTCGGTTGGGAGGGTGGGAAGATTTGTCATAACTATGCAAATTGAGATTCTCTCCCCCCGATCATGATTTTTGCCATCCAAGCAATCATACTCCAGAGGAGATATGATATGAGAGAGTTCACCCGCGAACTCTCATGAAGAGAATCATTCACATGATGTGAATTTGTGAGCTCTTGTTCCATTGTGGGCTCATCACTATCCTCGATCCAGTATCAAAGAGTGATTCTCGAATTGAAGTGAATTCAGAGTCGAATTCAAATAGAGGATTGGTGAAAGTAGCTTTGAATGTTTCGGGAACAAAGTGATCAACATTATCTATTGGACTGTTGGGATAAGAAGTGAGTGAACGATCATTATCAATGAGACTTTCTCCTCCCAGACGTCAAGTCAAAGAGTGGATTGATGTGAGTGAGTTCACCGGAGAACTCCTCAAGAAGGATCAGATCGACTGGAAGTGATGCCTCAACGTACTCGATGTCTCCATATGAAGCACAATCTTCGCTAAGATCAGAGAAAGTTTCAAAATGATCAAAAGAACACTCAAGAGGGGAAGAAGAATCACACATATGATCAAATTCTGTGACTCTCTTGGGATTGAGACAAGGTTCTCAACACTAGACGATTCCATTTCTGGAATAGTGCCAAGAAGCTCATCCCCCATGTTTAGAGAGTGAGTGGGAGCTTCGGGTGTGATAGCAACAGACTGAGGGAGATTAGAAGGACTAGCATACATATGTTTTATACTTTCCATTGTTTTCTCGCTAGTAATTCCATCATAGTCTTTTCTCCCTGATTCTTCATGGAAGGAGTTTCAACTGATGAACTTGATGACCCGTTATAAAATTGTAGGATATCAAGGATATCTTCATCATCATCGTCATCATGAATGAAACGGAATCGAGAGCTAGATTTGGTCGCTTTTCTTTTGCAATTGATTCCTTAATAGATTGTTCAAAGGCAATTTGGGAATCTAATTTAGCAGCCCGCTCTTCGGCTAACAACACTTCCATGGATTTCTCATTTGGATTATCTTGGGAGACATAGCCACTCCTCCTTGTTCTTTTAATAACCTGAGTCTCGTAGAAGGTCCGTCGTAGTTTCATGAGGAGTCGCTTGAATCATTTGGTACTGTGGAGGTTGGTCTGGATATGAAGAGTCGTAATTGTTACAAGGAAATGGGTTCCCTGTTTGACAATCCGAGTTAGAGTGAGGACCTCCACAATACTCACAACAGTAGAACTGATGTGGCTGCGAGTCGTATGTGTTGTAGTCATAATTGTTATCGAACCGCTCATAGACAAGCGTGTTTCCTGATTGACAATCGAATGGAATGTGAACCACCACAGTACTCACAACAGTAAAACTGCTGAGTCTCACAGTGTGGTAGCTGATGGAATAAATCAGTCGTGTCATGGTAAGAATAGGGATCTTGGTTATAGACGACCGTTTCCGATTCCACCACGCTACAACTGGGGCAATTGCCACCATTATAAGGACCACCCCACCATTGACAACCAAGAGGGTGAGGATAAGACATAGAAAGAATCAAAGGTTAACAGAGGGTAAGAAATGAAGAATCAAAAAGGTGAGAGGGTAAAGATGAATATTTTGGTATTTTTGAAAAACATGATGATAAAACAAAGGATGAAAATATTTTTGGCGTTTTAACACTTTTAGGAAAAGTGCTAATGAACTTTTAGGATTTTCTTATAACTTTACAAAAAACTTTTTACAAAGGATGGGATATGTGCAAGAATGGGTCTGAAAAAGGCTTAAACACACTTAAAGCTCCCCGCAACGGCCAAAATTTGATCGGTGCAGAAAACAGTCAAGCTACCTCACACAAATCGGCCACTTGTGAATGGCCGACCGTAAGAAGCTTAAAACCGCTTAAAACACAAATACAATGAAGTCCAGGAGAATACAATGAATTCCCGGGTCGTTAAGTCCCACGGAGACTCAATGGTGTGTAAACACTTGATCAGACGGTAGAATGATTACTAATGATAGTGATCAAAGGTTTGGATAGGATAATTACACTACTGAAAAAGGTTATAAATAAAAGCGACTTAAATACAAATTAAGAAAATTAAAGATATATTAAATAAACGCTATCACTATATTTAAAGTGATGAACGTTTAAAACCTAAACTTACGTTTAAATTAAAAACTACGTTAACGTACAAAATAAAACGTGAAAATAAAGAAGTAAAATACCTACGAATATAGAAAATACATTTTTACAATCCTAATTATACTAGAAAATTATTTGAAAAGAAAAATTATTTTACAACTATTTAATTAATTATTATTAATTAAAAACTATTTTAAACTATTTAATAATACTCTAAAATAAAAGAAAATATGAAATAAGACTAGAAAAATAAAATTAAGATTTAGAAAAATCTAAAATATGATAAAACTAATTTTAAAACAGAAAATATATTTTTTAGAAGCTTTTCTTAATTTTTTATATTAAAAGCTAATTAAAAAGTGCTAAAAACTAATTTAAATTAAGAAAAATAGTAAACGAGCTTGGAAAAATCTGAAATTTGGGAAAGTAAAAAATAATATAAGAAGGAAAAATGGAAAACATGGGGTTGCTAGGAGAAAATTGAAACTGATGACCAAGTGCTTATTGAAATAAGCACTTATATAAGCAAATGAGTCCAAAAGCTACCAAACTGATAAGGAAGCTACTATAAGCTAAAAGAACCAAAATACAATAAATAACAACAAGCTTGAACCACTGATAAGCTGATTACAACAGATTGATGAGTTGAGCTTATAATCTAAAAAGTTAGTTCGGGGCATTCTTGCAGGCAGAAAATAAGCAATCAAATAAGCTGAGAACAGAAAACCACCAATTGGAACTTGTAGAAGACCTGGCCAAGAACCTAAAAACTAAAAACTAGAACTAGAGAAGCTCTTATAAGCCAAATGCAAGAGTTGCAAAAACTGCATAACCCCTGTGCATCAATAGTGCCCCTGCACAGTGGATTTGATCCCATATTGATAAGCTCAAATGAAGCTTCTAAAAATTTGCTAAAAATCTAAAAAATTACTAATAAGAAACAAGACCAGCTGAGCTTTCTAAACCTACAATTTTCATTAAAATTTGCTCAGAAATGAGTGAATGAAAATTCCTTCTTGTTGGCCAAAAACTGAGATTTTACAATTTGACTTTTTGATCAAAACTGAAAAGTTGACTATTTCCAACTTTGATTCAAATTTTTGAACTGAAAATGATATTAATTGATGAAATGAAGTTACAACAAGCTAAGTCTATGGATTTTAAACACAAAATGATCCTTTGGCTTTGTAAAGCTCAACAAGGGCGAGATTAAGACAAGGACAGTGAATTTTGACTTCCACTGCTTTGATATGCAAATGAGTGATTGATATGAGCTAAGATAAGCTATCCAAACTTAAACCAACAAAAGTTAAACACTAAACAGGCCTTTATGACAGATTTATCAGCAGAACCAAACACCCTTTAATCCAATTGTTTAGCAACTAAAATGATAGAAACACTACACTAGCTTGTACCAATGATCACACTGAGATTAATCATGTTTAATATAACTAAATAAACACATTTAAACTAATAAAGACCAAAGATAAACAGATAAGCAAAAACTGAAAATTGACTTGAAATGAAAAGTGATATATAAACTCACTTAGGTTTCCAGCTGTTTTCAGGCTAAGACCAAACCCAAACCTATTCTATCCTAATCTAATCCAACCATTTATCATCACTGCAACACCCATATCAGCTTCCATTTCACATAGAGTCCAAGATTGATTTTCATTGACCATGGGATAAAACTGCTAAAAATTTGATTGCAAGCTGATACAAAGCTAACATAAGCTTATACAATATTGTTTGAGATAAAATATAAGCTACTGCAAGCTTAAACATGAGAATATGAAACTGAACATTTCAACAGTGAACTGAAATTTTTGAGACTTAAGTGAAAACTTAAATTGGTAATCCAAAGTACAATACACTGATATTTTCGCATAATGTGATACATTGAAACTGAAAATACAACTTTTTATCTAAAACAAAGACATTAACTTAAGAAACGACATTTTAGAAAAATGGAAAAACTAGCTAACTACTCCCTTCTTCTTTCTCTTTGCACCCTTTATACCCAGCTTGTTTCTCTCATGTCGAACAAATCCCACTTGATTCCAGAGCATTTGGGTGACTTTTGTGACTTTTGGCCAAAATGTCAATTTTGGCGGCAAAGGTTTATTTGACACTGGTGGGTGTTGAGTGTGATGAGAGAGGGAGTAATCAAAGCTTCTTGGATGTAGTGTGGGGGGACGGGGAGATGTGAGGTTTGGTTGAGTGTGCAGGGCTAGTGGGAAGACAACAGCTTTTGGCGTGTAGGGGTTTAGTCAAACCATATTTGACTAGGCAAGATATAAAAAGGGGTTCAAAATGGCAATTTGACAGGGGTCCAAGGTGTGAAGGCAGGCCAAAATGGATATAAAAGGATTAATAACTTAGGGCCCTTTGTGTAAATTCTCAATTTGAGGGACCTTAATGCCAATTCTGAAAAGTTGTTTCAAGGGTTGAAAATGACAATCTCAAAAAGTATAAGGACCACTTTTGCCATTTTCCAATTTTCCAGGGGCCATTTCTGCCAAATTTGAAACTTGGAGGACTAAACTCAGAATTTTCTCAAACTTTGTATATTTTTCACCATAGGACTAAATTTGACAACTTATGATTTTAAAAGGACCTTTGGTGATTTTTCTTTTGAAATTTTGTGCTCAGGGACTGTTTTTGACAACTTTTAAAACTTAGGGGACTGAAACTGCAATTTTTGCAAATTTGATACGTTTTTCATCTGATTTTGATATTTTTTCATTTAAAACACATAAAACACTGATTTGTGATATTTTGATCATTTTGATGTGTTTCTGAGTGTTTTCAGATGATTTTGCAGTTTATATTGTACAAAAATGATGAGTATTTAGACACTCATCAGGTGTCTTGAAGATCTAGCCACGAGACATTAGTGAAAGGTGTCTTGAAGATCTAGCTAAAGGCATTAGTGAAAGGTGCCTTAGATGTACATTCGATATGGTGTGTTTCAATGTATAAGATAGACTAGTACTAGATCCAAGGATATTGATATCCTTGATGATGTTGTAAAGGAGTAGATCTCCTTTGGGATTAGTCGTTGGTGTAGTGTGGTAGTAGTTCCTCCATTGCAATGGAACTAGGTGCTTAGCCTAGTACCTAATAAAGGGTAGGCGACGTTGTGTGGGAGTGGTTCACCTTTGGTGTGAAAGAACCCGGTGGTTAGCCTAGCACCGTATAAAGGGTAGGCGACGTTGTGATAGGTGTGGTTCACCTTGGAGTGAAAGAACCCGGTGGTTAGCCTAGCACCAGAAAAAGGGTAGGCGACGTTGTGAAGACTTCTCCACCAAAAGGAGATTGGTGTAGTGATTACGAACTCTCGAGTAGGTGACTCGGGAGTGGAGTAGGGCAAGGAAGGTGTCCTTGTAGCTGAACCACTATAAATACCGCTTGTTTTGTGCTTTTTACTCTTATCTTTTCATTACTTGCCTTTATATGATTGTTTATCAACATCTAACACACACATCCAAATAGATTGACATAAGTCGATCTAAATAGATTAAAAGGAAGTTTTAATTGGCAAAACTATTCAACCCCCTTCTAGTTTTCCACACTTTCTTTAAAAATAGTTAGAGATTTGCTGGTAACGTTATACTCTGACGGAATTTAAGATGTTTAAGGGTGTTTGGGAATGCCATGTTGATATAGATTGTTAGATATTAAAATTTAGAAGAATGGTTTTGAGTAAGATGAAGATTTGACGAAATTTAAATCTAGCTTGATTTATGAATTTTTCTTTTGTTACGTGTATGGTGTGTTTACAGAGACAACGGTACCTTAGCAGTGTTACTGTTGATGATTTCACCGGCTGACGAATAACAAGGAAAGAGGAACGAATTTGATTGTCGTGCATTAATGTTTAGGTAACGTGACGTTATAGTTCTTCCCTCCTTGATTCTCGCTAAAGACTATAAATGACACTTATCATTTCAATGGCATCATTATTTAACGTAATCTTATCAGGGGAGTGGCTCGACTGTAGCCGAGAGCGCTACAACTGGACTATCAAAGGTAGTGGTACCAAAGATAAAAAACCTATCGAGCATCGGGTATTCACTTAATTTTATCATTCATTTATATAATTTTTTTAGTCATACACGTTTGTATTTCCATGCAACAAGCATTTTGAGGATACCACTTAAAAAGCATTCCCAAAGATATGCTCATTACAGATTCTTCAAGTTTGAATATTAAAAATGCTTATCAAGTAAGTAAGCATTATGTATAATTGACCCCAAACACTCTTTTAGACCAAACGAATTATATGTTGTGTTTATGTGTGTTCACTGTGCTGTAACACCCCCAAATCTCGGTACAGCGGAAGACTTAATCAAGTTTTCGGGGCGTTACTTTTTGGATTGGTATCGCACACAAGTATAGCAAAAGATAGTCATTTAACATTCAAAACCAATCCCAAATTTAAGTATTCAAAACATTTAATCCAAAAGTGTAAATATTAGGCCCAAAACATGATTTAACAAAATAGGTCCCCAAAGTTTATCAGAGTCAGAAATGATCCTTGAACCCCTCCTTTTTGCCAAGCTTCCCGATCGACACGTATTCCAAACATCTCAAATACCGAGAAATCATGCTAAAAGGTCACTTCACTGGTGAGTTCATAGGTTTAAGTTCAACAAAGTCATAGTGGACCAGTAAGAGTTGATTTGCTATGCAAGACCTAAGATAGATAAATACCGTTTCACACATGATCCTACCCGGATCTCCAATCATATCCCGCATCCGGGATTACTCGGCCCCGCGACCTAGTCCAGATGCCGCGGGCAAAATCTAGAACAATTGCCAAACCCGGACTAGGTCGAGGTAGAAGTCTATTCTTAGTTAGGAACGGTTAAACCTAAACTAAGGCAACAACTACCGCACATCTATCTAAACAGTCAAGCATCTAAGCAACAAGCTACCAAATCGACCTAACCCGACTGGTCTATGTGGGTCACGCACGACACCAACCATGACCCATATAGGCTTCATGGTGCCCCATAACTCACAACCAAACACAACCAAATCAATTCCACAACATCCAAATCCGATCATTCAAGCTCCAATCACTAACCAAACACAAAACCCATCAACTAACTTAACCAAAAATATGAAACTAGACCTAAAATGCATAAACCCATCAAATTGATACACCACACATTTACCAAACACTAATTACTTGTTTATTTAGACACTAATTAGACTTAATTTCATTCCACCAAAAGCCCCAAATTTCATCATAGGGTCGAAACCCTAGATTGCAATTCGTGGCTTATTATTGCCCAAACAAGCTCTAATCTTGTTCCATTTACCTTATTCAAGCACCAATTGCAAAACCCCTTTGAAACCCTAAAAGTACGAATCTTGATTCGAAGATTTGAAGGTGTTATGGAGGTCCAAATGGAGCGTGTAATATATGGTTGGAAAGAGGAGAAAGAGAGCTTCTAGATGGTGGTGGAGGTGTAGCACCACTCGCCGGTGGTGGCCGGATTTTGGCCAGAATAGTGGCCGGATAACAAAAGGGGGCGGCTAGGGTTTTAGAGAAGGAGAGAGAAAGAGGTGTATGTGTGTTTTAGTGAGAGAAACAAAGGGTGGAAGTGAGGGAAATGATGGGGTATATATACTAGGATATTGGGGACTTAAAAATAAATAATTATGGAGGAGGGGGTGGCCGGCCTAGGTGAAATAGAGGGGTCGTGGTCGCCATTTTTCGTAAACTATCCCGTTTACCCATTCTCGAGCTCATATATTGTCCCCCGAGTGTCCCACAACGTTTATTCAACTTTCCAACATCATTATTTACGTTTTTCACGAGTTTTGACTATTTATTTGTCAATTTTCGAGTTACGGTCTAAAAGTTACAATCTTTCTCGTTTTAGGTTTTTCTGGTGCCGAATTAAATAGTGCCTACCAAATAGAGTTAAAACTCATACGATAACTCATTTAATAATGAAATAAATCGTAAAAACCAATAGACGATATAAATCAATTCATGGTTTATACAATAGTGATAAAGGCAAAGCTCGATTCAGTTTAACGTAATGCAGTTACCTAAAATGGACTCCCTAAATTGCTAGTTGTCACAGCCTCCCAGCTCGAAGAAAACCCGTCCGGGTTTCACCGAGTTGCTTGGTGTCATAAAGTTTAGGATACTTCCTACGAAAACGTCCTCACGTTCCCAAGTGAACTCTGGTCCATGGGAGTTCCAACGAACCTTAACAATCGGAATACGGCTATTCTTCAGCCTTTTAATCTCACGTTCCATAATCTCAATCGGTTCCTCAACAAAATTCAATTTCTCATCAATACGAATATCTCTTAAAGGCACCACTATGTTTTCTTCCGAAAGATATTTCTTAAGATTACTGACATGAAAGACATTGTGTACACTACTCGTCCGATGGTAGTTCTAGCGGTATGCTACCGTCCGATTCTTTCCAGGATTGGAAAGGGACCAATATATCGGAGATTGAGTTTTCCACGCTTTCCAAAACGAATCACTCCTTTCCAAGGAGAAAATTTCAACATAACACGATCTCCAACCTGAAATTCTAATGGTTTACGTCTCTTATCGGCATAAATCTTTTGTCTATCACGAGCAGTTTGCAACTGATTACGAATCTAAACTATCTTCTTAGTGGTTTCTAAGACAAGTTCGGGACCTGTAAGTTGACTCTCGCCAACTTCAGCCCAACAAACTAGAGAACGACATTTTCGCCATACAGTGCCTCAAATGGAGCGGCCTTAATGCTAGAGTGATAACTATTGTTGTAACAGAATTCGGCCAAAGGGAGGTGTCTCTCCCAGCCTTTGCCAAAATCAATAACGCATGCTCTAAGCATGTCTTCTAAAGTCTGAATGGTTCTCGCTTTGACCATCGGTCTGTGGATGGTAAGCAGTACTCATATCCAAATTCGTTCCTAATGCTGTCTGTAACGATCTCCAAAAGTGGGATGTAAAACGACTATCCCTATCGGAAATGATAGATATCGGTACTCCATGACGCGATACTACCTCCTTAAGATACAATCGAGCAAGTGTATCAAGACTATCGGTTTCACTAATGGCTAAAAAGTGAGCAGACTTAGTTAAACGATCAACTATTACCCAGATAGCGTCATTGCCGCTAACTATTCTCGGTAATTTAGTGATAAAGTCCATGGTTATTCGCTCCCATTTCCATTCCGGGAGTTCGGGTTGAACTAAGAGTCCTGATGGTTTCTGATGTTCAGCCTTAACTTTAGAACAAGTTAGGCACCAACTGACATACTGAGCTATATCGGCTTTCATATTAGGCCACCAGTAAAGTTTCTTAAGATCCTGATACATCTTATCGGCTCCGGGATGAATAGAGTACTTTGATTTATGTGATTCGTGCATAATCAACTCACGGATTCCACCATGAAATGGTATCCAGCTTCTGTCTTTGAAGCATAAGGTTCCGTCGGAACGCTTCAAGAAGTCATTTTCACTTTCTAGCATTCCATGAAGATTCTCATAAGGATGGTTCTCTTCCGTCAATGCCTCGCCTTGCTAAAATTTGAGATGGTAAGGGCGAAACAATGGTCATTCCTAATGTTCTAACAAGTAGGGGTGGAATGTCCTCGACTAAGTGCATCACCACAACATTAGCCTTACCAGGATGATAACGAATCTCACAGTCATAATCACTAAGCAATTCCAACCTATGACGTTGTCTCATGTTCAGTTCCTTCTGATCTAAGATATGCTTCAAACTCTTATGGTCGGTAAATACTATACACTTGGTTCCATACAGGTAATGTCTCCAGATCCTAAGAGCAAACACTACAGCACCTAACTCAAGGTCATGGGTGGTGTAGTTTTTCTCATGCTTCTTAAGTTGTCGGGATGCATAAGCAATCACCTCTCACGTTGCATCAAAACAGCACCTAAGCCTTTATGCGCCGCAGATACACGACAAAGTCTTCGCTCCCTCGGCAAAGCTAGGATGGGCGCACTACACAACTTCTCCTTCAGAAGTTGGAATGCTTCTTCTTCCTTTTCTCCCCATTCATACTTAACATCCTTCTATGTTAGTTTGGTCAGCGACTTAGCTATCTTAGAAAATCCCTCAATGAATCTCCTATATTAGCCTGCTAACCCTAGAAACTGTCGGATTTCTGATGGGTTCTTAGGAGCTGCCCATTCCTTAATGGCCTTAATCTTAGCTGGGTCAACATGAACACCTCGACTATCTATCACATGACCTAAGAATTGCACGGACGAAATCCAAAATTCACACTTAGAGAATTTGGCATACAACTTCTCCTCTCTCAACAATCCTAAAATGAGCCTCAAATGCTCTCCGTACTCCTCACGATTCCTAGAGTATATCAAGATGTCGTCTATGAATACTATCACAAACTTATCCAGTATGACTTACACCACCGGTTCATGAGATCCATGAAAATCTGCGCGTTGGTCAAACCAAACGACATCACTTGGAATTCATAGTGTCCATAACGAGTCCTATATGCAGTCTTAGGGATATCCTCTTCTCGAACTCTAAGCTGGTGATAACCAGATCGTAAATCGATCTTAGAAAAGACACTAGCTCCTTGTAGTTGGTCGAATAGATCATCTATTCTAAACGGATACCAGCCACTGTTAACTTATTCAATTCCCTATAATCGACACATCCAAACGATCCATCCTTCTCTTCACAAACAACACGGTGCTCCCCACAGGACGAACTTGGTCGAATGAATCCCTTCTCTGACAACTCTGCCAACTGTTTAGACAGTTCCTCCAATTCTCGTGGAGCAAGTCGATAGGTGCCCGGCTACGGTGCCGCACCGTATCAACTCTATTTGGAATTCCGCTTGTCGGACAGGAATCCCTGGCAGATCGTCGGAAACACATCCGAAATTCTCTAACGACGGGTACATCATTAAGGTGCCTTTCACTCTTTCTCCTCCCTTTTCTTTTCGAAATTCGAGCCAAGCCTCTATCGATGTACTGGCCTTAATACAGAGATGATGCTCAACCGGAAGGACTTCCACAGCCGCCGATCTCCTTGTATGCTCCGAACTTTTCCGCCATACGGTAAACGCACAATCTTCTCATCACAGATGATGTGTGCACCGTTCTTCGATAACCAATCCATTCCGGTAATGACGTCAAAACTTCCTAATGTAACCGGCAATAAGTCTATACTAAACGGCGGTCTAGGAAACTTAAGGTACAACCTCGAACTACGGTGTCTATCTTCTCTCTATTCCCATTCGCTAATTCCACATCGTAACTAAACCCTAGAGGTGTCTGGGAGATTCCGAGTAATGGCATAAAATTGGTGGATATGAAACTCATATCCGCACCAGTATCAAACAGTATGGAAGCATAGCGATTATTGAGAAGGAACGTACCCGTAACTACGTTAGGGTCCTCACCAGCTTCTTTCCCAATAGCGTAAACACGCGTTGTTCCCATGTCTCTCTGTTGATTCCTAGCACCATGGTTTCCCTGGTTTTCTACAACCTCACGCTTCACAGGGTTTAAGCCATTACCTCCTACACCTCGGTTAGAAAATCCTCCTACATTACTGGGATTTCCTCTCATCCACGGCTCTCGGCACTCATTCTTAAAATGTCCCTTCTTCCCACATCCAAAACATGTGACAGTGGCCTTCCAGTCTGCTCCTTGTGCAGTTTGAGCTACAACAAGTGGTCGGGACCTACAGTCTTTGGCCAAGTGTCCTACCTTAGAGCACTTCCTACACACATTCGGGCACAATCCATGGTGGTGTCGGTTACAACGACCACACACAGGCTTACTACCTTCATAATCTTTCCTACCTCCATTCCCTATGGCGAACACTGGCTGTCTTGCCGTTTGTTGCCATTTCCTTTGCAACTTCGCCTCTTCCTCTTATCACTCCTATCATTCTTACTCTTGTCTCCTACTTCTAGCACATAAGAGTCCATCAAACTCTGAGCCACAACAATTGCCGCCTCAAATTAACTGGCTTGGCAGCGATGACATCATTTCGAGTAGCCAAAGGCAATCCATCAGTATACCTTTCAATCTTAAGTTCTTCGGTGCGAACCATTTCAGGGCAAAGCAATGATAACTCTTGGAAACGACGAGTATAAGTCGCCATGTCAGTACCTTTAACCTTATGGTTCCAGAACTCACTCTCTAACTTAACTTCATTCCTAGTACAGTAAGTCTTAATCAGCAGAGCCTTAAACTGAGTCCAAGTCATACTATAAGCTACATCAATTCCTACTGATCTGTGATAGTTGTTCCACCAGGTCAACGCCTCGTCCTTCAAGGTGAATGTCGCATACTTAACCTTACAATCCTCATCACAGTTACTCACAGCAAACACAGATTCAGCTTCCAACCACCTAGTCGTAAACTACTCCCCGTCCAACTCATGGGACCAAGAATCGAAACTCTTTGTAGGTACAACCTCGAGTTCGATTCAGCATTGGGGTTCCACTAGAAGTGTTAGAGGGATTAACCTCAGCTAGCAGTTCAAACGCATGACACTAGTGGTCAATGTGGGTTGGGTTCACAGTGGAGGGTTTTGTGGAACAGGACCATTCTCAGACGGTCGTACACATTCGGTTTCCTACAACTGGGTTATCAATGTTCGGTTCTCAGGTGTGTGGGTCGTGGGCCGGACGACGACCTCGACGACAGGGCAACAACAGCAGCGAGTCGCTCGGTTATTCCTAAGTAAGTTCGTCTTGTTGCCACCATTCTAAAGGCAAGAAGAACAGTTCATAAGTTCAATTCACGTTCAAAATAGAGTTGGGTTCCAAGGGTCACCCAATGACGCCTGAATACATAATCATGGTCAACAAGGACAACGCTATACCAAAGTAAAACAATTAGATACCGCATCATAACTAAAGGATGCATGTTCCCATAACCATAACTCATAGGTTTCAAAATTAAAAATACATGGAAGGATACGGAGAAATAAAAAATGATCCTAATAACGATACTAGTAATTAGCTGGGAAAATCCTACATCTCGAACCAAGTACTACTTAGTTTCAAGATGGTACAAAACCATGAATCTAATACTATCTAGCCACGATTATGAGAACTCCTAAATGATCTCCAAACATCGTCCATCACTCTCTATAGTGACAAAATCCCCAAACGAGTCGAAATCCTTCCTAAGATCCACGACCTCCTTCTCCAAACCGTCGACCTTGCGCGGAGCCGTCACCGCAAGGTGCAGGCAATCTGTACGTCGGTCCCCAAACTGCTCATAGAGCCCTGACAGACCTTCTCTCAAGGCCATCGACTTCTTCTCTACCCTAGTCAAGTCTATCCTCAAATCCTCTACACTAGTCCTCGTCACTCCATCTAATCGATCTGACAACCTACTGAGACTAATATTCTGGGATATAATCCTCCTCCAGATCTGGCCCGTATCTCCATACCCCTCGGGCTCCGAAGCAATCTCTGATGGTATCTCAGATCCTAACGGGCTACCTATATAAGGTGATTAAGGTGGTAAGTCGATGTCTAAAGGCTTTCCAGGGGACTCAGGTTCAGGCAAAGGAGAACCTGGTCCCGGAGAATGTGCAGGACTCTGAAATGGAGGAGTACCCCCTTCTCGGATATCCTCATCATCCTCCTCCTGAGGATCCTCATCCTCCTCAATATACTGCTCCTCAATCTCATCCTCCTCCTCGACCTCATGCTCCTCCTCGCCCTCATCCATAGGGGAGAGTCCATGAGTCGGAGTCTCTGTGCAGGTAAATCCTGAGGTGGTACACTAGGAGATCTAGGCCTCCTAAGACATGACGATACTGGTGGTGATGACAGAATAGAGTGGGATGCTAAATAGATAGATGATGATGGTGGTCTCACGGACATGCGGGCAGTGCTATAAGCAAGCCTAGGAGTCTGTGCTCGCGCGAAGACCTGATGTAAAGTGAATGCCTGACGAGCTAGCGATCTGATGATGATGAACTAGTGTGACGGGCGATCTCATAAGGATCACCCTGCGCAACCGTCATGAGAGTCAATGCTGGCAAACTAGCAACAACAAGGACCTCCTCAGACACATCAAAAGCTAGTGAAGGCATATTATGTGACAATGACATAGGGTAGGTATAAGTAGGGGTGTTATCGGGTCGGGTTATCGGGGTTATCGGGTTTGTCGGGTCGGGTTGAGTCGGGTTACGAATTTTTAAAAAGTCACCCGCAACCCGACCCGTTAAGTAATCGGGTTATCGGGTTCGGGTTTTATCGGGTCGGGTTAAGTCGGGTCGGGTTGAGTCGGGTTGGCTGGTTGTAATAGCAAAATAACAAGAATCACCATAGCAGATTTACATAGTAACCTGTTAAGTTGGTCAAAGTAACAAATCAACATGTAAATTATCAAAGTAACCTGTTAAGTATCAAAGTAACAAATTTACATAGTAACCTGTTAATTTGGTCATTCAACCTGTTAAGTATCAAAGTAACATGTAAATTGTTAATTTACATAGTAGCCTGTTAAGTATCAAAGTAACAAATGGTCATTCAACACAATCATTTGTTAATTTACATAGTAGCCTGTTAAGTATCAAAGTTACTTTTCAGACGACTTTGTCATAATGTTATATTCCCATGAGACAATATAACTCAAAACTGGACTTTCTTCAAGATGAATGGATTACAAAAATCACCAAATGCATGTTAATTTTGCACTTCTGTTGGTCCTATCCAAGACACAACTTTTT
Organism: Chrysanthemum makinoi; assembly: GCA_910596185.1. Taxonomy (NCBI): domain Eukaryota; kingdom Viridiplantae; phylum Streptophyta; class Magnoliopsida; order Asterales; family Asteraceae; genus Chrysanthemum; species Chrysanthemum makinoi. Next base: position 150,540,284 of record OU343224.1, on the reverse strand, counting down.
TTGATCTTCAATAACAATTGATTTAAGACCTTCAAGCTTCTCTTGACATTATATTACTATGCAAGAAGTTTGGTTCTTAGGAAATAGATCAATAATGATAAGTGTGTAGTATACGGGTAACTCAAACGTGTTAGATTTGAGCACCGAGATCGTTCCGAACGAGGGTTGAATGGAATTTCCAACTCACGTCGCGATTATCGGGATTTGAATGGGAAAAGGGGATAATTTGAAGTTTTCTAAACTACGGGGCAAGGGAAGCATAAAAGGGAAATTACACTACGGGGAATCCTAAGTACGCGAATAAAATTTAAATGAAACGTAAATAAAATGCAACTAATACCAAAATAAGTCCTAAAAATGATCTAAAAATATTTTTAAACTAAAAATGCAATTTGAAAATTAACTAAGATTTAAAACTAATTTTTATGATTTTTCTGGAATTTATTTGAATTAAAAACTAATTTTAAACTTTAAAAACTAATTAAAAATACTAAAAATTATAAAAATAAAGGTGAAAATTATGAAACTATTTTTAAAAAATCTAAAATAACTCAAAAGACTTTTCAAAACTGAATTTGTATTTTTCTGATGATTATTCGAATTTCTATGAATTAAAAACTATTTAAAACTAATTAAATTGCTAAAAATTACAAATTAAACTAGGAAAAATCTGGAAAAATTATTTTTTTGCTTTTTATATTTTTCTTAATCTATGAAAATTGAAAAATTATTTTTTTGAAGCTTTTCTGATTAATTGTATTAAAAGGTAAATAAAAAGTCCTAAAAATTGATTTAAAATAATAAAAATAGCAAACAGTGATGAAAAATTATGAAAAATTCAGGAAAATTCTAAAATATTATTCTAATTATAGGAAAAATAATAAAAGTGATGCAGGTGTGCAAGAATTAGGTTCTGTAGTAAAAAATGCTTATAAATAAGCACTAAAAATAAGCTAAAGGCTAAGATAGAACACCAAATGATCTCAGAACTTAAATTTTGCAAAAACTACTTGAAACCAACAAATTACAACTAGTCTAGACCTATGAGAAGCAATCTATAATGATTTGACTTAATTGACTTATGAACACCAAACAGCTTCAACCTATCAACTTTAAGCTATTGCAACTGCTTATCTAATAAGCTCTTCTGAAAACCAGAAATGAGAACTTCAAGACCACCAAGTTAGGAACAAATAGACCAAGTTTCAGACACTGAAAAGCTAATTTGAACTCTGGACAAGGTTTACAAGTTGCCTGTATCACACTCAGTATTAGCTGAGTGTGAACAGGGGAAATGTCAGCTTAATGAGCAGCTTGTTTAGACCTTAAGAAAGCTTCCAAAAATTTCACAAAATTCTATTTAGAAAACTAGACCAACAGAACTTGTGATTTCCAAAATTGCAAAAGCTTTTGATCAGAAATGAGCTTATGAGAAATCCACAAAGTTTGGTGAAAATCTGTTTATGCAACTTTTGACTTTTAATGTCAGTTAAAAAACTTTGACCAAAATGAATTTTAAGCTTGATTTATGAACTGATTATGATGTATTAAGATGAAATGAATCAAAAACCAGTTATATTAACCTATTTTAAACCTGATTGCAGCTTATGATCTCTAAATGCATTAACTGATAAGAACACTAAGACATATTTAATTTGATTTTGACTTTTAGCTTACTAACATGAAAAGTAATGGCTGATCTGATTTTAATTAACCTAAGTGAGATTCAAGCATCAAAGCTTAACCATATACTAAACCTCTAACTCAGATTTGCAGCCTGATCCAAACACTAGTTTAACAAACTAATATGCAACTATTCTAACTTATACTCTAACCAGATCAATTATAGTGGAATAACTAAACTCTAACTACTGAATAAGTACTGAAAACTGCAATATCAACCATTAAATATCTCAAAACATTTATGCAATAATTTAGATATGAACTTACATGTGGTCCTAGCCACTATGGCTTGTAAAGAGATGAGTACCACTATCCTAAACCCATTATCATCACAAAATTAACCCAGATCCTGATCTAACACCAGCAATTCACCAAATCCTTCTTCCTTAATGACCAGTTGACTTTTGTTGACTGATAATATGAATTTGAGTGTATAATGAATTAGAAACTAAATAAGCTCACTTAAAGCTATAGAAAGCTTACCTAATGAAACAAGAGGAAGCTTTTAACAAGCTTATAAGAAGATTGAAAGTATTTTTTTATTTTTCAAATATTTTTCTGATTTTTTTTTTATATTTTTGAGTAAATTGAGAAATAAGCTGATATGATTTAAGAATAAGCTATCATGAACTTAAGCTAAATAAGCTAAATTCAGAAACATTTAAACAATGAACAATGATTTAAAACTGAAATTTCATTAAAACTGAAAAACTGTAAAAGAGGAATTACAAAAAAGAAAATACATTAAAACATTAAAACTAAAATGAAATACAATTATGCAAATAAAGAAAAAGAAAAGGTGTCTTCAATACGTGAATGAGAGGGTCTATTTATACTTGAGCCCCAAGCCTTGGAAGGATCCATAATGTATTCTTGTGCTTTCCTCGAGCGTTTTGAACCATCAGATCAATCCCACATATCACCAATCATTGTCAGCCCTTGGATAAGACTCACCACGCCTCTTCAGCCAATCAGGAGCAAGGGTGAGTTGTGGATTGCCAACCTGGCATTCCCTTGTGTCAGGTGTGTCATAAGGTGTCAGGGAAAGGACGATTGTACCCTCAATTTAAGTGAATTGGCCAATTGAGTCTAGGGGCGTTTTAGGGTTCATGAAAATCTGGGTATGGGTATTTGGGGGAAAAAATGGGCGCCAAGGGTTTTTTTAATATAAATTGGTTTGTGTTGACCGGGTTTTGTGGGTTGACCGGGTATAGATAGGTAACGGGTTGGATATATGGGTACCGGGTCTAGTGATAAATTGGGCTTGGTTTTGTTATTTGGGCCAAGGGTTTAACATTTGGACTTAGGATAGATATTGGATCCAATATGTAGCATAAGGGCCAAAACTGCCAATTCTGAATTATCAGGGGCCAAAGGTGTAAATTCTGAAAATATCTTCCAAGGGCCATTGTTGTCATTCTCAAATAATCCAAGGGCTGAATTTGCAACTTTTGAATCTTCAAGGGTCTATTCTGCCAAATACTCAAAGTAGAGGGGCTGATTCTGACAATTCTTCAATCTTGATCACATCTTTTAAAAATCATCCTTAGAGAATAAAAATTTTCACAGATGCTCAATTCTTGACCTTCCTCGGCTCACTTTAGCACTCTTCATCTCTCGTGCTCGGGTTTTGTCTCGATTTGACTAACTTTTGTGTGTTTTGACATATCCGTACTTGCACAAGCACAAACTCAAGAAACCATTAAATATTAGCAATAAACGGCTTTTTCTTGGTTATTTTGGGTCTGATTCGATAAAGAAATTATATGTGTTTAAGCACATATCAAAGTTGTATTCACTTCTCACATGAAGTTGCAAACCCAAAAAATATTCAAGTACGTAAGAAATTTGTTCACCCCTGTTACAAGTTGTAGTCTAAGTCCAATTGAAGGAAAGATGACATAAAATACTTAAAGTGTGTATCTTACAACATAGGCGCATGTATGATGCTGCTAATCAAAGTAACCTGTTAAGTTGGTCCTTCAACCTGTTAAGTATCAAAGTTGGTCATCGGACCAATAAAAACTAATAATATGAAAAATGGAAAATTGATTATCGGGTCTAATCGGGTTGACCCGATAACCCGAGTATATTATTTTTAACCCTAACCCGACCCGATAACATTATTGGGTTATTGGGTTCGGGTCAAAACAACCCGACAAGATTTTGACCGATTACACCCGACCCGATAAGGCCTAATCGGGTTCGGTTCGGTCGGGTCAACCCGACCCATGACACCCCATAACGAAACAAATTTTAATAAGCGCATCAACTCAACCAAAACATATATCAAATAATGAAAGCTTTAAAAGTAGAGGTACCGCATTACTCAAAACATGCCTTTAAATAAAACACATAAGTTCCGTTCCGTCACATAATCCCATATCAAATCAATCGAGTTCAAAATTTCCAAAATCACAATATATCGTTTACTCAAATCAAATTCCGTAGTATCTCGATAATCACATCTCATTTTCCAAAACCAATAATCATATCTCATTTCCAAAATCAATAATCGTATCTCGTTTCCAAAATCAATAGTCATATCTCGTTTCCAAAATCAATATTCATATCTCGTTTCCAAAATCAGTTCACAATATCCCTTAACATATCATCTCATAATTCAATTCGCAGTTCATACCATAATCAAATAAGAAGCTTTGGCTTGGCAAGCGGGCGCGTGCGTCGGTCGAGGATCAATTTTTCTCAAAAGTGGTTATAGTTTAGGGTTTATAAAATACCTAATTCTCTATAACCTTGAGCTCTGATACCAATCTGTAACACCCCCAAATCTCGGTACAGCGGAAGACTTAATCAAGTTTTTGGGGCGTTACTTTTTGGATTGGTATCGCACACAAGTATAGCAAAAGATAGTCATTTAACATTCAAAACCAATCTCAAATTTAAGTATTCAAAACATTTGATCCAAAAGTATAATTAATAGACCCAAAACATGATTTAACAAAATAGGTCCCCATAGTTTATCAGAGTCAGAAATGATCCTTGAACCCCGCCTTCTTGCCAAGCTTCCACCGATCACATATTCCAAACATCTCTCAAATACCTAAGAAATCAAGCTAAAAGGTCAGCTTATGCTGGTGAGTTCATAGGTTTAAGTTCAACAAAGTCATAGTGGACCGAAGAGTTGATTTGCTATGCACCTAAGATAGATAAATACCGCCACACATGATCCTACCCGGATCCCCAATCATATCCTGCATCCGGGATTACTGGCCCCGCTACTCTAGTCCAGCACTGTCGTGGCAAAATCTAGAATAATTGCCAACCCCGGACTAGGTCGATGTAGAAGTCTATTCTTAGTTAGGCACGATTAAACCTATACTAAGGCAACAACTACCGCACATCTATCAAACAAGCATATAAGCAAATCCAAATAGTTTAAACGGTCCAAAAAGAGCAGCATGATTCTCACCCCAAATAGTTCAAAACGTGGTTAAAACATAGATAAAAATGGGGCTATGAAACCCACCTCAAGCAATCAACGCACAAATAAACACTAGCAGAAGATAACGGTATCACGCACAGCAATATCGACTGCACAACCTATTAATGTAGACCAACTTTAATATATATATATTCCTCAAAATTAACGTTATCTACCCCAATATGTTCCATTTCTTTATTTCCAAAAATGTATCATTTTTCCATTTAATCCTAGTGTTTGGTATTCCTCATGTGGGTGTTTCGACTCAATATGATGCCATGAATGCACTCAAACAACATTCAACACAATATGTGACTCAATGCGACACAATGAGACGTCTAAGCGATAAGCTCCATAGTCCAATAATTTTCGGAATAAACAGTAGACCTTATCGAATTCGTCAACTCGATAAACTCAATTATTCATTCGTATCGCTTATTATTCCATAAACCGGTCGCATCCTAACGAGTCATAAAGATAAGTCACCCATTAATAAGGTTATCCAACGTACATAGCGGGCTCTTATTAGATTCGTCAACCTAATAAGTCCGGTACCCACGTGGATCAACACTATTAATGTTAGGTTATCTGTAACCCATGCACACAACGTAAGTAAATGAATACTTGAAAACTAGTATTAAATGCCCATAATTGGCATATATCGATAAACGTGTACTCGAAACATTAAATATTTATTTATAATAAAACATATCCATTTTAGTCGCTTTTAAAATAGTAAATAACAAGATAATTCTTCTTATCGTTGTTTTTGGTACAAAACCCCATTTATTATTTATATTTCATAGTCGATTAGCATTTTTCACACATATATATATATATATATATATTTCGTCAAATTCCAATATTAATCTCATATCGTTATTCGTTTCGAGTCCACAAGCACGAGTCATAATTTCTCGGCTTTTAATCAATCAATAGTCCAAATTATACTAAAGTCCATGTTACGGCTTTGTCGGAGTCAACTATTGATTAAAAGTCAAAAACACCGACGTAGCTCAAAGTTGACAATATATATATCAAGTCCAATTTAAAAGTCATAATAGCGCAATTCAATCTCAAACCAACTCAAAACAATCTCGCCAACCAATCAATCAACCAAATGTACCCGAAACCAATGTTATGACCCTAATGGTCATGACACGGTCGCGGTTAAGACCACGTGAACCAAACAAGCTCTAGAAGCTTTTTGGCTCCATGCGTCTCATCCAAACCTCAACTACATCAACCAACAAGCTACCAAATCGACCCGACCCGGACCCGTGGTCCATGTGGGTCACGTACGAAACCAACCATGACCCATACGTGGGCTGCATGGTGCGTACGCCCCATAACACAAAACCAAACACAACCAAATCAATTCCACAACATCCAAATCTGATCATTCAAGCTCCAATCACTAACCAAACACAAAACCCATCAACTAACTTAACCAAAAATATGAAACTAGACCTAAAATGTATAAACCCATCAAATTGATACACCACACATTTACCAAACACTAATTACTTGTTTATTTAGACACTAATTAGACTTAATTTCATGTTCCAACCAAAAGCCCCAAATTTCATCATAGGGTCGAAACCCTAGATTGCAATTTGTGGCTTATTATTGCCCAAACAAGCTCTAATCTTGTTCCATTTACCTTATTCAAGCACCAATTGCAAAACCCCTTTGAAACCCTAAAAGTACGAATCTTGATTCGAAGATTTGAAGGTGTTATGGAAGTCCAAATGGAGCGTGTAATATATGGTTGGAAAGAGGAGAAAGAGAGCTTCAAGATGGTGGTGGAGGTGTAGCACCACTCGTCGGTGGTGGCCGGATTTTGGCCAGAATAGTGGCTGGATAATCAAAGGGGCGGCTAGGGTTTTTAGAGAGAGAAGGGGAGAGAGAGAAAGAGGTGTATGTGTGTTTTAGTGAGAGAAACAAAGGGTGGAAGTGAGGGAAATGATGGGGTATATATACTAGGATATTGGGGACTTAAAAATAAATAATTATGGAGGAGGGGGTGGCCGGCCTAGGTGAAATAGAGGGGTCGTGGTCGCCATTTTTCGTAAACTATCCCGTTTACCCATTCTCGAGCTCATATATTGTCCCCCGAGTGTCCCACAACGTTTATTCAACTTTCCAACATCGTTATTTACGTTTTTCCACGAGTTTTGACTATTTATTTGTCAATTTTCGAGTTACGGTCTAAAAGTTACAATCTTTCTCGTTTTAGGTTTTTCTAGCGCCGAATCGAATATTGCCTACCAAATAGAGTTAAAACTCATACGATAACTCATTTAATAATGAAATAAACCGTAAAAACCAATAGACGATATAAATCAAGTCATGGTTTATAAAATAGTGATAAAGGCAAAGCTCGGTTCAGTTTAACGTAATGCGGTTACCTAAAATAAACTCCCTAAATTGCCAGTTGCCACAGTTGCCATGCTCATGATGTTCTATAAGTTAAAATGTAATACTCCATTTTAGTGGTTTGTTATTGCCATGATATAAGAGAGTAAATTACGACGGATCTCCCTTAATAACTTCGTTCATTTACTTAACATAGTAACAGAAAATGTCGGATGGCCCTTAGTGATAACTATGGTTTTTGTACCTTTGTCATCTAATTCAAAAATATTACTGGTGTAGTGCAGATTTTTTATTTGTCTCGCCATACTTTTTATACTTTGTCATTTTTGTAGGTACTATATACCTGTTGAAGAATGTGGCTGCCACACTGTCCCGACCCAATGGGCATCCAAAGTCATCAGCTGTAGGTAAAGGTGGGTAACTGTAACAGTCCTATTAAACATTGCTAAAGTTCTAACTATCGGTTTACTAACTTTTGGAAGGCTGTTATCATTTTAGGTGCACCCACACAGGTTCAATCAAGCTCCAACACATTGCATAAAAATACAAGTCGTTTACAGTCGGTCACCGGATGCTATTATATACAGGTTCAATCAAGCTTCAACCTGCAAGTGATTTCAAATGGTAGGATCGGGCCCAAGAAGGTCAACAACGCTTTTGCTCCAAGGTATGCTATTATATACAGTATGGTAGATCAAACATATTTCCTTTTACCATAGTCAGCCAACCATGTATCAATACACAAAGAACAATCAGAATTTGAAGAAAATATTGAAAGAAACATTATACTTGATTGAAAAAAGAGTGAAAACTAGGTATGGCTACATTTGCTGTTGTTGTTATGGGTTTTCAGGTTTATTCATTTTCACAATAGGTATGTGTTAAAATGCGTGTTTTTCTAATGGGTCAAAACATAAAGAAGTCCTGCTACGGTATCTTTGTTTTGTTTATAGTTGAATTTGGCATGCTCCAGATTTAATAGTACTGAACCGAGCGTAAAGTAGGAGTTAAAGGTAAAAATATGGATGGGTTGGGTAATGGGTGAATATGGGTAAATATTTTGAAGGGTAACATGTGAAAATGGGTAAGCTTATTCGAGCCGTTTATTAACTGTACTACGAAAATGCAATACGCTGATTTTGGGTGTTTGGATTGAAAGAAGTGGGAAGATGCACACGTTCGAGGAATATTGTTAAAATTGGTTTTTGAACAGACTCTAAGAGTTAAAAGTTATAATGTAGCAACATCTTGCTCAAAAACAATCCCTTTCACTAATTTTTTGACTTATTGCTGTAGTGATTTTAGCAACGACAAGTTGGAAAATTTGTGAATTTGGGTTTCCTTGCGATATCGGGTCGTGTATGCGAGAATATGAGCCTGCATGTTTGAGTTACTTGGGATTAATTGTTTAAAATTTTGTCAATGTTACTTAAAACTTATTTTTGAGATTATGAGATAACTTGAGTTCGCCTACAAATAAACAAACTTATATTATCTTACAGCCTTAAGTTATTAGAGTCACGGTTTGATGATGCCTGTGCAATTAGAACTCCTCTTAGAAGAAGTCTTATTGCAGCCGGTCGTATTGAGGTAGGCTTTCCTTTTTGGGTTAATTTAACATTAAGGTCAGACCTACAAATTATAGGTTTGAGAATTTTGACCATGTATTGTAAATTTTTGAAACAGCCTCATGATCACATTCGCTTGACGTACTTATGGTGTTCCTGCATTTGACGCACCCAAGTGCAGCGGCAAATTGATTGGGTCGGATTGGTTGCAGGCGTAAAAGTTTTTCTTCAGAAAACCCAAAGTTCGTTACTGTCAATACGCATTTTATTTATTCATGATTTTGTAGCGGTTGACTCCTTCATAGATGTTGGATTGTGCTAACTTTCAATACATTCAGGTCATATTAATATAATGCAATACCATAGTCACTTTTGTTGCAGTTCAATAGCACTCTTATGTTAGATGTTTTAGTGACATGTCAAAACAACATCGTTTGAGTACATGATTCATTATTGTAGCCTTTTACGTACACTTATATTGTTATATATTGCTTGATGTTGAAAGTTCAGTCTAATTATAAAAAAGGCTAATGTGCGAATCACAGAATTTGATATAAAAAACCACCACTAGGTAGTATTATAATGGTTTACGAAATACAATTTATAATGACTTACTTTTTACAAACGCAGAATGATATAGCCAAAAATGCCAACTCAAGGACAACCTAAAGATGACTACGGCTTAAATGTTAGTGAAACGCCCCCGCCGCATCGCGGCGGGCTTCATGCTCGTTGTTTTTAAAATCAGTAGGTAACTACATGAATTATTTATAGTAGATAGTTTTTTGTTACATGAACAGTCCTCAAATTTATCCTAAGGATTCTTTGACTGTTTGTAATCGCAAGTGTTCGTTATACAAACAATTCTTAAATTTAATGTAAGGACTATTTTTGTAACCGCGAGTAACATGAGAGACGCTTGTTAGAAAATTTATGGACTTTTTTCATTACGTGTAAACCGGAGAGACATTTCTGTAAATTTTGTTACACAAATTGTCATTAGATTAATTAAAGGATTGTTTCTATAATTAAGAGTAAACGGCAGAGACCTTGTCTGCAACTTTTTAGGACTACGTTTGTAATTGTATGTGTAACACCCCGAAATATGGTCCAGCGGAAGCATACGAACCTTTGAGTGCTACTATCTTGGTATCACAACATAAGGTACAAAGAATGGTTTTTATCCCGTTTATTTAGAATAAGATTCATTAATTGAAAACATTAACTTTACATTAATGAAAGTAGTGCAGAAATAGGCCCAATAAGAAGTTTAAAGTGGTCCTGATTATTCATCAGAGTCGCCTATGACCATGCCCCTTGCCAAGCGTCTTCCAATAGAGCTATCGCCTTAAATCTGAGAACACATGCTAGAAAGTTCATAGAGTTTAGTTGCTAAAGTAATAGTGGTGGACCTGATAAAGTTTAATTGCTATGTGCGACTAAGGCAGACATATAATATACGTCTCAATCACTCCTAAACCATATTTCAAGTGTTAGTGATTCATATGTAATAGTTAGCTTAATATGGATTTTATGTTAGTAATCAAGGCTAGGCTTATGTAGAAAGCCCATAAGCCTAGGCCAAGCCCAATAAGTAAAAGGATGGGAACTTGGTGTGTTTCCCTAGTTCCCTCCTATAAATACTCTTGTAAACCTTCTATTGAAGGTTGGTTGTTCAATTTACATATATTCCTACGCATAACCATTCTCATATCATACGTGTTTGTGTGTGTCTTGTTCATCCAATCTCTTATCTTTCTTTCTTACATATTGATGCTTGTGTTACTAATATGGGAACCTAACAGTGGTATCAGTGCCAAATAGTTGGGTGAAAAGATTTTGTTTTTGAAGTTATTTTTGTTCTACGCGTAAGTATCGGTTTTGAGACTTTGATACGCATAAAAAAACTCATTTTTTACACTATCTAATCCAAGATTCTTGTACTTTCAACGTTATTTGGTGTTAAAATATCTGTTTTTGGCAAAAAGTATCGAACTTTACGTGTATTTCATTGATTTTGAGCTTGGTTTTATACGCGTGTTCATCTTACGCGTAAGGTGTTTTTGAAGTTTTGGATCATCAAGTTTCACACTTTTGTGTTATTTTGGTGATATTGAAGTTGTTTCATCACAAAAATCTTGCTTAGAAACATCTTTGGGCAGAAAATCAATATTGGTTGCTTTCTACGCGTAAGAAAACCCTATTCTTACGCGTAACTCATCCGTGGTTTGATCTTCAGTTTTTGTGGTTTACTCAGTGTTTTCTTGCTTGGATAAGCCTGAAAACACTTCGACTTTGGATATCCTTTGCACTGTGATAGTGTAAAAGATCTTTTGGGCAAAACCCTAAACTTACGCATAAGCCTAAACTTATGCGTAGAACTCATTACGCATAAGATTTGTCTTACGCCTAAGCTCTGTCTTACGCATAAGCCAATCCTACGCCAAAGTTTTCTACGCTTAACTTTCAGTTTACGCATAACCTTAGTGTTTCTCAATTCTTACGCGTAAGCTACTCCTACGCGTAAATATCACTTTTACGCGTAAGTTTGGTGTTTTTACGCTTAAGTGTTACTTTGCCTACACTTGGTTTCTACGCCTAAGGATACTTCATCAACAACGTTTCATTCGACTACAAAGATCCATTTAACAACACAAGATTTCAACATGTCACAACCACCATAGTCTAGCTATTTTCCTTACACTTATAATCAACAACAACAACAACAACAACTAAGTCCACAACATCAACAATTTAATCAACAACAACAAATTTATCAACAACAATTTAATCAACAACATACTCCACAAATGGTTCAACCACCACCTAGTCTTCAAGTACAACCTTACACAAACTTCTACAATCAACATCCATCCAGGAGTACTATGAAGGAACCGACATGGTTTGGCAAGATGTGTGAAGCCTTAAGTAGCCAACAATCAATTCATGAAGCTGGCTCACTTGATAGACCTCCAATGCTCACTCCCGGTAATTATGATCAATGGGTGATAAGGTTCTTTAGGTTTTGTGATCTAAAGAAGCCACATGAAAAGTTCTTAAAGAAGGTCATTATGGAAGGTCCATTTCAGATGCCTACTGTTGTCACACCCGCAGATCTTAATGCCAATCCACCAAGAGATGTTGTCACCAACATTGCAACTATCTCAGACCTCACAGGTGATGAACTTCTACATTTTGAAGCCAATGAACTAGCAATGCAATACATCATTTTGGGATTACCCAATCCGATCTTTCGAAGTGTTGATGCTCAAAAGACAGCTAAAGCAATGTGGGAACATATTCATCTTCTTATGGTAGGCACCACACTCAATCAGGAAGACATGGAATCCAAAATCTACTTGGCTTATGAACACTTCATGATTGAACTAGGAGAAACATTAGAGTCATATCATCATCGCTTTTCTGACATCATCAATGATTTGGACAAAAACAATATCATCATGCCACGAATTGCTGTCAACACTAAGTTCCTAAGTAGTCTTGGTCCGGAATGGGAGAAGTATGTCATTTTTCTCCGTCAAGCTAAGAATCTTCATCATGCTACATACGGATTGTTGTACGACTATTTGAAGCCTCACCAAAAAGAAGTTGACAAAGAAAGGGTTATCCGTGGACTCCCGGCTCCACAGTCACTTCCGAACAATCAACAACTTGCTTTGTGGGCTCAAACTAGTGTTCCTCCTCAACCCGCTCCTCAACCAACTGCAACAATTACACCTTATAATCCGTCACAGCAACAATCTTAAGAAACTCAATTGGTTCCATACAACAACAACACTGATCAAGCACTTTATAGTGAATCAAATGAGGATACTGAAGCTTTTGATGCTCTGCAGCAAGGATTTGTCCTGATTGCTAGAGCCTTCGGCCGATATTCCAACAAATCCAACAATCGCATTCGTACCTCATCCAACACAAGGAATCAGGCTGTGGTTAACAATGGAAGAGTTGAAGTTCAGAATCGTGGTAATATTCGTCAGATGGGAGGTGGTCCAGGGTTTAATGCTATGGGAAGGAATAACATGGGTGCTCCGCAACAACAAAGGGCTCAAGTGGTTGAACAGGGGAATGCTCAAAATGGGGTTAATGGTCTTCGTTGTTATAACTGTAATGAGAAGGGTCATCTGGCTAATGCATGCCCTAAGCCGAGGACAAGAGGCAGTGCTTATTTCAAAGAGGCTTTGCTCTTGGCTCTCAAGGATGAAGCTGGTGGAACTCTTACCAACAAGGAACAGAGCTTTATGGCAGATGCAGATTCTGATGATGATATGGAGGACTTGCAGGCTAATGAAACAGTGATGTCGATGGCACAAATGCAAGCTCTACACATGAGTGACACAGGCCCAGTGTATGACACTGATGGCTTGTCTCAGGTATCGGAACACAATACACTCATTCATGATCTGATCTCTCCGCCAATTTCTCCATCTGACAAGGATCAGAGAGTTCAACATGAGCCATCTACATCTCATTCCGATGATTATCAAATAGATCCCGTAGTTATATTTGACGATCAAGATAACCTTATGGTTAATATTGATAATCAAGTTGACTCCGTGGTTATATTTGAGGATCTAAATAATGATCATGTTGAGACTCATGTTGAACAAAATGAGCTTTTGTCTAATAGAGAAATTGAGCTCCTGACCTTAAATAAAGACCAAGAATCTCTGATGGTAATTTGCAAGCAATTAATGGATAAAATGCATTGTTAACTAGGGATAACGAATGCTTAATCAGACAAATCAACGTTTTTAAAAACCAAGAAAAACGGGAACATGGTTTTGAAGTCGCTTTTGCTAAATCTCATCAAAACAAAAAATCATTAGAACAACAGATACGTGATCTAGCCGCATCCAAGAATGCTTTGTTGTCTCAAATAGAACAAATGAAACATGAACATAAACAACAAATTAACGCTCTTACTTTGGAAACTCAAAAAGCCAAGGCTGAGTTGTTAACTTGTCAAAAACAGTTCTCTGAGTACAAAAAGCATTCCACAAAACGAATAGATAACTATCTTGAAGAAATTGTCGACTTACAAAACAAAATCAAAGAGTTTCGAAATGTTGTTTATAAACATGGTGAATCAATCACAAAGATTCAAAGGTTTACTTTCAAACTAAATCCAAATGGATACGGACCGAATCTTGCTGATTACAAACCTAAGTTTTCACACAGAGCATTCAAACCAAATCCTGAAGTTTATAGTGCAGAACATAGAATTGATGATTCCATTATGACTGTTGTTGAATATAATCGCATGGAGGAATTAGATGATGATGACGAGAGTCAGTCAAAAATGGAAAATGTCGTTTATAACAAACCATTTAACTATTCAAAAGTCGTAACTTTTGTCACACAACAAGATAGTTCTAACAAACCTTTGGTTATCACACCAGTTTCTGAAGTTAGTCCCCAACACAATGGTGCACAAATTAATGGTCCTTTACCTTCACTTAGTGAAGTAAAAACTAAAGCCGAAAGTTGTCGCATTATCAAATATTTTGACACTTTCTTATCTGACCTCAAAATTTTGGAACGTGAGATTGAATTTCATTCTGAAATAAAAGTTCAACATTTTCAATCACCAATGGCGCGAGAACATAGAGATATTCTTCAGAAAAGAATTTTACCCCATGTCAAAAATTTGAAAACTTGTGCACTATATTGGGAAAGGGATTTTCACAAGGAACTTGGTCTCATGAAAACAGTTTTCGAGAAAACAGAAACATCGATTTCCAATACTAAACGTAAAAAGAAACCGTTGAGAAAAGATGTTGATCGACTCTTGAAAGATGTTATCTGTGCTGATAACAATAATCTTGTGTTATTACAATCTGTTGCATATGCATCTGATCATATCTCTGCTGATTCGGTTGATTCTGTTGATATTGTTGTGAATACTGATACGGTGCATCAGATCGAGTCTTTAAAAGTTGAAAATGAACGAATGTTAAACGAGCTTTCAAATTCAAAACGTCGTCTTCAATGGTGTCAAAAAGATTGTCAAAATCGTGAACTTGCTTTGCAAAACAAAATCAACCAGTTGCAATCCAAAACGTTCAATACAAAATTTGAGCAACTAGATGATCAAAACCTGTCTTTAAAATGTCAAATCTCAAAATATGAACAAGAACTTGTAAAAGTTAAAAAGGAATATGGTGTCATATTTGATTTACTCAAACAGACTCGTGTTGAAGCATCAAACGAACTTGATCATTATATTGCACACACTAAAGAAGTCATGAATTTTGCTGGAAATCTTCGTTATGAAAATCAAGATTTGGTGCAAACTATCATTAAGTTAAGGGAGATGTTAGGAAAGTATGAACAAGTTCAGCCTAGCATCCTTAAGAAAATTGCACATGTAACACTTAGCAAACGTGAACCCAGAATGCCTACTGATAAACCACAAGATACTAATTTGCTTCTCTCTACTGAAACAGGAATAGTTGCCTCTTTTCCAAACGTCCGCACTTCACAGCCTAGGAGCAATACAAGGAAGAATAGGAAGTTGCGACCTAAGAAAAGAACAATAAAGAATGCTGAAGTAGAAGAACACCCTAAGACTTTGAATAAGACTCACGTTGCACCCACTTTAGATATTGCGACTGACAAATGTAATGGAAAAAGTGTTGTAATGAATGCTAAACCTTTAAGTACTTTTGATATTCAGTCTGATGCTTCTTGTGTTATTTGTCGTAAAAGTATGCTTTCTGATTGTCATGACAAATGTGTTGCTAGAGCTATCTTGTCTCGTTTACGGAATCCTAAGACCCGGAATACCTCTAGGCCCACTAATGCTTCTAAGTCTGTGCTTGGTAAACCGCCCTCTTTAGATTCTAAGAAACACTTTGATGTCCCTGTAGCTCCAGTCTCACCTCCAAGGAATATAGTACCACCTAGTGCATTCACTAAGACTAAAGCTAAGACTAGTTGGAGATGGCAGAAATGGATACATAATACACTAGGATTTAAATGGATACCTAAAATCATTAATGGGTGTATTTCAACTATAACTGCTTCAGAACCCTCTAACTCATCGGGTTCCACATCTACTTCTATTCCATCTGTGTCGTCTTTGTGTAATGCAGGTGATACATATCATCCTTTGGATTTTTGATAGCGGATGTTCCCGATACATGACATGCAACCTTAAACTGTTATCAAACTTTGTTGCAAAGTTCATTGGCACTGTCAGATTCGGGAATGATCACTTCGCAGCTATCATGGGCTACGGAGATTATATCAATGGCAATATCGAAATTAGCAGGGTTTATTATGTGGAATGCCTCGGTCACAATCTCTTTTCAGTCGGTCAATTCTGTGATGGAGATTTGGAAGTTGCCTTTCGGGAGAAAACTTATTTCATTCGTGATCTACAAGGAAACGATCTTATGTCTGGCTCTCGCAATTCTAGTATATACACAATATCAATGCAAGACATGGTTGCTTCATCCCCCATCTGTCTACTCTCAAAGGCTACATCCACAAAATCTTGGCTATGGCACCGTCGTCTCTCACATCTAAACTTTTAAACCATCACCAACCTTGCTCGACACAAACTTGTTGAAGGTCTCCCGAGATTCCGGTATTCTAAAGATCACCTATGCTCAGCCTGTGAACAAGGAAAAAGCACTCGTGCTCATTTTTCTTCAAAGGTGGAACACAGCTCTCAGCATGTGCTTCATCTTCTTCACATGGATTTGTGTGGCCCGATGCGCGTGCAGACGATTAATGGAAAACGCTAGATCTTGGTAATTGTTGATGAATACTCAAGATGGACTTGGGTTTATTTTCTTCGAAGTAAAGATCAAGCTCCATAGATGATCATCACCTTTCTCACGAAAATTCAAATTCAGCTCCGGAACACCGTCAGACAAATTCGAACGGACAAAGGAACTGAATTTGTGAATCAAACTCTTCAGGAATATTATGAGAAAGTAGGAATTGAGCATCAAACATCCATTGCACGTACCCCAGAACAAAACGGAGTTGTTGAAAGACGAAATCGTACATTAGTGGAATCTGCCAGAACGATGTTAATCAACGCTAAACTTCCAGATTACTTGTGGGCTGAACCTGTATCAACTGCCTGTTACACTCAGAACAGTTCAATGATTACAAAATGCCATAACAAAACACCTTTTGAGCTTATCCACAACAGAAAACCGAACCTCAAACACTTTCATGTATTTGGATCCCTTTGTTACCCAAATAATGATTGTGATGACTTTGGAAAGCTCAAAGCCAAAGCTGACATTGGAGTATTTATTGGATACTGTGAGAACTCTAAAGGTTACCGAATCTGGAATCGTCGTACAAAGCAGGTTATGGAAACGATTCATGCTAATTTTGATGAGCTTACTGAAATGGCTTCTGAGCATAACAGCTTGGAACCCGGTCATAACCGTTTAAACTTCCCTCACACCCCATCATCAGCTGATACAAGCCCCCAGCTTACTCGTCAACAAATGGAAAAGTTATTTGCTCCGTTGTTTAGTGATGACATTGATGAACGTGCTCCAGGTGTATCCGATGTTTCCGCTGCTCAACCTGATTAAATTCCAATACCTGATACACCTGCTACAACGACTACGATTGAAGAAGCACCACCAGTTGACTCTACAACAACAATTGAACAAACCGCATCCAACGACGCTGAACCAGCTTATGATGTTCTTAATGAAGTACCCCCACCTGCAAATTTTGATCCAAATACGTTCTTTAATCCGTTTGCCAATGAAAATGCTGCACCTGATGTTGCGGAATCATCTACAAGCCATTTGAATCCTCAAAATCTGCACAATGTATACCAACATCAACCCTCTACACATCATTGGACAAAAGACCATCCTCTTGAAAACATAATTGGCAACCCGAATCAACCAGTCGTAACAAGACAACGTCTTCACACAGACGGTGAACATTGCATTTATGCTCTCACTGTCTGCCAATCTGAGCCTAAAAACATTAAAGACGCAATGACAAAAGACAACTGGATTGAATCCATGCAAGAAGAACTCAACCAATTCAAACGTCTTGAAGTATGGGAACTGGTTGAAAGACCAACATGGGTCTACGTCATTGGTCTCAAATGGATTTGGAAGAACAAATTGGATGCTGAAGGGAACGTAATCAAAACAAGTCACGCTGGTAGCTAAGGGTTATAGATAGGAAGAGGGTATTGACTTTGAAGAATCATTCGCTCCGTTTGCTCGTCTTGAGGCTTTTTGGATCTTTCTCGCGTTCGCGGCTCATATGAATATAACGGTCTTTCAGATGGATGTCAAAACTGCGTTTTCGAATGGTCAACTGAAAGAAACGGTTTATGTCAACCAGCCAGAAGGATTCGTTGATCCCGCGTTCCCAAACCATGTCTACAAACTGAACAAAGCTCTGTACGGTCTCAAAAAAGCTCCTCGGGCGTGGTACGATAAGTTATCATCATTCCTCCTTGCCAATAATTTTACCAAAGGTTCGGTCGACCCAACTCTTTTCATACAATATCACGAGGCACATATCTTAATTGCTCAAATTTACGTGGATGACATCATTTTGGGTCAACACATAAAAAGTACTCAATCGCTTTTGCAAAACTAATGAAGAAACATTTTGAAATGTCCATGATGGGTGAACTTACGTTCTTTCTAGGACTGCAAGTTCATCAATCACCTCGTGGTATTTTCTTGAGTCAGTCCAAATATGCCCTTGAAATTCTTAACAAATTTGAAATGCAAACCTGTGACACCTATGCCACACCAATGGCTCATACCAAGAAGTTAGACGCTGATTTACATGGGAAATTGGTGGACCCTACCAAATACCGAAGTATCATTGGGTCTCTCATGTATCTAACAGCCAGCAGGCCTGGCATTGTTTTTGCCGTATATCTCTGCTCCCGTTATCAGTCGAGACCAACTGAAACCCACCTCTCTCGAGGTAAAAAGAATCCTCCGATACATCAAGGGAACCATTAATTTGGGAATCTGGTATCCGATGGATTCTGGTTTTGAACTAATAGCTTTTTCAGACGCTGACCACGCAGGATGCTTAGATTCACGGAAAAGTACTTCAGGAGCGTTACAATTTCTTGGTGATAAACTGGTGTCCTGGCAATCGAAGAAGCAGGATTGTACATCGCTGTCCTCAACTGAAGCAGAATATGTAGCCATGTCGGCATGTTGTGCTCAATTCATCTGGATGAGAACACAACTCAAAGACTATGGTACGTATTTGACAGAATCCCGATGTACTGCGACAATCGGAGTGCTATTGCGATCTCGTGCAACTCAGTACAACATTCGAAATCAAAGCACATCGATCTTCGATATCATTTCATCAAGGAGCACGTGGAACAGGGTACTGTTGAATTATATTTTGTGGGTACTGAATACCAACTGGCAGATCTCCTCACTAAAGCCTTAGCTCTTGCTAGGTTTAACGAGTTGGTCCACCGGATTGGTATGCGGTGTTTGACTCAAGAGGAACTGGATGAACTCTTAAAACATTCTTAAAACCAGTCAAACACCAAAACCTCTTTTGTAAATATTTTCCAAAAACAAAATACAAAATAATAAAATCAGTAAAAACATCAAAAATATTCTTCTCTCTATTGTTCTTTTAACATGGCAAGTACAAATTCTTCCGTCAACACTCAAATCTTTCAAAATTCAATATTTTTTCGATCAAGTGTTGTAGGGGAGAAAGCAAATATTTTTCAGTTTCATAAAACCTTGTACTTGCATGTTACTTTATCCCGGTTGTTTCTTTAAATGGTGGTCACTTTTCTGGTTTACTGACACTCCACGGACTAAAATTTATAAAATTTCATTATTTATTAAGTCGAGGGGGAGTGTCGTCAAATTTTTTTCCAAATATCCTTCGTTTGGTAACCAAAATGGAAGTTATGGACATTGGATGTAAATGGAAAAGGTGGAGGGGCTAAAACTGTCAAAAGCTCAAAGTTATTTTTGATAAAACACGCACCTAACTCATTAATTCACCTCATTTAATATCCCAACCACCAAGATCCTACGCGTAAAAATCAACCCTCTAATCCGTGTTTTTGATCGTCAAACTGTAAGTGTTTTTACGTTTCTAACATGATTATAAACAAAGGTTTTGAATATCATAAACATCCAACGGTTAAATCTCGTGTTTTAGTAAGATTTGTGTTCTACGCGTATCATATGAACACAAATTCTTCGTTTGAGTGTTAGTGGTTAGAATGGTTGTGTCAAAACGTTTATATAATCACAATGAAACCATTCCTATCTTTAAAACTCACCTAGAAACACGAATTGAATGTTCTTGATAATTAGGGTTTATGCGTGAATTGGGTATTTTCAATATTGAGAGTTTTTGGTTAAAAAGATTGTTGTGTGATGTTGTTTACAAGATGAATTGACCATATCCATGTTTAGAATCAACCCAGAAACACTAATTGCTTGTTAATTAAGATTTAGGGTTTATGTTCTTGATATTTGGGTACTTTTGGTTCATTTAGAGTTTGATGTTAAAACTTGGATAGGACAACTCACTATGCTTCTTAGACTTACCAGAAAAACTTTGGTGCATTTCCTATGGCTAGAATTCTTAGTCGTAAAATCTTAGGGTTTAGGTTTACGCATAAGTTTTTCTACGGTAAAACTGCCCACGCTCAACTGTTTAATGAGTGTTCATAGTTTGAATCTGTTAGAAAATGAATGTAGATGTTAATATTGATGTTATGATGAATTTATTTCAGGTTCTCTTACGCTTAGCATGTTATGCGTAAGACAAATCTTACGCGTACCGTTTACGCGTAAGGTTCTACAGTGGGGACTACGCAGATGTGAAGGATATGCGTAAACAATGACCTCTACGCATAAGGTTGACTCTTACGAGTAAGCCTTACTCGTAAGGTTCCATATACGCCACGCGTAAGCTTTACGCATAAGGCCCCCTTTTCCTACGTGTAATATTTCTTACGCGTAAGTCAAGAACCTACGCATAAGCTTATGGTTACGCCGTATACCACTCCTGCTTACGCATAAGCTTGCCATTTCTACCTAAGCCTAGTTTTAACCTTAATTATGAATTGTTACGCGTGCAAACTTGTAAATAAATAAATCATAACGCCATGAAACCAATAATGTCACTTATAAGCTTAATCATTTAATAAGTTGTGAAAAATAAGTGAAAACATGGACTTTAAAACTTAAAGTTAATCAACTCACGAAACTTATCACGACGTCATTGGACTATTGGACAAACAAGTGACATTGGACTCGTAACAATCATCAACATATCACATTCAATAATTAGACAATAAAACCATCTGTATGACTAACATAATGTCTTTCGATATGTTGGTTCTTTTGGCTAAATATATTTCAGATCACGACATGGACGCTCAAATGCAAAATGTGGAAGCACCAAACGTTCTCACCGTTGAAGATATCTTCCCTCATGGTTATCCAATGAAGATTGGAAAGAATAACCTTTGTGTTGATTTTGATACTCTCACCTGCTCAGAGTCTTCTTGTTTAATTGCTGTGGATATTCTGAAGAATCATCCCTACCAGAACATACTCACCAATTCTGCTACAGTGCCTGAGATCTATATTCACCAGTTCTGGAATACAATGCGAAAGATCAAAGGACAAAATGCTATGACGGTGACGCTCAACCACAAACAAGTCACCATCACACCGGCAGACTTAAGGGCTATTCTTCTCATCCCTGTCATCGAACCAACTGAATACAATGCCGCACCAACTGAAGAGACTGTTCTGAAATTCATGATCGACATTGGTTATGACGAAGCTTCAGGAGTAATCACTAAGCATTCATACGTGGATCTTGAGAATATTCCTCAGCCATGGAGAACTCTCTACATCATCATCACCAAATTTGTTTCTGGACGTGACAGTGGCTATGAGCATCCCAAGCTCATGGAACTGCAGATCTTTTGGGCTTTGGTCAACATGAAACACATTGAAGTTGAAGCTCTAATATGGGACGACATGATGACTTTCCTCAAAAAGCTTGGTTCCAAGATCCCATATATAAGATATACCAAATTGTTGATCCAAAGAGCTCTTGGGTATAATCCTGATATCCCCAAGAGACTCAATGACCCCAACAATCACTCCATGTTGTATGAGCCCACACTCACAGTCAGATTTAAGGACTCTACAACAAAGAAACAAGGTGCAGTGCTGCCAGATCACCTTATAACTGATGATATCAAACAACTGTACTCGTACAAACGATATCTGGTAGCAGTTGAAGAAGGCAAAGTAGGTTTTCTCGATGAAAAGTCCGCTGGTACACCTACAAGGAAAACCAGAAGAGGCAGTGCAGGAAGTGTTACAAGCACTGAGAGTCAAAGAAAGTTCCCTAAAAGGAAACCTCCACTCAAAAGGACAGTTCCCTCTAAGGAAGCTGTTCCTATTCCCATACCCAAGTCTGAACCGCAAAGAAAGATAGTGGATGAAAGCTCTAAGGATACCGAATCAGACGAAGAGGTCACCTACTCTGAAACTGCAACCGATGTCACTCCAATAGTAGCTAAACCTCCCAGTCCAAAAGCTGACCAAGGCAAAGGGAAGACTCCAGTACTTGAGCATGAAGAAGAAAGCTCGAATGAAGAGCCACTAGATACAGACTACAGGAAGAAGTTCAAAATCATTAGACTCCAACACGTGGCAAAAGAGTTTGAACAGCAACAAATGCGTGGCCCCGGAGGGTCAAGTGGTGGTGTCCAATCAACACCAACTCCTGATGCGGTTAATCAACCCGATAAGGGAATTGGTGCCACCACTCTTGAGCAACAAAAAAAGCGCCTGGAGGATTCTATTGATTATGACTTTGAGGAACCAGAAAAGGAAAAGTCTGAGAAAGAAAAGGCTGATGAAGAGGCTGCAACTCTAGCCAAAGCAGAGGAAGAGGCCCAGATTCAGGCTGAAGAAAAGGCTAAATCTGGAAAAGATGACGAAGTTGAATATGATGATTTTCTTCTTGATAGTCCAGCACGCTCAAAAGAAGAAACTTCTGAACCAACAAAGGATCCTGAGTCTCCTCATATCTCATCATCATCAGATTCATCCTCTCATTCATCTCCACCACCATCCAAAGGAACAACCATATCCACATCCAAATCTGTGAAGAAACCAACTGACTCTTGGATATCTCGGGCTAAAACCAAGATTGTTAAAGCTGTCAAGCAAGTACGGAAGAAGGATGTAACCAACAAAAAGCTGAATCAACTCGCTGACAGAATCAACTTTCTTTAAAAAGGGATAAACGAGTTGTTGAAAGAAAGGGAACAAATTCAGAAGTTTATCCATGGAGATTTCCAAAAGGAATTGTAGAAGACGGCAAGTGAATACACTCACAAATTCCTTCTCGACATCGTTCCTGGAGTGACAAGAGAAATGTTCAACAGACAACTCTATCCAAATCTGGTGCATTTGGCCAAGCAAACTATAAGATCAACACCCATGACTGTAACAATCAACCCAACTGATCCTATAGTGTTCTCCGATGCTGACTTGGTTTCCAGGCTGGTACCTCAAATGTCTAAACGATCTGCAACATTTACTTCTTCTTAAGGTAAATTTTTTAATGCATTGCCGGAATACCAACTCAAATCAGCATTCAGAGAAGAAGCTCAAAGGCCTAAACGTCCAAGAGACGATGAAGATAAGGATAAGGATAAAGATGACGAGTCTAAACGTCCAAAGAAGTCCGGAGAACCCTCCTCTGTGCCACCTCTACCCCAAAGGACTCCATCTCAACAACGATCTCCTCCACGCTCTTCTACTGACAAACCTCAGGACTCTGAGTTACCACCTCAGACAGAGAAAACCGGTGATCACTTCGAGTACACTGGTGGTAACGATGAAGAGATACCTGAGCCCCAACAACAACCCACCTCTCCCGCTTCAACAAAGAAACCATCATCCTTATCAAGGCCAAAGAAAAAGAAGAAGACGACTAAGGCTGATGTCGTCTCATGGCTAGACGAAGACGACACCGAGTTTGAATGGTTCTCTTCACTTGTTGATGCTACTCCCGCCCTTACTGATGATCAAGATATGGTAGAAGGTCGAACAATGGAGCATGCTAAGTTACTGCAAGAAAAGTTCCGTGTGAAGAAGATGATGAAATCAGAGTTGAAACGAATCAAGAATGAAGCATTTCAACTACTCAAAGACAGCTCGGAAAGTGCTATTGAAGTTGAATATCACCTTGAAAATATAGCATGAGCCATGTCTAACAACATTGATTGGCTCAACCCTGAAGCAAACATCGACTTCACCAGAAGAGGCAACCCTCCATACTACACCGACTGGTCTAAACCTCTACCGACTATTGGCCAACCAGATCAACCTAAGATTCCATTTTGCTACTTCTTCAAAAATGACTTGGAATTTCTTCTACATGGTAGCGATAGTTCAAAGAAATACGCTACATCACTTACACTTCCGTTCCCGGCAGCTATATACTCCAACTGCATAGCCATCGAAGAAAAGGCTACCCACATGTTTTCCAACAATGTGGAATGGTATGACATTGATGCAATGTACGGGATTCACCATTGGCCGGAACGCCGACGAATCTACTACAAAAGCTGCCAGGTTCGAAAATCTCAACATGAAGTGTACAGTGATAAAGGGATCGTTGCTGTTAAGCATGTCACTCTTTCGTCTAAATGGGACTACACCTTCCTCAAGACTATCGTGGTCAAAAGACAAGATGAAAGGGACTATGAATTCTGTGAAGCGGACTTTCAGAACTTGTCTCTCAACGACATTGAAGATCTGTATCTTGCCAAGGTACAGGGAAGAATGAGACAATTCTCGACTGAAATTCAACGTGAATACATCAAGTCCTTGCTTATCTTCATCAGAAGCATAGTGATCCGGAACGTGTAGAAGATTTACAACTTGCCGTTGAATCGTGATCGACTCGTGTCAACTTCACCAGCACCTCAGCTAGAACTTCCCGACATCAACCAGCTTCCACAATACACTCTCGTCAGAAACCATTCGAGTAGTTTACCATAGTGAACTACAACGCAAACTGCTTGATGGCGTGTAGAGATCTTCACAAATTGGGGATCACACATTGAAGAAGGTCGTGGACGGCTTGGCTTATAGGTTGAAGGCGATACATGAAGGCATTGGGTCTCCAAAGCGATGGAATTCTCAGGACAGACGGGATGTTAAGAGGATCATTACTAGGATCGATGAAAGGTTGTACAGAAGGGACCAGTTCAGAACTCTAAAGAGCTTCGTAGGTGGTCGTCCCAGGATTACTCTCACAGGCTATCAACGCCCTGTTCGCATTCCTGGAAAGATTGATGGACTGCCTGGTACCCCTTAAACTGTTTCTATTTCATATTAATTTGGATGTGTGATTTTATAATGACTATGGTTTGTGCACACATAACAGTGTACAACCCGCACTTGTAATGAAAGGACCCTGTGGTACGCTTCAGTGCCACAATCCTATAAAAGAAGCGAAAGCTTCTTACTTTTGAGTAAAACTTATCAAAACTTTCATTTTTTCAAAGTTTTGCTCAAAAGAACAAGTACTTCCCCTTATGATTTTCAAAACCTCAAAAGTTTATATCACTTGTTGAGGGGGAGTATTTGATCAAAAGCTGTGTTCACAAATTGTTCTCACAAAACTCAAAATGGTCATATTAATTCTCAACATTTCATCAAAAATAACATTTATATGCCATTTTTGAGGGGGAGAAAAATTATGTGATAAGAAATATGTTGTGTTTTGCTATTGAATCCTCGTGTGAAAAGACTTCAACCCATGAATTGACGGGATCTGAACAGTCATACATTGAAAAGATTTGTCTTCCAAGACTTATTCAAGTAAATTGTACCAATTCGAGAAGCTCTTGATAGACATGAACTTTGGCGGGTTTGACAACCTCTCGGGGTTGTCCACATCTTCAAGGTAGTTATTAGAGCTAGTTGTCACCTAAAAGCTGACAATGTATCTCTTTAACTATGCAACGTAATCGTGTCTCGCAAGGAATTGTCTATATTGAGTTGATCAATTCAAAAAGTGTGCGCTCTTTCCTCACTATGCAGATTTCTGTCAAAATTCTTAAAGCACAGGTGGAGGGGGAGTATTTCTGAAAATCTAAAACTCTCGAAGTGTTCAAACATGTTTTTCATTTACAAACACTTTGGGAGATTTTCAAGAAAATGGTTTTATGACAACATAGGTTAGTCATGGAGTTATAAGGTGACTAAGGTTAGGAATAACCGTCCTATGATCTGCCAGAGCCGGAGGGATCTACCCAAGGACACCACCAATAGTTAGAATTAGAAGTCCTTAGGTTTGATTATAAAAAGGAGAAAATGAGAATCGGAGAAAGAAGGAGTTGAAGAATTAAAAAGAAAAGCAAAGAAAAGGGTGAAAAGAAATAGCCCTCCAGATTATTCAACTTAGGGCAGACACCGGATTCAATTCATATGCTACTGGTTGTCACTAGATGACACCGGTATTGAAGATTAAAAGTCATCATGGACCCAGTGACGCATGCACTAAACCTTCTTAGCCACTCAAGTTTCTCCCAAAAGAAGCTTGTTTCTATCTCACAGGGAACCCTACGTAAACTATCGGCTTTCTCTTAGAGATTGCTGGTATTGAAGAAGGAGACCCTCTCCCTAGTCTCCGCTCAGGAAAACCAAAGCGCACTATTAAGTCTAGATCCACGAGATTCATCAAAAGATCTCTTAGGAACACTTGACAATTCATCGCTTGTCGTTCAACAATAAGAACGCAAGTGATACATTATCGTGTCCTTCACAGATCTTAGCAATCTGTCGAGAACATTTATGAGAGGTTCACACATGTGATCCTCAGTGATTGAATGGAAACTCCTGTCAGGGTCAACATCAAACAGCCCTGACAGCAGGTCACTTCGGTAACTCCCCATGGATTACGCTTAGTGTGTCTCAAACGGTCTACAGTCGTGAGGTGATGCTTCGGTGTACCTCAGCGACTCATCTGAACTGTAGATGTACTTCGGTACATCGTGTTATCTCACTTGTGGGACTCCAGTTCAGGAACGGCCTTTGTGAGAATTAGAGTTGTGTTTTCACACTATGCTGTTAACACTCTCGAAGTTCGAACTTGTAAGTGCCGGAATCCGCTTATTACTAACCTTTCTTATGTTTTCTTCTTATGGAAGCTCTGGAGCGGATTGATCGTGCAGATTCTTTACATGCTCATACCAACATCATCACTAATGGAATTTCTCTCAAAAGGCAACACAAAAGTCAAAATGATTCTTCGTCAAGTCAAAGAATCTACAAAGTTTAAAGACTAAGAGAACTTCATTAGTACTAAAATCCAACATTAAAGAGCGTGTCAGCATGTTGAAGAAAGACGTGGAGACACTGGAGCAACGAAGCAGACCTGATGCAGACAACAAAAACATACTATCACTACCATCACAAAGAACAAAGATCAAAGAACAAAGATGACGTCAAGTAGAATACTTCAAAAGAAACAATTTCTCTACACTGGGGAGATTGTTCGAATCAAGACATTTCTTCTCACAAGAAAGAAGAATGTCAGAAGACGTCAAAGCTACTATTACACCAGCTCCTACAATGTATATCACTCTTTTATTCATCACTAACACTTAGGAGGAGATTGTTGGAATCACTCCTAAACCATATTTCAAGTGTTAGTGATTCATATGTAATAGTTAGCTTAATATGGCTTTTATGTTAGTAATCAAGGCTAGGCTTATGTAGAAAGCCCATAAGCCTAGGCCAAGCCCAATAAGTAAAAGAATGGGAACTTCGTGTGTTTCCCTAGTTCCCTCCTATAAATACTCTTGTAAACCTTCTATTGAAGGTTGGTTGTTCAATTTACACATATTCCTACGCATAACCATTCTCATATCATACGTGTTTGTGTATGTCTTGTTCATCCAATCTCTTATCTTTCTTTCTTACATATTGATGCTTGTGTTACTAATATGGGAACCTAACAAATCCAGTCAATAATCCATAACACAATCGAGATCTCAGCGGGGGGCCACAAGCGATTCTAGCCAGCATGGTCGTAGCAAGGCCTAGAACACAAGCTACCCTGGTCTAGGTTGGATATACTTAGCTAGGCATCGCGTTATAGCATACGAATGCTACCCTAGGCTAAGTAAACAACTGTCGCACGTCTAGCCTTTCCTAGTCAACACATTAGCAATTCAAAAGAGTAGGGGCAGGTCCAAGAAATAGTTTGCATTCACATAAACACATAAGCTCGCAATTCACAAAGCAAATATACCAAACAACAGTCATTCTCAAATAATGTTCACACATCCAGTTATGGTTTGTTAAAAGCAGCATGTATTCTCCCCCAAAATAGTTAAGAAAACCTTTGAAAAGAAGGGCTATGAAACTCACCTTAGCCATAGAAATGCACTATTCACTATTGACACAACTGGCATCTAAAGCTAATCTCCACAGCATTCAGAAGAATGTACGACGAGTACGATAGAATAGAAGTAACACAACCTAATGTGTATACGATTATCTTAAAATACAACTCAAATGATAAAGAAGTCGATAGAAAGTAATGTGTCGTAGTTTCCGTGGATCATTCATGTCGTTACTTTCAAAAGTCCATTATCAATATCTCAATAATTTAGTTTTAAAGTTTCGTGTGGTGGTAAGAAACATAGACGCGACGTACAACTCACGCAAAAGAAAATAAGACGTCGACATAGTCGAGACATACCAACTAGAACGCACGCCAAAAGGAAAAGACATTGACAAAGTCAAGAAATACTGACTATACTCAAGCTAGTCAAAGACTAGGAAATGACGATATTTCTTTATGACGCATAAATAGGTTAACTTTCGATAATTCCCCATAATTCCCAAACGTACATGTTTATCATAAAAGGTAAGTTTCCATATCGCTTCGTTAATAAATGTTTCACAATCGTTACTCGTAATTATACCAGTTTATAATAATATACGTCATATAAAGTATACTATTGTAGTATATTATAAACGACACGTTCGTTTATTCAACGTTACCAAACCATTACGACTCTAATAAATTGTCTTATCAAAATAATCTTTCCAAACAAGTTTATAAAAGCTAACACGTATTTATAAAACACAAGTTACTATCGTATTTAATAAGGGTTTATAATAAATAAAATCATATCCGTCAATAATATATAGTTATATATTTCACTATCAGTTACAATGTGAAAATGGAATACTTAGGCATATCGCGAAACAAATATGATAAACTCATTCTCGAGTCTAATATATTATACTCATTCAAGCCAAAACGTCTAATAAAGTCCAACTTATTAACCAATATAACTTGTTATCAATTGCTATTCCAAATTTATAAAACGTAGTTGATCCTTTTAACGTATACGGAATATTTGATATTAATTAACCACATGTCTAGTCTTAATGTTTACCACTCCGTTTTACAAGTATCTAGTTCATTGTTAAATTATGTTTCGTAATGTTTATCCTGATAGTTCTATTCCGGTATTGCCATGTAATTAATTTGCTACAATATCGAAGTTGTTATATATATATATATATATATATATATATATATATATATATATATTTATATATATATATATAGTTAACCAACGATCGTATTACAAGTTTACACGTTGATCTATACTATTGACCGTTTTCTTAGTTCTGATATCGATTATATAATTAAGTCGTTACATATTGCACATAGCCCACTGTCTTATACCATTTGCCATTTTACTAGTTTCGATATTCCATAATATCGATAACTTACAATCCCACAATACTTTTCCATTACTACCCGATTAATACCAAGCAAACCCGAGAACCAAAACAATCCATCAAAAACAACAAATCCCCATCCAAAACGAGACCGATCCAAATCGCATACGGCTCCTAACCGACTAGAAACTAAACTAATTAAATAAAACGCCGTTTTAAAATAATGATACCACACACGAACCATCAAATCAAACAAACACACATCTATTCCTAAAAATAAATAAAATGAATGAATAATTAACCAAATCCAATTCCCAGTCGCGAATAAGCAACTCAAGATCCTTACATTTTCTCCTGGTTCATTCTCGTGCACCAAACCAAGCAACATACACAACATGACTCACCACCAAACGAGTTATCACAAATTCGCTTATTACAAACACAAGTTTACACGTTTTCCATACCACACGAAATAGTTTAACAAAAACGTTTTTAATCCATTTAAATGGTACTCGCCACACCGAACGATTTTAAAAATGTTTCTAAATCTTGTTTTAACACTTTTATCCACGAACATCAACACTAATATATACGCAATCGGTATAGATTGAAAATATAATAACGAAATGATTATGCTTTTACTGAGAGAGAGAAAGAGAGACGAGAGGGCTTTGATGGCGTCTTTACGAGTACTACTCGTAACCAAGACCAGGCGAAAACCCTTTTAAAAGGTTAACCAAGAAAACCCTAGTTATCCGAATCTTTAAAATTAGATTTAGGGCGTTAGGGCATATTGGGGTGCGTGGGTTGCAGAAACAGAACTACCATGGTCCGATCTATCATCCTAGGTAGGCGGTGTAATTATTTGTGATGGCCAGAATTTGGCCGGAGTATGTAACGGCACCGGAACCCTAGGGGTTGGTGGCTGGAAAATGAAGAGAGACAAAGAGTGTTATGTGTGTGTGTTTTTATAGAGAGAGAAAATGAGTGAGTAAATGAGAGAAGTGTATGTGGGTTGGGGTATATATACCCTGGAGTGACCCAAATTGTAAATAGAATAAACATAAGGGGGCGGCCATGAAACTTATCCAGGGACCATACACGTAACTTTGTAAAACTTTTGCTATATTAGGTTCGGGACTCGTTTGAACTAGCGAACGAAGGATTCCTGACTAGGGAGTTACTCCATTGGTCTTATAATATTATTTCCAATAAAAACGACTATAAATTCGAGTCATATCTCAACTTAGATGGAACGATCGCTCTAATTGTTGTTTCTTTGTTTACGACGCATCGAGGAAATTATGAGTTGTCACAGCCTCACCTCCTTAAAAGGAATCGCATCCTCGCTATTTAATTCAAATTACTCGTTAAGGTCTAGGAGAGGTGAGTGCATAAGCACGAGGATTTATCTTCACGTTCCCTACGTGAATTCAGGATCTTACTACGAGTTTCTACGAACTTCAAAGATAGGGATGCGACTTTACTAAAGTCGCTCGATTTCATGGTCTATGATTTCGATAGGTCAACAAAGTTTAAACGCTCAAAGATTTGGATTTCCCAGAGGGATAACAACTGCCTCCTCGGCAAGTCATTTCTTACTATACACACGAAATGCCTAGAACGCTGCTGAGTCTTGACGGTAGTTCAAGGCACTAAGCTACTGGCCTAACGCCAGCAAGGATTTCAAACGGATTGATATAGCGAGGATTAACCTTTCACGTTTACCAAACACTTCACTCATTCTCACGGTGAATCTCTAAGCTTAACCTAGGTCATACTTAAGAGATTTACGTTGTCTGTGTCTCCTAACGATTCACGAGCAGCTTGCATATCCATCTTGCCTATGAACGGTCTCCTTGACAGCTTCTCAATTAGGTTCGGGGTTGGTAGGTTGGGTATTTCCATTTCTACCCAACAATCGAGATTGGCACTTATGACCATAGAGGTTCTCTTACGGTGCCTTTGAGGTACTAAAGTGATAGGTATGGTTATAGGAGAATTTGGCCAACGGAAGGTGTCTATCCTAGTCATTGCCAAACTTGATAGATGTCTATAAGAGAATTTGGCCAACGAAAGGTGTCTATCCCAACCATTTCCAAACTCGATGAACACGCGACGTGTCTACTAACGCTCAGATAGTTTCTTCACTTCGGCCATCAATCTAGAGATGATACATTGTAAGCATATCCAGATCTGTTCTCTCAGTTCTAGGCAGTGATAGACAAAACGTGGGTGTGTGGCGATTGCCACGATCCGAAAAGACAGAAATCAGTACATCCTGATGCACACAATCTCCTTTACGTATGAAGAAATCTATTTGCTAACTCAGACCTTCCGATCGCACTTCCTCCTTAAAGAGGATCGGAGGGAGTTGAAGGTTGAGAAAGAAGAATCAAATGTGTACTAACATAATGAATCTCAGATAGAGAAAACGGACCAAGGGAGCTTCCCCTTCCGTTTGGAGTTCTACCATGGAAAGAAAGTAAGGAGCTAGAGCTCAGAAGTGAGGACCAGCTCATATGAGCAAAGCCACTCTACCAGAGGAAGAGGAGTGAGTACTCTCTCACCTCCTTAAAAGAAGATATAGGGGTTCTCTAGTACTGCTATAACCATAGGATGAGAGACGAGCAAGGTCGTCCATACTTTCCATTTGGCTGAATAGCGGAAGGTGAACAGGTTGGGTAAGACTACCAACAACCACTCAGGTAAAGGCTCGGGATCTACTTCCAAGATTTCGTCTACGGCGTAGCTTATCGATTAGCTAAGAGGACCGAAAGGATAGCAGGTGTTTTCTCGAAGGACGAGAGAACGATTAGGTGGTTGTCCCAAGGAACGCGGTTCAGGTTACTCCTTAGGATCTTAATATTTTTGTTGAGCACGGAATCTCTACTGGACGAGAAGTCTAGGAAGTTCAGAGTACGAATCTGTTAGAAAGTGTTGATTGCTACCAGCAATCAGTCGGTTGACTTAGCACGATATCTAGGTTAGAGGCGGGAAGTACTACCGAAGGAGAGTATTGATTACTAACGTCAATCAGTCGATTGTCTCATTAGTGTACTTAATACTTAGCACAGAAAGGTACTATATTTGAATCTAAAATCATAATTTCCAAAAGAGGTTTGACTATCGATCGATATCAAATCAAATACTAAATACGAGTGAACGTCAATGGCTCTAAGTAGGTCTACTAAAGAATTTCGTATCGATGGAGTGTAATATACAACACTGATGGGAAAACGTAGGTAGTACCGCAATCGGCGGTATGACGTCAGTAGACTATTGTTGATAAAACAATGTCGAGAGTTCAACGTTGTTAGAGCAACGTTGATGAAATAATATTAACAGTATAACCTCGGTGAATAACTTCAATAAAACGGCGTCGTTAGAACGTTATCGATAGGGATACGTAAATAGAGGATAAGGTATAACACTAACAGCACGTAAGGTACAACCTTAACTGAGGGCTGGTGACGAGGCAACGTCGGCAAAACATCATTGGTTTAGAAAGATGAACAACGTCGACTAGATGACGTCGTTTGAATCAACATCGGGTGAATGGTAAGGTTTTGGAAGTTTTAACATCGATTCGAGACAAGGATTAAGGTAGAAGTGTCGGTAACAGGATTACTAACGAAACGCGGTCGAATGATGATTCAAAGTCGAATACCGATTTGAGATTGAATGATGATTTTAACAAGGTTATCAATGAAACAGGGCAGAATAATAATTCGAGGCCAAATGATGGTTCGAGGTCGAACGACAGTTCGAGGTCAAATGATGACTCAGAACTTGGAACGAGGTCCAAAATCACAAAATCAAACAATTCCCAAAACCCAAAATCAAAACCAAATCCAAAATAGTCTAAACCAAATCCAAAGGTAGCCCAAAACGATTCCAAACGCTCTAGTAAGATCGACGAGGCTTATGACGATAAGCAACTCGGATGTAAATGGTGCCAATCGGGTCTAATCAGAATTGTTACATTTGATCTTTAAAGAATATTGGATCTACATTGAAATTTTATCATATGACCATTAAAACTAAGACATTATTTGTATTGGATCACCTTGATCGTATTTCACCATTTGCCACAATGTTTCTAAAAGGGGGCCAAAATTGTTACTCGCATCTTCGTAAACTTCTTTGCACCTGTTTAGAAATCAAACTAAAAAAAGGATAAATGTTTCAAAGCAAGAAATACAGATTCTTATAAAATTTATGCTAGAAATCCATTTACATCAGCCGTTATGCCTAAAATGGTGGTGCCCCAAACAAATTTGGATGCCTGGTTCTGTCGATCGGCCCTACACATGATCAAATCCGGCCCTGTAAACACATTTAGATATGGATGTAATTCCGCCGCAAGGTAAATGTATAGTAGATTGGTTGAGTATTTAGGTCCACATCAAAGGAGTGTGTTCAATTCTCACCTCAACCACAAGATAGAGATCTATTAATCCATCATATTTGTTAAGCCACTATGTATGGTTGTGTTCGAACATGCAAAGTTTTATTTAACATTGCTACCACAATAAAACTAGGGGCAATTATGCGACTGCACTTTTCGCTCGGGGTGTCAACACTTTCTAGACACGAAGTTGCGGTATTCTTTAAATAGACTTTAAGACTTGCGTCTTTTTTTTCCAATCAAAGAGCGCCAAGTGTCCTCCACTTTTCAGAACCCAATGATTGGTTTTTACTTTTTGTACCTATATTTTTTAAGCGACCTAGACCCAAAGAAAGTTTTAAGATTCGAGCGAAATTCTCTTTTGTCATTTTCAAGAAAAAAGTCAAACTTTCGAAACTATTATTTTATTTCTTTAGCGCCTTCCCAATGCTAAGCAACTTAAGCGAATTACTTTGAGCGCCTTTTTTAACTTTATACTTTTGTACTTTTTGGTACTTTTTTTACATAACTTTTCAATACTTTTTAAATCTTTTTATCCTCTTTTTTATATAGCGAATTATTAAAAAAAGAGTAAATTACACCGTTCGTCCCTGTGGTTTGCTCCAAATCACACCGGTAGTCCCTGTTATTTTTTTTTTGCTTTTTTGCTCCCTGTGGTTTACATATTGCACGCTGTTAGTCCTTATCGCCACCGTTATCTTTTTCGTTATCTCAATGGCACCGTTAGTCCTAACCAAGCGATCACTTGCAGCGTTAGTCCTTTATACTAACGACCGTTAATAACTCCAAAATTTTATTAAAAAAAGATCTTTTCTACGCGGTTTTAATCGTTTTCGCCCGTTTTCATGCGTTTTTGTCCGTTTATATACGTTCTCGTCTACTTTTTCTACGTTCTTCTTACGTTTTTGTCCGTTTTTAAACGTTTTCCTTAGTTTTTTACGCTTTTGTCCTTTTTTCTTACGTTTTTGTCCGTTTATATACGGTGTAATTTAAAAAAAATGACGTATTTTTTTTTAAATCGGAAAAAAAATGACGTATTTTTTTAAAAAAAAAAACGTATTTTTTTTAAATCGGAAAAAAAACGTATTTTTTTTAAAAAAATGACGTATTTTTTTTATCGGAAAAAAAAAATGACGTATTTTTAAAAAAAAAAAAACTTATTTTTTTTAAATCGGAAAAAAAAAAGTATTTTTAAAAAAAACATGACGTATTTTTTTTTAAATCGGAAAAAAAAAATGACGTATTTTTTTTTAAATCGGAAAAAAAATGACGTATTTTTTTTAAAAGAATGACGTATTTTTTTAAAAAAGAAAAACGTATTTTTTTTAAATCGGAAAAAAAAACGTATTTTTTTTAAAAAAATGACGTATTTTTTTTTAAATCGGAAAAAAAATGACGTATTTTTTAAAAAAAAAATGACGTATTTTTTTTAAAAAAAAAACGTATTTTTTTTAAATCGGAAAAAAAAAACGTATTTTTTTAAAAAAAAAAACGTATTTTTTTTAAATCGGAAAAAAAAATCAGATTAAAAACAACGTCATTTTTTTTTTAAATTACACTATATAAAAACGGACAAAAACGTAAGAAATACGGACAAAAGCGTAAAAAAACGAAGGAAAACGTATAAAAAGGGACAAAAACGTAAGAAAAACGGACAAAAGCGTAAAACAACGAAGGAAAACGTATAAAAACTTAAGAAAAACGGACGAAAGCGTAAAAAAAGTAAGGAAAACGTATAAAAACGGAAAAAAACGTAGAAAAATTAGACGAAAACTTATATAAACGGACAAAAACGCATGAAAAAGTAAGAAAACGGGCGAAAACGATAAAAACCGCGTAGAAAAGATTTTTTTTTAATAAAATTTTGGAGTTATTAACGGTCGTTAGTATAAAGGAATAACGCTGCAAGTGATCGCTTGGTTAGGACTAACGGTGCCATTGAGATAACGAAAAAGATAACGGCAGTTAGCGATAAAGACTAACAGCGTGCAATATGTAAACCACAGGGAGCAAAAAAGCAAAAAAAAAAGAACAGGGACTACCGGTGTGATTTGGAGCAAACCACAGGGGACGAACGGTGTAATTTACTCTTAAAAAAATTAAGCCCTTTTTCATACTTTATGCGACTAGATCTACTTTACCTTATTGGATGATTAGAATAACAAATGCATTATAAAATACTCCTGCAAACCAAGATCCATCTTCTCTAATATAATGTTCAACCCTGCAAAAAAAATGTTTCATGGGTCTGTATTTGTATTTTTACATTAAGCCCTTTTTTTTATAAATTTAATTGATTAATTAATTGATTATTATATAATATGCAGGTTCGGAAGCTGATTGAGCTATGTAAAAATGAAGATTTTGACAATCTGATTGCAAGGGTTTATCCTCAGCTTAATAAGATTTTCCAGCACTCCGTTTCGCAGTCCAAAGCCGCCTCTTTTGGCCTTCTTTTGTTGGTATGCTTTCTCTTTGTTTGGCATTGTGTTTTGAAATTCATTATAAGGGTGTTTGTCATTAGCTCATTTCAATTTATTACCATAAGCTCAACTTAATAATAGGGGCTTATGAGCTTTTTAAATACTCCTAAATAAGCCCGGAAAATAATGTCTATGGAAAATGTTTATGGTGTTTGTTGATTAATTGTTTTTTTGTTTTGAGATAGCGTTTGGATATGATTATGGTATTTGTTGTTGTGATAATCTTAAACAAGTTAGTTAAACAACTTAAGTTTCTAGGATTAGCGTATTTGTCTGGCTTGCGGCGATTTGAAAAGTTCATTTTTAAAGTATCCAGAAACACACACTTCCTTTTATACTAAGCGTTTGATTGATGCAAATCAATTGCTAATCTGTAGTGTTTAGTTTCTTGTCAGAAGAAAATTTGTAAATTTGATATATACAAAGTATATATTGTCTATGTTGACTGTTTGGATACGCTTGCTATTTATTGAGGATACTATCTTCTTCCAGTATATGTTACTATTTATTGAGGATACTAAATTTTTTGTGACGTTTTCTTGGATATTATGACATTCTTGGTGAAATTTATTTTAGGTACAATGCATGTTGGCTTCCGTTACTTGTTAAGCATTCCGAGTCCCAGGTTACTGAGGGACCTCTAGTTGTTTCTCTTGATTGTGAATGGGTTTGGCATACTCACAGACTTAATCCAGTATGATTCTAAACTGAATTCTCGCTTAAATACTTGTTCTTCGATGATTATTCATTTGGAGGCTGAAATAGTTTTGTTCTTGATATTGTTTTTCAGGTCAGATACATATCTGATTGTGAAGAATTATATGGAAAAGTTCTTGACAATTATAACGTTGTGTCTTCTGTTCAAGGATTTGATAAAAAGGAAACCCAAGAATTATGGAACGAACATTACCCTAACGAGTCCTATGAATTCGACATGTATATGGAACTCAAACATTTTTCAAGTATGATTTTGTTTTAGCTATTGAACGACAGAAGGGGTTCTTTTATCAGGTAACCCTGATACCAATAAAGTTACAAATGTCTTTTCCTCTTCTCATTTGTTTATAAATGTAGTTAGTCAGTTATCTTACCTAAACATATAATCTTTTCGTATGTTTATGCGTGAAGGTATCTAGACCCCATTTTAAAAGTGATGTCTTTCTTGAAGCAGCCTTGGCAAGATATAAAGGTTTTTTACATCTCATCAGAAGAAACAGGGAAAAATCCTTAAAACTCTTTTGTGTTCTGACTTATGATATTGACTTGATGTGACATACTCACCAGTTGCACCCGGCTTCCTACTGCAAAGACTTAACAAAATTAATTAGAAATGTTCTAGAACACGATAACACGTATCAAAACAGAGGTAAAGGTCAGAAGCTGAACAATGGATTTTCAGAAACTATACAGCAATAGGCGGAAACATTTGGCTCAAGGTATCGGAGGGCAGGAGTAATGTATCGAGGCACTGCCCCAACCCCTGTCACTACCATTCCTTGCATACCAGACAGTGTGACCATTAAAGCTGATTCAACTAATGTGTTTGAGAGGTTAATTGATAGACCTAAAACAAATTACATCGAGGTAATTCCTTTGTGTGTTCAATTTTGGAGTTGACTAGAAAATTCCATCAAACCTTGAGGTACTTTCATTGTCAGTGATACATTGTTCTAAACCGTGTTAATGTTGGCTGCAGGTCGTGTTGGATTTTGTAGAAATCAAAAACTTACCGCAGGATTATAAGGGGAAAGTCAGTGTAGTGTATAGTAAGGCACAACCAGATGGAATCTTCAATGTGAAGAGTAAACTCGCTATCCAGTCTGAATCGGGGCAGAAACAATTTGCTACATTTGAGTGTCAACCTACTGGATATTTAGTCTTTGAACTCATTTCTCAAGCAACTAAGGCGGATACTTTGGGTTCTTGTTATATATCTTTGGAAGAATTTTGTGGCCCGGTCTGTAAACTCTCGGTGGAAAAATGGTTGGATTTGGTTCCTAGTTCAGGCATTGTTACCTCTGAACCTATCAGTCTACGAGTTGCAGTCTCGTGTAACTTGCCAACTCCCATACCACATGTGGTTTTGATGCGACGTTCTTCCCTTCTTACAAAAGTATCTTGCTCTTTACCATTCCATGATATGGTACGGTTCATCAAAAGTTGGACACAGATCATAGATGCATCTGGTGATGTGATCATTAAACTTAAAACGAGGTAATCCTATATTTTTTGTTGGTATTTTAATAACATGTATAAAAATCACCTAAAGGTGGCGAGATGGAGGGGTTGATGGGTCGGGTAACGGGTCATAACGTGGTCGGGTTAAGATGGGAATATGGGATATCTTTTACTACGGGTTAAAAACGGTCGAGCTGGTTGGAATGACCAAGGAACACTTTTTGGTCTATTTCTATTAGTTCTTCATTAAACATTGATGGTCAATTATGACTATCGAAACAATCATGTCAAAATTTTAGTTGTACTATAATACTTTGAATAAACACTTCTATGCATCATTAAAAATAGACTTTATGCTACTTATAACCTATGTTTGCCTTCTCTGCTTATTTCGTCTTCCTTGCTAGAGTTAGAGCACCACCCTAACCAACCATTCACAAGTAAATGGGTCGAATTATCCACTTATTAAAGTAAACCATTCGAGTTATGACTAACACTGTTTTCTCCAGTTTCATAAAAGGTGAGAAAGGGATGAAACAAAAAAAGTTACGTTCTTGAGATTTGATAAAGAAAGAAAATGACAGGAAAGGAGGTATCACATGGGTGATTTTGCTACAAAATCTTTCGTTCCAATATTGGAATGAAAGTGAAGGGAAGGTGAACAAAAGACATAACTATCCCTATTTAATTATATATTCTTCTCTTTCATTGTCCTTGCACAGTTCACCATTATCCAGATTATTTTTATACACCTTTTTCATTACCATCACACCATCATCTTAATAAATTTTAACATACCCACATAATATCAACTATTCATGATTTCATTCAAAGAAATAATGAACAACTATTATAAGAAAAACTGAAAAATGGATCTTGGGATGAAGCTCATTGTAGATCCGTCGTCACCGTTATGCTTGTTAGGTGGCGGTGGTGATGGGATGAAGCTGGTGACGGGATTAAACAAGCATGAAATAGTATGTAAACACTAACATGCTTAATTGTTCTATATTCTTCACTTGTTGAATTAAATAAGAAAAGACCCAAATAAGAAGAAACCAAATTAGAAACCCACAGATTGGTTCATATAAAGATTTTTTGCGTTTTGACTTTGTTGGTTTTTTGGATCTCGTTATTTTACTGGGTTTCGGTTTGGTGAGGAGACAGATGGTGAAAAGTTGAAAACTGATCTTGTAAACTCATATTTCAAAGAACATGAGATATTTAAAGGGTATACTTGTAAATTTGTTACTCTTTATTTCTAGTTTACACTTCATTTTGTTCGAGTCTAGAGAACACAATACTTTTATAAAGTTTATTTACTCTCCTATACTTTTCTTTCCTTTAGTATCCTTTACTTTACTTTTCCTTCTCAAATAAAGTGGAGAACACAGTGTAAATGATTGATAAGACATGAAAAATCCTTTGTGGATCTCATGAATACAGAACGGATGATTAAAAAGGAAGATATAATAAAATTACATCACTCTGCTTGACAGGAACACTAAAAGAACAAAAGGTACGAACGACAAGGCTTTGACGAAGGAGATAGTTGGGTTCACAAGAGCAGGAGAAAAACTTGTTCTTGCTCAATTTCACGGGCAAGAGTGGTCTCTATTTATGGAGAAAAACTTGTTCTTGGTCAGTTTTAGCTTATAAGAAAAAAGCGACTTAGATAAGCGAATAAAGTTAAGTGTTGTTGTGACATCTGAACACTATTTATGGGTTTATTGTGTTTTGAAATACCATAAACTTATAAGCTAAGCTCTGTACAAAAGCTCTCCCTCCCCCTCCTCCTTGTTTGGTGTTTGGGATTGTTAGATGAAACAAGAAAAGGCAGGGAGCTAGAATCTTAGGATTCTCGTGCTACAACAAATTTAGATTCATATAACGAGATCAAAACATGTATGTGAAAATAATAGTTAATCCTTGTTTGTGTAAGCTACAAACAAGGAACACACAGGTCCTAAACATTACACCAACAAACCAAGCGTGACCCATAACAAAATGTTTCGAAACTAGCATACATGGTGCATCGTGTCATGAAGAATTACAGAATTAGGCTCCAAAACAAACCCAAATCTCAGTCTCCAATTAACAGTCCAGTTTTGGATCCAAACAGGTAATATGCAGTTGATGCAGGTTTTACTGATCAGGTTTTAATATTTATAAAGTCTCGTTATACCTATGGTCTACCCTAATGCACTAATGGGCAGTGTACCCGGTCATGTGTAGTGTAGTATTCGGTAAAACCGAGGTCGTCTCAAGAGCTACGAGATTGGAAATTAACTTAAGTATATGTCATGATTTTAATTGCTTTAAAGATTGAAATAATAAATTAACTAATAAAACAAGGAAATAAAAGAAAGCAGATAAAGGCAAGAGTTGTGATTAATGAAGGAGAGTGGTGCTAACCTAGTTATTCAACCTAGCTAGTAATGTCTATGTCTAATTACTTCCAATTACTTAAGGTGGGGTCAAAGTCGAGAGGACAACATTTGGTCAATTCGCCCTAACCTATCAGCAAAGATGCCACCACTGGAGAAGTCAGGTGTCCCCTCATAAGTCCAGTTGTTCCCGGTCCCCTAAGCCGAGTCATTAAGTTCCGCTACATGCTAGACTTATAATAGTGAGTGCCCGGCGTTAGCAACTTAAACACTCACCCCCTAATTCTTAAGTTCATCCAAATGGTAGGTGATCAGTTGGTCAAATCGCACAAGTAGAAAGGGTCTTCAGTTGGTCATATCTTACCCTTCCCGTCTCAGTCTACTCACTTAGGGTCAGTTGGTCATATCTCCTAAGCAACTAGCCTCTACCGCCATTCAAAACTACCGAAATAAGGATAGCTACCAATAAACTATGCATGCATACACTTAGAAATAATTATACGGAAGTAAAGTAAACGCAAACAAAAAAATTAAGGAATCATAACTAGGTCAGCACCAGGGGTGCATAGCCAATCATATAGTAAATTAATCCAACAATAATGAATAAAATATGAATAGAATTAAACATAATGTTTGATACAAATTACTTGATGTAAAGCTAATAATGATGATGATTGCGAGTGAATTCTTCCTTCAAATCTGGCTTCGGACTGCTGGAAAATGCCCTGGAGTGGTGCCCTAATCGACCCTTAGGAGAGAGGTGAAGAGACATACTTAAAAATGCAGATTTAGGGTTGTATTTATAGGCCGCGACATGGTTACGGCGTAACCTTAAGTAAAAATTACGCCGTAATTAGTTAGGGCGTAACTCTTTTAAGAGTTACTCATTAACTATAGTTAGGGCGTAACTAAATCACCGGGTTACGCCGTAATTCTTTACCAGCATATTCTTATCTGCTCCGAAATTATCTCTACGGCGTAACTAATTTGTCGTGTCCTTCATGGCATCATATTTACGCCGTAACGCAATTAAGTAGTTACGGCGTAACCTTCACAAATAATTATCAGGCCCTCGTAGTTTGGGTTACGACGTAGTCAAAAGTGCCACATATGCCATAACTTGTCTTCAGAATATATTTCTTGGCCTTATATCATATTTTTTCCGCTCCAACGCCTCATTTATCCTGTAATGCAAATATGAACGAATATAAACGAATTAAGAACCATATTAATATAAATGATGCAATAAACACGGGAATTTGATATATAAAATATCAGGTAATTTGATGTTATCAAATATCCCCCTACTTGAACTCTACTTGCCCTCAAGTAGACCGTTTAAATAATTCTCAAAAAGATATCTCCCAAGATTAATTGGAAGATATGAGTTTAAAAATCACCTAAGCTAGAAAATTCTAAACCGAGCACCTCACAAAAAGGGAATTGAAATCACACTCTCTCTCATAATTCACGTGTTTATTTTTGGGTGATCACTCAACTGCTCAGTCATGGCGAGTATTCTATCATAGGCCTGGCAAAGATACTAATCTCCACCACTAGAGTCTATAGATGCAGCTATTCTCAAAGGCAATGGGTTGACACAACATAAAGGCTTGCGGGGTTATTTTGTCATTCCTAACGAACCATGGCCAAGACACCAATGATTGCTCGCTTCCTCACCTAAGCTCGATTCATGACTAAGGGTAGGATAAGACATGGGAAAACTTTTAATGGGTGTATGTCACAATTCTCAATTTTTGGTCATTTCTCAAACTCAACATTCATCATACTAGCTCATGCATAGTTTTGCATTTCACAATAAATCACAAAACGATTATCGTAGGATGTTTATTCAACGTATATACTTGTAAAGTATTTTATAAACATGACGAGATGTCATAAACATATATTTCGACGATAAATTCTATTTTCAAAAACGTACAAGTGGTATAGATTACATATGGATTTGCATGCACGACATTGTATCATGCATTCACAACAACATATCATAACTCTAGTCATGACATTCATTTAGGTTGCGGATAGTTTCCGAGCCTCATTTTCTTGCACTTCATTTTGTTAGCATATCAATCATACCAGGTGAGTTCATACCCCTCTTTTACTCGTTTAAATTCTTACAAACTCTTTGAGGGAGATACATGCTTAAATACTTGTTTTACTCTTGCGAATACTCAAACCATATATACAATTGTGTTACACTATACTTCTTATACTCTTTGGACATTATGTGTGGTTTATTGCGATATGTGCCTTAATGTGCTAAACTTGTTTTCAATTATGCTTCAACATACATACTTTAGCAACTGGTTAACTCCTGCGGGAGCCGGCAGAGAGGTATTGATAGTACTATCGGTACAGCCCCACCCTTGGGTCCTTGATGACGTGACCTGGGGGTGAATATAATCTGTTATTCAATGAAACACAACAAACAATTTAGACTTGTCAAGAGGTTCAGTTGGCTGTGATTCTTTGCATTAAGTTCATGTATATATCGTATCCACATATGTCCTACTTACAAACAAGATTGACAATACTATTTTAGGCAATGGGTTATGAACACACAGGTTGCAAGTTTTGTATGGGCGGAACTTGGAACTGAGTGGATTTACAAGGCCTTTGCTGCACCAACATTCTTTATAGACTTTTTCAAATCATTTTCAACAAACTTATGAACTCACCAACCTTTGTGTTGACACTTTTTAGCATGTTTATCTCAGGTTGTAAGGCGATAGCATTTCATGGAGCTTTTAGGTCTCATGACATACATTGGAGTCTAGTGTTTTTATCTATTACCATTCG
Organism: Chrysanthemum makinoi; assembly: GCA_910596185.1. NCBI lineage: Eukaryota > Viridiplantae > Streptophyta > Magnoliopsida > Asterales > Asteraceae > Chrysanthemum > Chrysanthemum makinoi. The sequence continues at coordinate 150,496,135 of OU343224.1, read as the reverse complement.
ACATGTTTTGTAAACCTTTATGTATTATCAAACTTTGGGATCTCATGTTGTGTAAACTTTAACTTTATTTAATCGAATGGTAAACTTTCCAAAACGTCTCATTTTAGAGGTCGTTTTCTGTATCCATACTTTGTGCTATGAAGTCATACCCCAAAGACACTATCGTTCCGCTGCGATATTTTGGGGTGTGACGATTGGTATCGAGACTTGGTTATAGAGAACTAGGTTGCATTTTAGTTCCTAGACTATAACCGCTTTCACGTCGATCCTTTCTTTTCCTATCGCCTTACACACTTTTCGTGCGCATATGTTTTCTTAAGAATTTCTTCTAGATCCACCTCATAGGATACCATGGTTTCCTTGTACCGATAGGAGAGTCCCAAAATCTAGTCAAGTCATTAAAAATATGGAGCTTCATAATGAGCACTTATCTAACTTGATCTCGTGGCAGTTCTTGTTTGATGAAGACACGAGATCGAGCTAAATAAGTGTTACTATATAGCTGTATAGATTTGATGATTTTGCCCGAGGATGGGAGTTCTCTTGAGGATACTTTGTGAACTGCTGGCGACTAAACCTCATAGTGACTTTAGCACCTAGAGGAATTTCCTATACACCAAGTGCGACTCTCCCTAGATACCTACCCTAAATCCCTCCTCCACCGTTTAGAATCAGATGATAGACTGGCTAACTATTTCAGTAACAACAATCAGAGACATGTATGCTTGGTGGTATGTACACGTGTGAAATGAGGCAATTATAATTATGGTGGCCAACATAATTCTAAATGCGTCACAACCACGTGGACATATCGCGACCATCACGTAGATCGGAATGTGGGTACACCTTAGGAACCAATTTGTGGCGTGGTATTATGTTTGAGGGCGTTAAGTATAGACATTGGGAACTCAACTGTCCTTTCCTTGCAGAGATCATGGTACCAAAGAGGGTAACCGCGCACTAACCGAGGTGGTGCGGCACAAAGGTGGAAGGACGGTGGCGTGGAGGTAGAGAAGCGGTAGCGACATAGGTAACAATGACAACAACTGGCGGAAACCCGATTTTGCCGCCATCATCGCTCAACAACTTCAAATCTTGCTTCCCATTATTGTCACACAAGTTGGAAACCATATGAATAACTCGGGAAACCACGGGAACGGGAATGTCGACACCAACAATGTAGTTGGCAGTGGCAACAATAACAACACCACCACCAACAACAACAACATAATTGGATGCACGTATAAGGAATTTTCCGTATGCAAACCCGTGGAGTTTGATGGTATAGGAGGTGCTTTGGCGTATACTCGCTGGGTAGAGAAGACAGTCGTGATCGACATCGCAATTGTGCCGCGTACATGAGGGTGAAGTATGCTTGCTTGCTTGCTATCGGGGAAGGCATTGACATGGTGGAACACACGGCCTTCTGAGGCTAGAGGAGAGAGAAGCGGCTATAGGTATGACATGGGGACGAATTTAAAGCGTTATTGCAAGAAGAGTCTTGCCCGGACAATGAAATGCAAGCTGGAACATGAACTTTATCATCACTCTATGATAGGAGGCTGGTCACGCAGACCTACGGTCGATTCCATGAATTAGCCAGACTAGTTCCTCATATGGTTACCCCCGAGTCCAAGAGAATCTCGAGGTACATATATGGTCTTGTCCCCGAAATCCGTGGAGGCTGTAAAAGCAATGAGCCGTCTACAATACAAAGTGCAATCACGAGGCGAGGAACCCGACGAGATGAGATGGTTAGAAATGGCTCCTTGAAGAGCAGCGACAAGAGGAAGGAAGCTAGTGGGTCGAATAGGCAGATGGACGTGGTAGCAGACAACAAAAGGGCAAGAGTTTTGTGGCAAGCCGAACGAGAGAGAGTATGCGGTACACATCCCAAATGTGCTAAGTGTGCTTATCATCATCCGAAGACCAAGCCTTGCCGCTTGTGTACAAATTGCAATCGATACGGCCATTTTAAAGAGCGATAGTAAAGCACGGTAACACCGACTAATGCGAGCAACATGAGGAATAACCAAAGGACTTGCTTCGAGTGCAGCGGCCGAATCACTACCGGAATAATTGTCCTCAGTTGAATAAGCCACCGATGCAAGCTCATCTAGCTGTGGCAATTGAAGAAAATAACCCAAACCACTTACTCAATATCGGTCCACCCCGAGGTCGAGCATTCTATGTAGGGACCGAGAGCCCATAATCGTGGCGATGCGTTTTCCCTAGACCATTAAGTGATCCCTTTGTATTATTCAGATTCAATGAGCCTCATTAGATAAGAAACCTAGACATGTAGGTTTTGACAGAAGCGCTTTTGACCATACACCCTATTTTCGCGAAACCTAATGATAGACCTTTTAGTATCATCGATTGAATCGAGGAGCGATTCTTCTGACATGGGAAGAATGTCACAATTCTCAATTTTTGGTCATTTCTCAAACTCAACATTCATCATACTAGCTCATGCATAGTTTTGCATTTCACAATAAATCACAAAACGATTATCGTAGGATGTTTATTCAACGTATATACTTGTAAAGTATTTTATAAACATGACGAGATGTCATAAACATATATTTCGACGATAAATTCTATTTTCAAAAACGTACAAGTGGTATAGATTACATATGGATTTGCATGCACGACATTGTATCATGCATTCACAACAACATATCATAACTCTAGTCATGACATTCATTTAGGTTGCGGATAGTTTAGAGCCTCATTTTCGTGCACTTCATTTTGTTAGCATATCAATCATACCAGGTGAGTTCATACCCCTCTTTTACTCGTTTAAATTCTTACAAACTCTTTGGGGGAGATACATGCTTAAATACTTGTTTTTACTCTTGCGAATACTCAAACCATATATACAATTGTGTTACACTATACTTCTTATACTCTTTGGACATTATGTGTGGTTTATTGCGATATGTGCCTTAATGTGCTAAACTTGTTTTCAATTATGCTTCAACATACATACTTTAGCAATTGGTTAACTCCTGCGGGAGCGTGAGAGGTATTGATAGTACTATCGAGGTGGCCCCACCCTTGGGTCCTTGATGGCGTGACACGGGGGTGAATATAATCTGTTATTCAATGAAACACAACAAACAATTTAGACTTGTCAAGAGGTTAGGTTAGTGTGATTCTTTGCATTAAGTTCATGTATATATCGTATCCACATATGTCCTACTTACAAACAAGATTGACAATACTATTTTAGGCAATGGGTTATGAACACACAGGTTGCAAGTTTTGTATGGGCAGAACTTGGAACTGAGTGGATTTACAAGGCCTTTGCTGCACCAACATTCTTTATAGACTTTTTCAAATCATTTTCAACAAACTTATGAACTCACCAACCTTTGTGTTGACACTTTTTAGCATGTTTATCTCAGGTTGTAAGGCGATAGCATTTCATGGAGCTTTTAGGTCTCATGACATACATTGGAGTCTAGTGTTTTTATCTATTACCATTCGACATGTTTTGTAAACCTTTATGTATTATCAAACTTTGGGATCTCATGTTGTGTAAACTTTAACTTTATTTAATCGAATGGTAAACTTTCCAAAACGTCTCATTTTAGAGGTCGTTTTACGTATCCATACTTTGTGCTATGAAGTCATACCCCAAAGACACTATCGTTCCGCTGCGATATTTTGGGGTGTGTGATTGGATATCGAGACTTGGTTATAGAGAACTAGGTTGCATTTTAGTTCCTAGACTATAACCTCTTTCTCCTTTCTTTTCCTATCGCCTTACACACTTTTCGTGCGCATATGTTTTCTTAAGAATTTCTTCTAGATCCACCTCATAGGATACCATGGTTTCCTTGTACCGATAGGGGAGTCCCAAAATCTAGTCAAGTCATTAAAAATATGGAGCTCAGTAATGAGCACTTATCTAACTTGATCTCGTGGCAGTTCTTGTTTGATGAAGACACGAGATCGAGCTAAATAAGTGTTACTATATGGCTGTATAGATTTGATGATTTTGCCCGAGGATGGGAGTTCTCTTGAGGATACTTTGTGAACTGCTGGCGACTAAACCTCATAGTGACTTTAGCACCTAGAGGAATTTCCTATACACCAAGTGCGACTCTCCCTAGATACCTACCCTAAATCCCTCCTCCACCGTTTAGAATCGGATGATAGGTGGCTAACTATTTCATAACAACAATCACCGAGACATGTATGCTTGGTGGTATGTACGATGTGAAATGAGGCAATTATAATTATGGTGGCCAACATAATTATAAATGCGTCACAACCCACGTGGACATATGCGACCACGCATACGTAGATCGGTGTGGGTACACCTTAGGAACCAATTTGTGGCGTGGAATTATGTTTGAGGACGTTAAGTATAGACATTTGGAACTCAATGGTCCTTTCCTTGCAGAGATCATGGCACCAAAGAGGGTAACCGCGGCACTAACGAGGTGGTGCGGCACAAAGGTGGAAGGGCGAGTGGCGTGGAGGTAGAGAAGCGGTAGCGACATGGGTAACAATGACAACAACGGCGGAAACCACGATTTTGCCGCCATCATCGCTCAACAACTTCAAATCTTGCTTCCCACTATTGTCACACAAGTTGGAAACCATATGAATAGCTCGGGAAACCACGGGAACGGGAATGTCGACACCAACAATGTTGTTGGCGGTGGCAACAATAACAACACCACCACCACCAACAACAACAACAGAATTGGATGCACGTATAAGGAATTTTACGTATGCAAACCCGGTGGAGTTTGATGGTATAGGAGGTGCTTTGGCGTATACTCGATGGGTAGAGAAGGCGAGTCGATGATCGACATCGGCAATTGTGCGATACATGAGAGGGTGAAGTATCTGCTTGCTTGCTATCGAGGGAAGGCATTGACATGGTGGAACCTACGGCCTACTGAGGCTAGAGGCAGAGAAGCAGCTATAGGTATGACATGGGGCCAATTTAAAGGCGTTATTGCAAGAAGAGTCTTGCGGGACAATGAAATCTGGCTGGAACATGAACTTTATCATCACTCTATGATAGGAGCAGGTCACGCAGCCTACACAGATCGATTCCATGAATTAGCCAGACTAGTTCCTCATATGGTTACCCTTGAGTCCAAGAGAATCTCGAGGTACATATATGGTCTTGTCCCCGAAATCCGTGGAGGCGTAAAAGCGCCGAGCCGTCTACAATACAAAGTGCAATCTGAGGCGGGAACCCGACGGATGAGATGGTTAGAAATGGCTCCTTGAAGAGCAGCGACAAGAGGAAGGAAGCTAGTGGGTCGAATAGGCAAATGGACGTGGTAGCAGACAACAAAAGGGCAAGAGTTTTTGTGGCAACCGGTGCGAACAGAGAGAGTATGCGGGTACACATCCCAAATGTGCTAAGTGTGCTTATCATCATCCGAAGACCAAGCCTTGCCGCTTGTGTACAAATTACAATCGATACGGCCATTTTAAAGAGCGGTGTAAAGCACGAGGTAACACCACTAATCACGAGCAACATGAGGAATAACCAAAGGACTTGCCGAGTGCAGCGGCCGAATCACTACGGAATAATTGTCCTCAGTTGAATAAGCCACCGATGCAAGCTCATCTAGCTGTGGCAATTGAAGGAAATAACCCAAACACTGTACTCAATATCAGTCCACCCCGAGGTCGAGCATTCTATGTAGGGACCGAGGCGACCCACAATGCGTGATGCGTTTTCCTAGACCATTAAGTGATCCACTGTATTATTCAGATTCAATGAGCCTCATTAGATAAGAAACCTAGACATGTAGGTTTTGACAGAAGCGCTTTTGACCATACACCCTATTTTCGCGAAACCTAATGATAGACCTTTTAGTATCATCGATTGAATCGCGAGGACGCGATTCTTCTGACATGGGAAGAATGTCACAATTCTCAATTTTTGGTCATTTCTCAAACTCAACATTCATCATACTAGCTCATGCATAGTTTTGCATTTCACAATAAATCACAAAACGATTATCGTAGGATGTTTATTCAACGTATATACTTGTAAAGTATTTTATAAACATGACGAGATGTCATAAACATATATTTCGACGATAAATTCTATTTTCAAAAGCTTACAAGTGGTATAGATTACATATGGATTTGCATGCACGACATTGTATCATGCATTCACAACAACATATCATAACTCTAGTCATGACATTCATTTAGGTTGCGGATAGTTTCCGAGCCTCATTTTCGTGCACTTCATTTTGTTAGCATATCAATCATACCAGGTGAGTTCATACCCCTCTTTTACTCGTTTAAATTCTTACAAACTCTTTGGGGGAGATACATGCTTAAATACTTGTTTTTACTCTTGCGAATACTCAAACCATATATACAATTGTGTTACACTATACTTCTTATACTCTTTGGACATTATGTGTGGTTTATTGCGATATGTGCCTTAATGTGCTAAACTTGTTTTCAATTATGCTTCAACATACATACTTTAGCAACTGGTTAACTCCTGCGGGAGCCGGCAGAGAGGTATTGATAGTACTATCGGTGGCGCCCCCCACTTGGGTCCTTGATGACGTGACCTGGGGGTGAATATAATCTGTTATTCAATGAAACACAACAAACAATTTAGACTTGTCAAGAGGTTCAGTTGGCTGTGATTCTTTGCATTAAGTTCATGTATATATCGTATCCACATATGTCCTACTTACAAACAAGATTGACAATACTATTTTAGGCAATGGGTTGTGAACACACAGGTTGCAAGTTTTGTATGGCGGAACTTGGGCCGAGTGGATTTACAAGGCCTTTCTTTGCACCAACATTCTTTATAGACTTTTTCAAATCATTTTCAACAAACTTATGAACTCACCAACCTTTGTGTTGACACTTTTTAGCATGTTTATCTCAGGTTGTAAGGCGATAGCATTTCATGGAGCTTTTAGGTCTCATGGCATACATTGGAGTCTAGTGTTTTTATCTATTACCATTCGACATGTTTTGTAAACCTTTATGTATTATCAAACTTTGGGATCTCATGTTGTGTAAACTTTAACTTTATTTAATCGAATGGTAAACTTTCCAAAACGTCTCATTTTAGAGGTCGTTTTCTGTATCCATACTTTGTGCTATGAAGTCATACCCCAAAGACACTATCGTTCCGCTGCGATATTTTGGGGGTGTGACAGTGTAAATAAAAAGACACGAAACAAATAGATTCCTAAGTCCACAGTCGCCCCACCACTAGTCGCATTCAATCCCATAGCAAAAATCGAGGGTCAAGAGTCAAGGGGTCTTCCACAATACACGAGTCAATGCATATAAAATATAACGTAATGCCTCAAAATCTTAAATTAGGCAAATAGGATGCATTAACTCGGCCTTCATCATCAATGAAAAAAAGTATGTGCTATAAAAAAAAAATTGGGTCAATTTAGCACATATTTCTTTCAAATTCAACCATTTCTATCTCCCATCCCCCCACTTGGGATGTACAATGCCCTCATTGGACAAATACTGATTAAAATTTGAAAAGCGAGATAGAAATGTAGGGGTTTCTAATTTTATTCGTAATACAAAACGGATCTAATTTTATTCGTAAGACAAAATGGATTTGTAACAATTTGCGCCTAGTTGAATAAGGCGAGAATACTAATCATAAATAAACACTTGCTTGCATGTTTTTGTTTTTTTTGTTTTTTTTTTTTATTTTTTTTTTGTCTCTTTTTTTTTTTTTTTTTTCTACTCTCATTTTTTTTTGCAAGACAAGGTATACAAGAATATAAACGATACGAACATAAAAATTATCCCCCCAATTGAGATCAACTATCATCTAAACCCGATTTTCTTCCAAAATCCTTTATTCAAAAACCCGCGACTTTCACCAGTGGAACTAATTAACCAATAGCGCCCGGACCATGGACATAAGGAAACTACAGGGTAGGCTAGGCGATAGGTGTAACTGTTGGGTTCAGTAAATACCCAAACCCCTTAATCTAGGATTTGAATAGAAAATAGCCCAAGTATTTAATCCGAACACTAATCAGTCCTGAGTGCATAGCCTCTCAGTGAGTCATCTTCGGATACCCAGTCTGCGAGGCGAAGGAGTCTCTCCACTCGAAGGCGGAACTTAATGGGTGAAGACTGAGTCAAGAAGAAGATGATGGATTCAGTGAGTGATGACAATAACTCACTGAATCCCTAAGATGCCTCTCCAACTTCTTACGAAGACAAAAGTAGAAGCTGAAGGATGTAAAGGCTGAAGAAAGAAGCGGGACAAGGCAGGAAAGTTTGAATCGGATAAGGCGAAGTCCTTATCAACCAAAGTCAACTTTCCCTGAATGGCAAAAGATCAGGCTCGGTGTCATCACGAGTTTAGGAAAGTAGTCTTGTCTCTTACCTAGAATAGTCTTTGTAAACAGAGACAAAATACATCAGTATTTTGTCTTACGTATGATGTCGGTTGTCACTTAGGAAAGAGTCAAATATCATACATGTATAAATAGCATAAGAGATGGAGTGAAAAGATTAAGCTTGTGAATTGTAAAACACACATACACGCAAGCCATCTTTTCACTCCTCCAAATACAACTTAGTTCTGAGATAGCTCGGTGAGCTCTAAGAGTTGTGCTCAGACTTAGCTTGAGCTTAGAGAGGAATCACCCAACTTTGTCATTTCAATCCCAAGTACTATTCCGCAAGTACTTGGGTAACGTATTCTTTGTTGAATTATTTCTAATAAGAATATGACGTTGAAAATTACTAAGTGTGTTTTCTTTATGTTAATTTCAGTCATAGTTCACTTTTAACTTGTTTTAAAACTGTTTTAAGCGATAGTGAACGGGGAACAACAAGTGGTATCGAGCGGGCTAATTATAAAACTCATTTTTTTGGCGCTCTAAAAGTTTTAAATTAGGATCCTTAATGGCTGAAATTGATGTACCCCAACTAGTCGATAAAAAGGGTGGAGCTTATTCAATTTGTTGCCCTAGACTTGAAGTTGGCAAATTCAACAAATGGAAAAGCGAATGCTTTGCTATTTGATTGGGATGGAACCTTATTATATCAAGTGTATAAATGAAGGTCCATTTATCCCAAAGACTGCTGAAGGGTTGCCCAAACACGAAGCTCAGTGGACCAGGATGAAAGGAGAGTGGTCAACCAGGACCAAAGACTCAAAAGTGTCATAATATCTTGTCTTCACGGCGATATTATGGAGTGCGATATAAGTTGTAGTCTTGCTAAGCAAACACAGGATGACCTAGTTCATAGTCATGAAGGACCATCGATACCAAGGAAAAGCAGGATAATGGACACGAAACTTGAGTATAACACCTTGGGGCTAAGGACTCGAAACTCTCTCTCAAACTTACACCGGATACAAAACTCTTTTAAATGAACTTTCAAATGATGGTGTTAAGTTGTCTAAGCATGAAATCAATGTTGGTTTTGTAAGCAGTCTCCACGAGAAGTGGTTGAATTTCTCTCGGGGACTCGGGAATGCTAATCATATCCAAAATCTTGAGCTTCACGAAATTTATGGGAAATTTGTCTATGAGGAAAACCTCATCAACAGACGATACCATGACTTAAAGAAGTCTCAGGAAGTCAAGAAGTCCCTGACCACTACCTCATCACCAATATCTACTGCTTTCTTTTCTAACAATGTAGTTCAAGATTTTCAAGAAAACTTCGGATGATGAGCACGATGAGAGATCAAGTGAAGAGTACCTAAATGACTGAATCTGAATTTCAGGAAAGGGCACTTCTCGCTAACTCTCGAAGGTTTATAAAAGGGAACAAAGGTTTTTCAACTGCTAAAGCAACTGAAGACACTGAATGCTATAAGTGTCATAAACGAGGCCATTTTGCAAAAGACTGTTTTCAAAACAACTTCGAACCCTCTTACAAACCATCAGGATCAAATCGGTCTTGAGTTTAGCAAAATTTCAACCAAAAATCTATCAGTCTCATCAAAATGTTCAAAACAAATCCGATCTTAACAAAACCATTGATTATGAAGCTAAGTATAAGAAAGCAAAAGCTAAGATTGCATTGCTTGAGGCAGTCCCTCGAAACAACAAAAATTGTTCAATGCATGCGGGGTAAGAACAAAGGCCTTGTTCTTTGAAACCTTTGGCTGGGATGAAGAGCCAATCTCATCGGATGATGAAATGGTACATGTCAGTGCTCTAATGGCTCTCTCAGAAGAAGACAAGCTAGCTGTTGGGAAGAATCATGCTAGGAACGGGGAATGGGTCAACATCACAATGAAGAAGGTAAACATTTTACTTTCTATGGATGATGACTCGATTGGCGATCTTATATGAATTATCTAAATGTTGACCTTAAGTTTGTAGAAGAGCAAAGCTGAATCTTTTTCTAAGTACAACAAGTTAAGTTTTGAATTGAATAAGTGTAGGGATGAATTGCTTATTTGAAAACAAGCTAAGCTTGAAAGGTGTCACTTTGCAAATTCAAAACACGAACTAGTTAAAAGAAATCGAATCTTCAAGATGAACTTAAAAGGCAAATGATGTTCTTAAAAGTTGGATTGCTAAGAATCCGGGTCTTTGATCTGTGGGAACCCCGTAGCAAGAAAAGAGTCATAGGTGAAGATCATCTCCGACTCTCTCAACAAAGACCGTCTCTAAGCCATTTGTGTGCGGTGGCATGATTACAAGTATGTTGGTGATTCGGTTCGGTGAATGGATTGAGCGAGTCAATCACGAGTAAGCTTCCAAACCGATTACGGAAGGATTCTAGAGCACGAAAGTCAAGCTCTAAAAGCATGCTTGGACTCCCTGATGTGCCCGTGGTCTGAACACATCTCTGAGTCTGAAGCGAGAATCTCAAGCACCGCTTCCACCACTGAAATCTCTTGAGGTCTTTGCTCCAAGCTCGAGCTTACTCCACTACAATTCAATCCTCATTCACCAAAAGAAAAGTCGGACTTGGTAGAACCATCCTACAAAGACAAGCAAAACTAATCCAACAAGAGTCTACTCCCACTGAAAATTCATCATCCACTGTCCCCTTGAAGGTGATCAAATCCGACAATGGTGAACTTGTGAGGAAGCTTCTTGAAAAATGGAATCCATTGAAAAGGTCCACTGAACCAATCAAGGAGACAAAGTCGACTTCCTCCGGTACCTCAAAGTCTAAGTCAACCTCCAAAAATAAACAAAAGTGTGAGCTGTGTCATTACACCACCCATACCACGACAAGCTGCTATAGAATCCTTTTTGCATGATCGCAAAAGGATGATCACAGAGACGGCAGATCATCCACGATATATGATCAAGCAAACTATACCAAAGTTGGTCATCAGTATGCTTCATCCTCTAAAACTGCTCCAAAGAATAGAGCAAAATCTTTTCCTCTCTGCCCTCACTGTGGGTTCAATGATCATCATCAGGATGATTGTCTCATGAATACATCTTTGTGATATATGCGGTAATCCAGCTCATGAGACATCCCAACATGACAGAATCATTCATGCAAGGAGAAATTCCAAACAACCAAGAGTCACCGAGTCATCCTCGGCCTCTAAATGCAAAACACGTGGTAGCACCATGCACACAACTGCTGACCATGAATCGATTGCTAAGTTCAAAGAGACCTTGAGATCCAAGCCCATTTGGTAAGTGGGTCACGAAGAGAAACTAATTGATTTACTACTTGTGCGAGAGACATGCCATGGAGCCTATCTGGCATCTAGACAGTGGATGCTCAAGAAGCATGACTGGTGTGAAAGAATATCTGCACAAGTATGTAAAGGAACCAGGGCCCAATGTAGTATTTGGTGATAACTCATCATGTCCCACTGAAGGTTATGGTTCGATGGCTGCAATGGAATAGTTTTCTCTAGAATAGCCTATGTCAAGCGGTCTCAAATACAATCTCATCGTGTCGATCAACTATGTGATGCAAAATTCATTGTACAATTCAATGATAAACAAGGTACCATTTTTAATGCCAACAAGGAAGTTGTGTTGATAGCTCCTAGGAGAGATGATGTCTATGTGCTTGACATGTCAACTCTCTCCCAAGAAGGAACTTATCTCTTTGCTAAAGCCCTTTGAAACTATCAATTGGGCGTGGCATAAGAGACTTTCACACTTAAACTTCAAAAACCTCAACAACTTGGCAAAACAAAACAAGGTCCTTGGCTTGCCATCACTGGTCTTTGTAAAAGACAAACCATGCTCACTGTGAAAAGGGTAAACACCACCGAGCATCATTCAAAACCAAACAAAATTTCTCCATCAAAAGCTGCCTTCACCTCCTGCACATGGATCTCTTTGGACCTGTCAGTCCCAGATCAATCCGGCATGAGAAGTATACACTTGTCATTGTTGATGAATTCTCAAGATACACTTGGGTATACCTTCTTTCTAAAAAGTCAAGCGGTGATACAATAATGTCATTCATCGGAAGATTGAAAACGAGAATGACATAAGCTGTTAAACAAATCGAGCCGACAATGGCGAGTTGAAATCAAGAACTTGAGAGTTTCTGTGATGAAAAAGGAATTTCTCAAAATTTCTCATCTCCTTATACCATTGAACAAAATGGGGTTCTTTGAAAGGAAAAACAGAACTCTCATTGAGGCTGCTAGAACTATGTTAAATGGCTCAGCCCTCTCAAAACATTTACGAATGAAGCGGTCAAAGCCTGTTACACCCAAAAGCAATTGAGTCATTGTCAAAAGACATAATAAAACCCCATATGAGATCTTCAAAGGTAGACTTCCCGACATCGGCTATTTTCATGTGTTTGGATGTCCTGTGTTCATTCACAACCACAAGGATCATCTAAGAAAATTTGAAGCAAAAGCTGATGATGGATATTTTCTAGGATACTCACTAATCTCCAAAGCCTTCGGGTTTTAACACAAGGAGACAACAAGTTGAGGAAATCTTTCATGTCACCTTTGATGAAAGCACTGAAAGCATCAAGTTCACCAACACCTCAATGGAAGAAATAGGAATTGATAACTCATCAAGATATCCTCCTGATGAGTACAACACTGAGTTCAATTCCTTATATCAAGCGATCTTGACATCTCATATTATGTCTTATCCCACAACCTACCTCAACCAACCATCAATGAGTTCATTGAAAATCAGTCTGTCGCTGCTGGGATATGTAACAATGATCCAAATGATCGGGAACACGTAACTCAAGTTCCTCAACCTGATCAAGACATCTCTGAGATGTTCTAAATGATTCTGTGGCCCTTGCACCGAAATCATATCTGAACTCCCATGACATATTCATGCTCGGACCCGGACCACAAAGTAAGTGGACAAGATCTCGGGACATTGAGCTTGTAAACATCATTGGCGAACCACTGAGGGTATGCTCACTAGAAGCATGGTACGCTAGTCTAGCTGCGACTTCGCCAATGAATGTCTATATCTTGATTACCTATCGGACATTGAACCCAAAAGTGTCCTTTGAAGCTCTAAAATACCCAAGCTGGGTTCGGGCTATGCAAGAAGAATTGCAGCAGTTTGATAAAACAAGGTCATGACCTTGATCAAATGTCCTCGGGATGTCATTGTCATAGGAATGAAGTGGGTTTTCAGAAACAAAGCTGATGAAAATGACACTGTCATTAAAAACAAAGCGGACTTGTAGCCAAAGGTTACTGATCAACAAGAAGGCATTGACTATGATGAGACATTTGCTTCTGTTGCAAGAATGGAAGCCATCAGGATCTTCCTTGCATATGCAACATACATGAACTTCCGGGTCTACCAAATGGATGTTAAAAGTGCATTCTTAAATGGTGATCTCAAGTAAGATGTGTATGTTCGGCAACCACCGGGCTTTGAGAGTAGTGAATTCTCGACCGTATGCGCAAGCTTGACAAAGCTCTTTATGGACTTAAACAAGCTCCCGGGGCATGGTATGAAACTCTCTCAGCCTTCTTGATACAAAACAAGTTTGTCAGAGGAAAGATAGATAACACACTGTTTGTCTATAGAACCCAACGGGGCGTGATACTAGTCCAAGTGTATGTTGATGATATCATCTTTGGCTCAACAAACTACAAACTTTGCAAACAGTTTGAAAAACTAATGACAAAGAAGTTTGAAATGAGCATGATGGGGAACTCACATACTTTCTTGGACTACAAATCGCAAAGCTGATAAAGGTATATCCATCTGTCAAGAGAAATACACCAGAAATCTCTTGAAGAAATATGAGATATTTGACTATGCCTCGGTGAAGACACCAATGGTTCCACCTAACAACCTTGGGCACGATCTCCTGGAAAATCAGTCAATCAAACTCATTTCGGGGGATTGTTGGCTCAGCGATGTATCTAACCGCTACTAGACCGGACATACAATTTTCATCGTCTAATAGCAAGATATCAGTCCAATCCCAAAGAATCCCACCTCACTGCTGCCAAAAGAATACTCGGTACGAAAGGAACCCCAAACCTTGGACTATATTATCCAATATGCTCGGGGTTTGATCTCAAGGGTTACTCGATTCGATTATCTTTGGCTGCAACATGGACGAAAAAGTACCTCGGGTCTGTCAATTTCTTGGAGGAAAACTAGTATGTTGGAGTGCAAAGAAGCAACAATCGAGTGGCTATGTCCTCGGTGAGGCTGAATATGTAGGCTGGCGGGATCTTTGTGCCAATGTATTATGGATGAAAAGTCAACTCGGTGACTACGACATCCAGTACAAAATGGTGCCCATCTTACGTGATAACACTAGTGCAATTGCAATCTCCAACAACCCTGTTCTCCACCAAAGAACCAAACACATTGATATCGGATATCACTTCATCAGGGATCACATAATGAAAGGAGACATAGAACTTCATTTCATCCCTCTTGAATATCAAGCTGGTGATATCTTCACCAAACCCTTGGATGAACCTACCTTGAAAGTGAATTGGGAATGCTTGACATTGAAAGTCAAGTATCGAGAAAACCAATCTCGATAAGGTCTCGAAATGGTTCATCCTCCTGAAAAATCAAAATAAACCTCTCCTTTGAATGAGTAAGACTCATTGGGGTCCTGACATTTGACAAAGAGCATTGAATGAGTAACTAATGGTCCAAGTATCAGTTACTTTAATGTCCTAGGTTGGTAACTATGCCAATTTAATAAAGGAATATATGTCTCTTTGTCTTATTGTCATCCCACTTGGCATTTAATGCCTCTCACAAAAATATCAAATTGATATTTTATTCACTGCAAAAGTGCACTTTTCTTGTCTTGGCTGCAATCTGTTCCTTGAAAATCAAGATTTTTCTTGCGGGTAATGGAGTGGTAGCATTAAATGGGAAATTCAAAAGTCTTTCAAAAACCTTCTCTTAGTTTTTCCATTTGTGCACAAAACACCCCTCTTATCACTCTATAAATACCCTCTTCTCAAACACAATCAACACACACAAATCTTTTCTGCAATCAAACTCTGTCAAAATCATTTCAAAAATTCAAAACATTTGTGTGTGCTCAAAATCTCTTTTGGAAAACCTTGTAAACATTCACAAAAGTTTTTCTCACAAACTAGAGAGATCTAAACATTTCGATTGTTCTTGCCAAACATTTTTTAAAACCCTAAAAATTTCTTTAATAGATATGGCTAGAACCCAATCTCTCGGTTTGCTTCTCGATGGGTAGGGGATCTCACAAAGCGTTGAATTCAAAACAAACAATGTCATAGGTAATTTTGAATACCACGAAAATGTCCCAACCTATAAAGACATTGTAAAATTTTTGTTCAACTGCCCACTCAAAACGGCCTTTGTAAAATGTCCCTTAGTAGTATACCCAAACTACCTTAGGGAGTTTTGGGCTACTGCTAAAGCCTTTGACCCGACACCTTCAACTGATGAAAATAACCTTAGACCACTCGGGAGTATCTCATCGGTTCAGTCTTAATGGGGGCAACAACATACCCTGGATTTCAAAACCTTTTGCACTTCAACAGGATTAGATTACAACAAAGGTGTTTATGTCGCCCATCACGAACCTTCCACGTGAAGGATGGGTTAAAACAAATCGTTTTGGATCCCACATTTTGGGCAGGACCCGGTCACTAAAAGTTCATTCCCGTGGCTTGGAGGATCTTTTTCACTTTTGTGATTGGGTCCTCGGCGGGAACCACTCATCCACTGAGCAGGTTAACTCCATTCGGTTGATGATGGCATCTTGCTGATGAATGGGGTCACTTGTCGACATAGGGAGATCATTTACAGTGATCTTGTACGAAGCTCTGAGCAAAACTAGGGCGAAGTATATTTCGTATCCTAGGTTTGTCTCTTGTGCTTACAATCGTTCTTTGGGTGCCAATTATACTCGGGATGAAAAATTTGGAAATTTACGGCATCCACGAGTCCTTCAAACTTTCAAAAGGACCTATCCCTTGTCACACCTATTGAATTGGCGGCCCATATGGTTCTTGTAAACAACGGGGAGGGATCGTGTCTCCAAACCACGCTCTTAAAAGGAAAAGGGGAAGTCTCGGTGGGACTAAGACTAAACCAAAGTCCCGGGGCCACGAGGCTTCAGGAGCACCGCCTAAGAGGCACAAAGGCACGAGACCAAAAGACACTTGCCACTGACCGGGCAACAACCACCCCTGTGACAACGAAGGCCAGCGATACATCACGGTCGGTGCCCTTGGTCACACCTACTACTCCCAAGATCGAGAGGAAACAAACAACCCCGGTAGGGGCGCCTTCCACAGCGCCCGGTGATGACATTAGCAAATCAAAGCCTTTGTCGAGGGCACACGTCGATCCCAAAGACTCGGAGGGAATCAAACAACCCGATAGGGATACAACATTCACCGACTCCGCTAAAGGCAGGGAAGCGCCCACCGGTGTCTCGGGGGTCACTTGGGGACAAAGACTTCGGAGGAAAGAAACAACCCGCCGATCGGAACCCAAAACCAATCGACTCAGAAGACAGGAAACTCCCACCGTGTCCAGGGGTCCACGAGGACAAAGACTCGAGAGGGATCAATACCACCCGTGATATGGAACCCATTCCACTCCACTTGTTAACGGTTCTTTGAGGTTCTTGAATTGCTACAATCGATGATGACCTTCTGAAAGTGATGATGAAATCTTATCATTTGGAGAAGAAATGGGCCGAGGTTCAAGTGAACAAGAACCTCGGCTGATCCAGGAGCATACTAAATCACCGATGCTAGCGCCAATGATGACTCCTCTTCATCCAGCGATGAATTTGCGGTTGATAATGTTCTCCCACTCACTGAAAGGCGGCTCGTTCGGTGGATCACCAAAGCATCAAGAAGGTTATATTCGGGGTCAGCGACACATTATGGGAGCAACACACTGAGGCTGCTGCGAGCTATGTTGATCTAAAGGCTGAAGTACATGGTTTTGATGAAAATGTTCATGAGCATAGGGATGTGATGTATGACAACATTCACGCTGGATGAAAACATGGCTAAATTCCTCAAACATCTTGAGGTGTAGGAACCACGATAGATGAAATCGGGAGTTTGTCAAAGAAGACCCGCACTCAACTCTAAAGTCTTTGGAGGCTCTTGAGGCGCGCTTGAAACAATCCTCCAACCTCACTGAACTGCTCAACATGCTCAAGTCTGCAAATGTTCAGGGTCTTCCATCCTCATTCCAGTCTCTTCAAGCTACATTGGACTCTATAAATACGCAGGTGACTACTTTAACTCAGGCCTCGTCTTCTATGGCTTGGAATCTTGGTCCACGAATGACGGCCTTGGAATTATCTCATGCGAACCTGGATGCAAAGGTCAGCGGTCTTCAAGCAGATACTTGGACATAAAGGCCATGATGGTGAAATCTATCGGGCCTTCAAAGGTCAAAGGGTCGTCCCCTCATCACCTACTCCAACTCTTGCCCTCACGGCCTTCGGCAGCGGTTGAGGGGAGAATATTGTGAAGAAACTCCTCTTCAAAGCGAGGGGCGAAGACCACCGATCTCGTGGCTCAAACATCATCATCATCGGCACCGATCTCTGCGGTACCAATCTCATCACTACCACCTCCGGCAACAACAACAGCGGCGGTCTTAGCACCAATCATGACAACAACACCTCCCATCATTGCATCATCTTCCTCAGGACAAAACAAGGGCAAAAGCATCTTGATAACTCTGAACACGAGAGGATTCCCTACAAAATCGGTGACAGAATATCTCTTCACTCCTCAACGACTAACAAAACACCTTGCTAAAGAAGAGAGGAAATTGAAACAAGGCGAGGATGAAAAGACAAAGGAGGCATTGACCAAAGTGATTGCCGAAGAAGCTGAAAATGTGGGAATAGTTGCAAGCAAGCTCAAAAGGGTCAGGCGGAAGAAGTTCATGGAAGCTCAGGTATGCTCAAATGGTGCAATGAGAGCTCGATTATGAAGAAAGAGAAAGAAATGAAGCTCTCGGGCAAAGCAGAATTAAGAAATATAAGCGGACAATGACCGGTAGAAGGCTTCTGAAAAATCACGATGTCAAAATCATTCCCAACACCAAACCGTTGGCTATGAATGTCTCAGAGGGATGACAAAAGACACTTTGAAGTTCATGATCCATTAAAATTCAGTGACTTTGGGATCACCGAACTTGATGAACTTGGTCCGATCATTGGAAAGAAGCAAAACAAGGTGGTCAAGGAGCTGATGAAGATGCTTAGCAAAAGATATGAAAGGCTATGGGAAGCACCAACCCAAGCGAGAATTCACTGCCTTGGCGCACCTCAAGGATCTCAACCACAAGCTTCCAGCGGCAAAAGGAAAAGAGTTGATTTCCAACACGAGATCAAAGTACTGGCCTTGAATGCAGAGAAGCTGCACGAGGGAGTAAAGTTTGTAAAGCTGTCTAGTGATTGAAGAGCACGAAGAGGGCTATTCCACATTGATGTCTCACGGAACCACTGCATTTCAAAGATGGAGTGACATTGATCGGTGGAGTGGCTGCAATGATGGCTATATTCTGTGGCCTCTCGGATCAATCCCGACAAGCGTCGGGTTACATCAAGACACGAATGCCAAGATCGAGACCATCGACGGGGAAACACTCATCACCAAGAAAGTGAAGCTTGAAGCCTGGGTATCCATACGGATTGACATCATTTTGTTTTATCTTTTGTACTAGCGATAGGAAGCATGTAATCGATCAATAAGCGATGTATGTTTTATTCATTTACTCAGTGTTCCTTATTGTATTCATTAGTACATTCAGTGTAAGAAGAATCCTCTTGCTCACTTACAGCGATCAACCACTTAGGCTATTTGTATATCCAAATAGGGGAGGCTGTTGGGTTCATAAATACCCAAACCCCTTAATCTAGGATTTGAATAGAAAATAGCCCAAGTACTTAATCCGAACACTAATCGGTCAGCGAGTGCATAGCCTCTCGGTGAGTCATCTTCGGGATACCCCGAGGCGAAGGAGTCTCTCCACTCAGTAAAGGCGGAACTTAATGGGTGAAGGCGAGTCAAGAAGAAGATGATGGATTGAGTGAGTGATGACAATAACTCACTGAATCCCTAAGACTCCTCTCCAACTTCTTACGAAGACAAACTGAGTAGAAGGCTGAAGGATGTAAAGGCTGAAGAAAGAAGCGGGACAAAGGCGAGGAAAGTTTGAATCGAGATAAGGCGAAGTCCTTATCAACCAAAGTCAACTTTCCACTGAATGGCAAAGATCGGGCTCGGTGTCATCATGAGTTTAGGAAAGTAGTCTTGTCTCTTACCTAGAATAGTCTTTGTAAAATGAGACAAAATACATCGATATTTTGTCTTACGTATGATGTCGGTTGTCACTTAGGAAAGAGTCAAATATCATACATGTATAAATAGCATAAGAGATGGAGTGAAAAGATTAAGCTTGTGAATTGTAAAAACACACATACATGTAAGCCATCTTTTCACTCCTCCAAATACAACTTAGTTCCTGAGATAGCTCAGTGAGCTCTAAGAGTTGTGCTCAGACTTAGCTTGAGCTTAGAGAGGAATCACCCAACTTTGTCATTTCAATCCCAAGTACTATTCCGCAAGTACTTGGGTAACGTATTCTTTGTTGAATTATTTCTAATAAGAATATGACGTTGAAAATTACTAAGTGTGTTTTCTTTATGTTAATTTCAGTCATAGTTCACTTTTAACTTGTTTTAAAACTGTTTTAAACGATAGTGAACGGGGAACAACAGTAACGAAACAACATATATTGGGTGAACAAAATGAAAGGAAAGGCTCTGAAAGGGTGTATCTAGGGGTACCTTGCACTAATGGTGAGTGCAACAAAAAGGGTTTAACAGGGGGATTGACTGATCGATGTCAAAAGTCAATATACACAATACATATATGGGCTATTTGGGTTAAATCCTAAAATTGCCTTAAATCCTAGCTGCACCGATCACACCAAGTTACCTCAGTGTAATGCTCATGATAATGGTCTCGAAAAGATATGCAAGGCCTAGTTCTAAAGTCTACTACGACCACGGCACACTCATTTTTATGGTATTATGTATAAGGGGAAAACGGAAAGGCTTATCCTCACACAATGGAAATATAGGGTAGGTGTGCTCAGTCTAGATTAATCCAGTTAAGTAATGAAAAACATGTCAAAATTTCATTAATGAAACACTTTTTATTAAAAACTAGAAAAATAAAGGCAAGTAAAATCAAGTGGGTGTCTATGTCTAATCCCTTCCCCCCACTTAGGTCATACTTAAGCATATAAATGAAAGATAAGAAGGGTTAGAATTGGAACAGGAAACTCCCCTGGATTTGCTCGGTATGATCGAAGATACACGAGTATACGTGTCCCGCTTTGAGATTTATGAGCAAACTTTAATAACACAATTCACTTAAGACAACCAAACGCATCATACTAGAAAAACAACAAGTATAAAAAGAAAGTGAAAAACCTAACTCACTTTCGTAGGAATCACGGTTGCACTTAGCATATGCAACAAGCCTTTTAAACCACTTGGTGTCCCAAGCGGACGAGTGTAGTCTCGTGAGGGTTTACAGGGAACACACCCACAAAGTTCATTTAAAACTAATACAAGGTTATGGTATGTACGTTTAAAATGAAAATTTCGATTCTGGGAGAGATTGCTGCGTAATCACATAAGTGAGTTACGCCGTAATTAGATAAAACACAGAGACCTTCGATCTTGGAGGAGGTTTACGGCGTAACTCAAGGTTATGGTTACTCGTAACAATTGCCTGAATGGAAATTCCATCTTGGTTCAATTTTGGTGAGCTTAAGCGCCATCCTCCTTGCTTCATTTCTGCAAAAAATAAATACAAACATACCAAACCTAACTATTCTAATAAAATGGAAAAGAACAGATAGGCATTGGGTGCCTCCCACGAAGCGCTTGTTTTTGTTTGAGTCACGAGCTTGACTCCACCCTTATTTACTATGTAAAAGGGTGTTCGTCCCCTCACTTGAAATCAAGTGTGGGTCAAGGAGATGTCATTTCCCTCCATACTTTACCCGTTTTAGTTGATGGCATTAATGATTGGTTCACCTCGTGACGTGGCTGATTAATTGGCTCGTATGTCCCCTTGTTAATCACTGAAGTGTCCAATATCTTTTCCTCTAATTCTTTTGCAAGATCAACTAAAATTGGTTCAGTAGCTGAAGCTACATAACCATTATCAGGTGATGTGATAGGTTGCACGATTTCGTCAATAATTTCAGCATCCTGAATAGAAAAACAAGCAAGATTGTTAGGAATAAAAGAAGAGCTAGAAGTGTTAACATTTTGCGTTGTAGTTGATTCCACATTAGCTTGTGGCATTGCTTCATTGTCTTGTAAGTTACATGCTTCCATCTTCTTCAATTGATCATTGCTTGTTTCTTCATTTCTCACAACCTTCAAACGTCCTGGAAATGAGATAGGTGGGACATAAGGTCTGATATAAGGTAAATCGCCAGGAACCGGCTCGTTGTTGACTTCTTTCATCTTTCCCACCGTTGCTTTGATAGTTCTAACCGCATTCTTTTTACTTTCCAGGACCTTTTGGTTTAATTCTTCAAGCTTAGCTTCCAAGCTTTTCCTCTTAGCGTCAAGCTTCTTTAAATTCAAGTCCGCGCCCTCCTTGAATTTCCTAATCATTTCGTCATTCAAGTCATGCATCCTTTTTAAATTATCCGAGTATTTATTGACTGCTTCCTCCAATGACTCAATATACTTGACCTGCTCATATTCTTTGCGTTCTTCTCGGAGAGAATGAATGTTTTACTTAACCATATTCATATCACATCCAAGTCTATCAAGCTGCTTGGTGATGTCGCCAATGTCATCCAAGCTGTTTCTATTTGTTACCCAAGTGGTTGCTCCATCATACCAATTTCGTGAATGGTCAGCCATCTTTTGAATTGATCTAAGGGCTTGTGATGGAGGCATCGTAGGGATAGGCCCTTGAGAATCGAGCATTTGGCGGGAAGGGATGTTTAAACCTTTGTAGAAAGTAAGGATCATCGATGGTTCGCGATATCATGCGTTGGGCATTTGTAGAGAAGGTCATTATATCTTTCCCAAGCTTCATCTAGCGTTTCATCCATCACTTGTCTGAAACTCCTTATTTCTCCCATTATCTTGGCAATCTTTGAAGGAGGATAATATCTTCTAATAAATGCTTTCTCCAAAAGATTCCATGTTTTGATCGACCCGGCAGGAAGCATGTACATCCATCTTCTAGCTGCACTGTGAGTGTAGCTGGAAACACTCTCGGCATTAATGCATCTTGAGTGACTCGGTGTGGAAAAGATCTGCGATCTCTAATACTCTTCGCACATGCAGGTGGGCATCTTCATCATCAGTTCCGGCGAAAAGATTTTGTCTCAGTTCCTTTATGAACTGGCAGCTGATCTCAAAGTCGATGCATCATTAAACTCGGATATACGATATACCCGATCTTTTGTTACTTTGAGTTAAAGCAATATATTCTTCCATGGTGAGCATGTCAAAATCTGAATCTTTCATATCCTGAAATATCAAAAACAAACAAAAACGGAAAAGAAGAGAAAAAGAAAACTAAAAACAAAAATAAAAGAAAATATAAGAAAAACTTAAATTAAAATCCTAAATAGCTCCCTGACAACAGCGCCAAAAACTTGATGCAGGTTTTACTGATCAGGTTTTAATATTTATAAAGTCTCATTATACCTATAGTCTACCCTAATGCACTAACGGGCAGTGTACCCGGTCACATGTAGTATAGTATTCGGTAAAACCGAGGTCGTCCCAAGAGCTACGAGGATCGGAAATTAACTTAAGTATATGTCACGATTTTAATTGCTTTTAAGATTGAAATAATAAATTAACTAATAAAACAAGGAAATAAAAGAAAGCAGATAAAGGCAAGAGTTGTGATTAATGAAGGAGAGTGGTGCTAACCTAGTTATTCATCCTAGCTAGTAATGTCTACATCTAATTACTTCCAATTACTTTAGGTGGGGTCAAAGTCGAGAGGACATCATTTGGTCAATTCGCCCTAACCTATCAGCAAAGATGCCACCACTGGAGAAGCCAGGTGTCCCCTCATAAGTCCAGTTGTTCTTGGTCCCCTAAGCCGAGTCATTAAGTACCGCTACATGCTAGACTTATAATAGTGAGTGCCCGGGCGTTAGCAACTTAAACACTCATCCCCTAATTCTTAAGTTCATCCTAACAGTAGGTGATCAGTTGGTCAAATCGCACAAGTAGACTGGGTCGTCAGTTGGTCATATCTTACCCTTCCCATCTCAGTCTACTCATTTAGGGTCATTTGGTCATATCTCCTAAGCAACTAGACTCTACCGCCATTCAAAACTACCGAAACAAGGGTAGCTACCAATAAACTATGCATGCATACACTTAGAAATAATTATACGGAAGTAAAGTAAACGCAAACAAAACAATTAAAGAATCATAATTAGGCCAACACCAGGGGTGCTTAGCCAATCATATAGTAAATTAATCCAACAATAATGAATAAAATATGAATAAAATTAAACATAATGTTTGATACAAATTACTTGATGAAAAGCTAATAATGATGATGATTGCGAGTGAATTCTTCCTTCAAAACTGGCTTCGGACTGCTGGAAAATGTCCTGGTGTGGTGCCCTAATCGACCCCTAGGAGAGGGGTGAAGAGAGATACTTAAAATTGCGATTTAGGGCTGTATTTATAGGCGCGACATGGTTCTGGCGTAACCTTAAGTAAAAATTACGCCATAACTAGTTAGAGTAAGCTTTTAAAGTTACTTCTTAACTATAGTTAGAGTAACTAAATCACCGGGTTCTGCCGTAATTCTTTATCGGCATAGTCTTATCTGCTCGAAATTATCTCTCTGACGTAACTAATTTGCCGTGTCTTTCATGGCATCATATTTCTGTAGCAATTAAGTAGTTCTGGTAACCTTCACAAATAATAATCAGGCCCTCGTAGTTTGGGTTACGGCGTAGTCAAAAGTGCCACATACACCGTAACTTGTCTTCAGAATATATTTCTTGGCCTTATATCACATCTTTTTCGCTCAAACTCCTCATTTATCCTATAATGCAAATATGAACGAATATAAACGAATTAAGAATCATATTAATATAAATGAGGCAATAAACACGGGAATTTGATATATAAAATATCAGGTAATTTGATGTTATCAGCAGTTAAGTTCATATCCTAACAGGTTCTCTGCTGGTTCAATCTGAAGTGGTTTTGTACTGCCGCGCAGCCCTGACTGACAACTAAGAGTCGAAAGCAAAATAAGAGATTTTATTCTACAGATCCTCAAAAAAATAAAATAATAAATAAATAAATAATTATGAATGTTTTTTTCACGATTTCAATAAATTATGTTAATAACATTTCTCAACAACAACAATAGTACAATACCCAATCCCGGGGGCGCGGGGTATAAGGGTTCACAACATTTCTATGTTCTATATTTTGGCAGTGTGGGGAAGGTATTACAACATTTTACATTTATAAATTATATTGCTAAAAGCATGTACCATTCTCTAGCGGTGATCATGTATAACGATAGCGACTTGGCTAGAGAGGGAGTCTTTCAACCGGGTTCATGGACATGATGCACAACGAGTGGGGAAGAAAAAAAATATACAGCTAGAAAAACAATGACACCAAGATCCGCTTCTTCACCAACTGCCGGTCTTCGAGGATTCACCAAGTATATTTGACTCACGCACTTGCTATCAGAAGCTTAGCAGAGTTGATTGATTGTTTTCTGATAGATTTTTCTGGCTTTACCCTACAATACATGTATATTAAGAAAATAAGTTGATGTATAGACGAAAAACATGTATTTTATCTACATTCGAAACTATAATTAGTACCTATTGATGTGAATGAAACCAATGATCAAGCAGGTACATAAAAACCCGATTACAACAACAGCATCTGGATTGACAGGAGCACGACCTTCCCACCAACACATTCATAAAGCTTTTGTTTCATACTTTAAAAGCCTAAAATAATGTAACGATATTGGTTATTACCATAATGAAGTCCTAGTGTCCCGCAGTCACTAGTCTTGCAAATCAACTTGATCCGCTCATAAGCTGAAAAAAGAGCGCTTATGAGCTTTTCGAACTTTACATAAGCCCGATAAATAAGCTATAACACAAACACCCCTAAAGGGTAGAACTTCCGTATAAATGACTACAGTCTACGGGAACTAGAGATATTAATATTATGTGAAATCCTACCAAATTAGGAACACGTGCCACCACAAACCGAACTAGTTACCTTCTACCCAATATTATGAAGTAGTCCATGTATGTAATGTAAGATGTCCATAGAACCAAGATCAGCATCACAGAAGATAATATTGGCATAAGGGAGTTCTTTATTAAGGTTTGAGTTAGGGTTTCAGTTAGGGTTTGAGTTAGGGTTTCAGTTAGAGTTCGAGTATATTAATGGTTTTGGATTTTGATTTCACTTTTTGATTTGAGTTTAATTTTTAAGTAGGTGTGTTTTGGGGTGTGTGTTTGTGTGTGTGTGTAAATATTTTAAAAAGTATAAAATTATACTGTAATTTTGAAAAGTTATGTAAAAAAGTATAAAAATGTACAAAAGTATAAAGTAAAAAAAGTCGCTAACATTATTTTGCTTAAGTTGCTCAGTATTGGGAAGGCGCTAAAAGTACAAAATAATATTTTAGGAAGTTTGACTTTTTTTAGAAAATGACAAAAAAGAATTTCGCTAGAATCTTAAAAAGTCGCTCGGTCTATGTCGCTTTAAAAGTATAGCTGGTAAAAGTCAGAAAACAATCATTGGGTTCACAAAGGTCGAGAGACACTTGGCACTCTGAGATTAAAAATAGAAAAGTCGCAAGTCTCAAAGTCTATTTAAGAAATACTGCAACTTCGTGTCTATAAAATGTTGACACCCCGAGCGAAAAGTGCAAATGCATAATTGACCCATAACTATCATCACTTTATAAATGTCTTTCCATCAATTACTAACAAATGAATTAAGTCCTTAGTAGTGGGTTTAATAGTTTGGTTTTATTCTTGTTTTGGCTTAATTGGGATTAGTTAGGTTTTCATTGTGACATATATTGAAAAGTTGCTACATTCCTCTTTGAACAGTTACAGAATACAACGATAATTAAAGAGTTGCAATGGTTCGTTGATGACTTTTCATAAGTATATAAATGACACTCTTTATCTTTGGAGAATACATAAAAAAAAACACAAAAAAAAACCGTTCAATTTCCATCATGAAACCATATCAGATTCGCTAGATTTAAGTTTTATACTTGAATTGGTTGTAGATCCTCTAAAAAGTCGTACCAGTTCGTACGAAATTTTGTTTAAGGACACTACACTCGCATGCCTCAATCACGTTGTTGTATTAAGTACTTGATACTAGTGTAAATTATTATCTAACATGTTGTTTTCGTTCAGTTTCACTTGCTTACCTGATATCATCGCCAAAGCACAATACAACATCATTTTGTTTTCAATCGGAGACATACACACGTGATGAGTTTTGGAACTAAGATACTTGCTTACCTAGTAGTCAAACGTCATGAAATCTTAACAAGAGGTTTTAGGCTAAAATCTTACTACGTACATCTTATGAATGCCTGAGAAAGGATCTATAATTAGTCACAAAAATATCCCGAATATGATGTAAGCATTTGCGTAAAAAAAACTCGTTCTCTCCAAATAACAAAAAATAAAACTCGCCCGTTCTAGTGTAAATATGATAGTTTGCATTTCCTAAACAAAATCAATGTTTTTTCATAGGAAAAATATAATTCTTTCTACTCTTTGAAGCATTTTCTCATACACATGGTACAAACAAAATATAAAGGATTGTGACCCTCTTTATATTAGCCAATTAGAAACTAGATACGTAAAATGATGATCCACTTCATAGAAAAGTTAAAGGCCTGGTTTTTTGTTTACTCTCACAACATTATCCACATAACCTTTCATGGTCAAAGTGAAGATGCGAGGATCTCAATCCAAATAGGTAAATGACTACATTTTACTTTTCCGATAGCCTTAGAGGCTAAGTTGTTATAACACCGTAACATAAAAAAAGTACTGCCACCTCAGCTTTAACATAACATTAACACCAAAAAGTCACCTTTCACCATAACATCACATTAACACCATCTTTTGGGACCTATTTTTTATTATTTTTTTCTTTTCCAATTATTTAAACAAAATATATTTTCATTTATTAAATAAAAATACAATAAAAAGAAATTAATAAAACTCTTATTCCACCACCACCACATACACCAACCTTATCTTCTTCCTCTTTTTGCTTCTTCTACCTCACAAACCTAAAAAACACACACTATAAATGTTGGTATCTTTTAATTCTTGAACAATCGAATAATAATATACTAAGTTTATTGATAGAACAATCGCTAATTTACAAACTTGGTTTACATGGGGTACTTATACTTTTCTAACCGACACAACCTTTCAAAGTTAAAGTGCCATAACTAATTTTATAACTACTTCTAACCGAATAACTACCATAACCACTATTCGGTTATTAACTAACTAACTAACAGGTTTAGCCCTTAGGCTTTATACAAACATACATCAACTAAATATTCTTGACTTACATGGATTAATACATTAGTATCCAATACTCCCCCCTAATTTATTAATCCATGCCTTTGATATCTTCAAACTCCATTATCTTTATCCTTGAACTTTGGCTTGCTTCCACTTCCTTTGTCTTGATCTTCAACCTGATCATCTTTGTCACCATCTTTCTTCATTTGTATTGTTTCGTATTCTTGAATCTCCAACACACTATTTCTAGTATCACGATCTTCTGATTCAACTTTCTTGTTTCTTGACTTGATGTCTTTCTCAATCTAGCTTTCCTTCTGAAATCTTGATGGCGTCTCTCGATGTTTCTTGCATTCGCCCTTGTCAACTCTTTCTTCTTCTAGGAGTTTCTTATCTGAAATAACTCTATGGTTTTCTTTCTCAAACTGTTCTCTTTCTGATTTCAACTCTTTCATCTTTTTGCTTGTGCAATCTCTCAACTTCTTGAGGTTCTCTAACTCTATATGCATTTGTTTCTTAAATGCCATTTCTCTATTTCTTATTTTCTTCTCAAACTCTTGTTTTTCCATCTCTAACTCTTGAAGCATTTCGAACTTCCAAAACTCCAATTTACTCTTCAAGTTAGTTTCTATCTCTGACCTTATCCCTTCTAAATTTTCTTTTGGAAATTCATCCCTTTTGATAAGATCGTTTATAAGCTCAGCTAGGGATCAATAATAAAGATTAATAACATGCACAGCGGAATAAACAAATCGTTACTTTATTATTGAACAAGGTTTTTCATTCACTAACACTAACTAATCTTAGACGTTTATAGAAACACGTCTACTAACTAAACTAATAACCTAGGCATTTACATGAACATACGCCTAGGACACACACACACCTTTTAGTCGACTACATCTTGGAAGACTTAATTAAAAACCTACACCTATGTCCTCTTTATATACTAGAGGATAAGGACTAAATAATAAAACTTCCATTGCAAGCAAACCCTTCCATCTTTTAGTAGGTTTCCTTCTTGTCATATTAAGTCCCTCTTGTTTCATTCTTTTTGTCTTTATCAACTCAAACGTATAATTCCCAACAATCTTCCCCTAGTTGATAATGACAAAACCATTCTTGAACGAACTTCCCTAGACGAAGTAGAGAAATTGAGATCAAGGATCTCACCATGAATGAAACAAGTATGTCTTCCCCTTAATCCATGCCATGTCACTCAAACATCTCTTCCCCTTTTTGTTATTATCTAAATAGGGAACGTATGCAAATAATGATCTTGACCACCACTAACTTATAACAAGAGAATAGCAACATGTTACACGCTAACTGATATATGTGCTCCATTACTCTTCCTACTTTAAAACATTCTATCGACTTTTAATATTACTACCAAACCAATCTATCTCATGTTATTCCCATCAAACAGCAAAAATTAGTATGTTAATGATGAGAATCTCCAATCAGGTGTCAACCAATTCAAGGATTATGTGCATGCAATACGTGTGTACTCTGACCCTAGAATGAAGTACCAATACCATTGTTAAATTAATAACACACATGACCACCGCCCCATAATGAATTAATAGTACAAGAATAACCAATTAGATTGAAGGATCCATGCACAAGTCGACAACAATTTTGCGAAACCTTAAAAATATGGAAAATTCAAATAAGTTACCCTTTTTTTCTGCAGCATATTTCGACAATCAATATCTTTTTACTGGAAAATCATATCAATATAGAGAACCTGGCTCTGATACCAATTGATAAGATCGTTTATAAGCTCTAGGGGATAACAATAACAACGATTACAATGCACAGCGGAATAAGAAAACATCGTTGTTATTGCTAAAGGTTCTTCGTCATCATCTCTAAACTACTAACCTAGGCATTTACATGAACATACGCCTAGGAACTAACTAACTAACCGTCACCCTAGGCGTCCCCTAAACGCCTGTACACACACACACACACACACACACACACACACTTTTGGTGTTCACATCTTGACACACAAAAACCTAATTCCCTGCCTCTCTTTATATACTAGAGAGTCTAGGGTTACAATTGACTACTAGGGACTAAATAATAAAGTCTTCTTTAACAAGTAAGTCCCTTGTCTTTCTTTGTCTTCATAATTCCTTCATCTTTCATATTTTGTCATAATCAACTCAAATATAATTCCTAACACCTTTCAATGCCATTTCCATTCCATGTCACTTCTTCTTCTAAGGATGTAACCATCAGTAATGCTGGTTCATTATCTTCGTACACAAGGTTTGCTTTTTCTTCTCTACGGTCTGGTTTTGGACAATTTGCAGCATAATGTCCAAACTCATGACATTTATAACATTCTATTTCTCTAATGTCTCTTCTATGGTAGTTTTGATCTCCAGGGTTTCTCCTTCTTTTATCATAACTATCTTCACTCTTACTATCTCTTGTGAATCTTCATTGGCCTCTTCCTCGTGTCTGATTACCACCTCCTCGTCTATCATTTCTACAGTTGCGTTCATAATTTCCGTCATTCCCTTGACTTGTGAACAACAACTTCTCACTATTATCTTCATGACTTTCTTTTCTAAACTTAATCCTTTCTTCATAAGTCTTAAGTTTCCTGATAATCTCCTCCAACTTTAGAGTCTTAAAATCAACAATCATTTCAATAGTTGCTACTACTGGCACAAACTTATCTGGTACTGCATTAAGTACTTTCCTTACTTTCGTTTGCTCATCAAACGTTAATCCACATGTAGCAGCCTTTGTAATAATACTCATCAACTTCCCGGCAAATGAATCTATTGATTCATCTTCTTTCATCACAAGTCTTTCAAATTCTGATTTAAGTTGTTGCGAGTGTGCCTGTTGGACGTCTTTTGTCCCAATAAATTTGGCCTTTAGTGAGTCCCAAATTTATTTTGTTGTTTCGCATCCCGCAACTTGCATTTGCAAATCTTCTGGTAACCCTTGAAATAGGTATGTTGACGCCGAACTATCCTTTTTTACATCAATCTCTTTTGATGTACTTGTTCCTTCTACTAAATCCCATACTCCATTTGCCATTAATATCTTCTTCATTCTTAATGCCCGTAATGTATAGTTCGTATTGTTTAGAACTGGGCATTGATATGATGGTAACGATGTGGCGAAAACAACTTTGTTTTCGTTTTTTTTATCTCCCGTCATATCTTTCGATTTGATTTTCTTCTAAAACCAATATAATTATAATAACAGTCGAAACTTAAATCTTTCTATCTAATCCACAATAGTAATATGCAAATTCTAAAATTTTCTAACTTATTCCTCTAATAGAAAAAAACAAGTATTGAAAATATAAAACCTGTTAATTTTCCCTTGGGCCTCAAGAATTCTTGTGGGCTTTATAGTGGCCTTCTTTTGTTCCCAAATGATAAAGTGCCTTTTCTATCCCCAAATAAAACCCGCTTATGCTTCTTTCCTTCTTTCTTCTACACGCAATTAGGGCACCACCTGGTTCTTTTTTTTTTTTTTTTTTTTTTCTAATCAAATGGTGGTGGTTAATCAGTGTTTCACCTTTCTTTTCTGATAATGATGGTTACTATTGTCTGTTTTCTTTTTACAAGCAAGCGGCGGTTTCTCCTTCGCACAACCGGGTACGTTTATTTCTCTCTTTCTTTGATTCGATATTTACTTAATCAAATCTTGTTTCTTTCTTGATTGATTCTTCTGAATCAAAACTCTTCTCTGTCTCTCTCCCTCTTCTTGATTGACCGGTATGCTCACGGTCGCTTTCTTCTCTTGATTGATTTCCTGAATCAATCTGTCTCTTTCCCTTTGGTTCGAACCTTCGGCTCTGATGCCACTGTTGGTATCTTTTCTCTCTTGAACAATCGAATAATAATATACTAAGTTTATTGATAGAACAATCGTTAATTTACAAACTTGGTTTACATGGGGTACTTATACTTTTCTAACCGACACAACCTTTTAAAGTTAAATTGCCATAACTAACTTTATAACTACTTCTAACCGAATAACTACCATAACCGCTATTCGGTTATTAACTAACTAACTAACAGGTTTAGTTAGTTTTTATTTTTTTAAATTTTTTTTACTTACTTTCCAAAAAAAGAAAACTAACTAACAGGTTTAGCCCTTAGGCTTTATACAAACATACATCAACTAAATATTCTTGACTTACATGGATTAATACATTAGTATCCAATAATAAAAACACACAAACACATAGGGCTGAGCATAAAACCGATCGAACCGAGCCGAACCGGACCGAACCGAACCGACCCGACCATTTTCGGTTCGGTTTCGGTTCTATGTATTCTGGATTTTTCGGTTTTCGGTTCGGTTCGGTCCGACCCAAAACCGACAAAACACGTACATAAAGCATGTAAACCGGGCCGAACCGACCGAACCGACCGAACCGACACAAAACCGAACCGAACCGATTCGGTTCGGTTTCGGTTCATGTTTTTTGTGAAATCGGTTCTCGGGTCGGTTCGGTTTTCGTCGGTTCGGGTCGGTTCCGGACCGACGCTCAGCCCTACAAACACACATTAAAAGCGAAAAAAAAACTTCACGTTACAACACACGTTTCTGTGACAACTTGTGGCATAACGGCGTTACAACTTGCTTGGGGCCGGTGTCATAACACCTCGTAACAACGAGTCACGTCGGCATAACGTCCGATCCGACGTTACGGTACCTTGTGCTCTTACACTATGTTCTCGAGTATCACTTAAGAAAGGAAAGTAAAAAAAAAATGAAATGAAATAACAAAATTTGTGTTTTCGAGTATCAAAAGAAAAAAACTGAAAAAATAGTTGTTTTTTGAAGTAAAATATATTGTTTTTCCAAAATTGATCTGGAAAATGTTACTACTTCATATTTACTTATGAGCATAAAATAATTAGTCCAAAACATATGAGTTTCTAGATTGAAATTTTGTGTGAAACGGCCCAAAACAAAAGACAGATAGGCCCGGCCCATCTGAAAACTAAGAAAAACAAAATGAAATGAAACAATTTTGACTCCTGAAAAAACACACACAAACACAGAAAGAGTGCATCTTGTTGTTGTTGGTTCTAGTAAAACCTAATCCCACCTCAAATCTTGTCGGCCATGGCTGATTCCCTCGCTAAGGTACCCACTTATATGTATTTCACTTCTTCTTATTATTTTTTTTAATGAAATGAAGCTAGTGTTTATTAGTTATTCAGATCTGACTTTAATATGTGATTTATATGTGTTTATGACTAAGTGATTTAATGATCAGTCTTTTAGGGGGTGTTTGTTTAAGCTTATATGTGGGCTTATGAGCTTATTTGTCTTTTCGGATTATATTTCATAAGCCCCAATTTTCCGGCTTATTTCGAGACTTTATATAAGGTTATTATGTCATAATAAACTTATATAAGCCCCACAAGTCTCAAAATAAGCCGGAAAATTGAGGCTTATGAAATATAACCCGAAAAACAAATAAGCTCATAAGCCCACATATAAGCTTAAACAAACACCCCCAAATTTAGAAATGTAGGTTTGGGCCGTTTTTAGAAGACTAATTTTTTGAAATGGTTTTTATGACATAGACAATTGGCCTTTTTTTCATAGTGATTTCTATGAGAGTACGAGGCTTGTGCTTCTTTTTGTTAGAATATTAAGTTCGGTTTTGATTTATGGTTCTAGGCTAGGTTGCAATGAGGTTCATCTAGTTGTTGTTGTGGTGGTGGCTTTTATTTTAAATGGTGTAGGACACGTTGTGTCTCTTAAGGCGATAACTTACTTATCTGTCTAGTTATTAAACATCTTCACATGTCACCAATGTGGGTTGGGGTCACTTTACGATACACCCACATGAACAAGAATTATTGTTATCTTTGAGTGTGCGAACACATCTCAAAAATCGAAAAGGGCTGCCTTAACACCTATTGTATTCACTAACTAATGGAGTTGCATAATACTTTCAATGTCATCTAAAACTATAGTGGAAGGTATATGATCTCGCAACTCAGGGCCTATAAATTCTTTGTAATCTCTTAACTTTCATCCATGTAGTACATTTGGTTTATCTCTCGATGTGTTCGTCATGCTAATGAACCCTGCAAAGTTCTTAAACCTCACACTTACTACACCTGAATGGCTATGACTTTCATACCATAATTGTGAAACCCTCTTATCATTACGAGTTCGAGATGCTACAACCGAAAAACTATTAATACAAATTATTCAAGTGAAAACACAACACTCTAATTTTCGCGCATGAAAAGGACTTTATAAAATACACTTTTAACTTTCTCTATCACTTTTCTGATAATCCACCCCCAATCATTGTCATTTTTTCATGCATAAGTTGAACTCTTACATTCTTT
The DNA here is from genome assembly GCA_910596185.1 of Chrysanthemum makinoi. Lineage (NCBI taxonomy): Eukaryota > Viridiplantae > Streptophyta > Magnoliopsida > Asterales > Asteraceae > Chrysanthemum > Chrysanthemum makinoi. The sequence goes on along the minus strand of OU343224.1, from coordinate 150,461,724 downwards.
TCAAGGGTTGACGAGGATCAAGGCTTACTACCACATTTGTTTTGAAAAACGTTGGAAATGTAGTTTTGAATAGTTTTTCTTATATATGATAGTTAATGAGTCACTTACATGGGTTCTATTTTTAATTTTTCATTTGTGGTATTTCGTTTTTTTTTTCCGAGCATGCAATGTGATAGTTAGGTTTTAAAGCTGTATCCCTTTGGGGTCTAGCGAGTGTGAGGTTATATTCTTCCTGGGTATGATTTTTTGGTATGTTTGTTTGACATCGGATGTTTTAAGAACCTGTCTCACTTATATGGAAGTTTGATCAATTTATATAGTTACATGCCTTCAGTTTTCGGCTTATAATAATCTCACCATGGTATGGTGTTGAAATTTTGAAGGTATTAAACAGGTTCATTTTTACGGCGTTTGGATGTTACAATTTTTATTGTTTGTCATCAACTCATTTAGGATCTTAGACGTCTCATTTTCTATCAAATTCGTCTGTCTAGAGTTGCTGCTTTGTGTATTATGGTTTCAATTGTTGCAAGGGTCTTGATTAGATGTTTTCAATCTTATGATAGTTGATATCAGTAAACATGCTTTTAGTGACTTTTACTGGATTTTCTTTTTGTGATTGCGGTGATAGTTATCTGATTCAAATGAATTATATGAAGCAATTAAGGATTTGATTTAATGACGAGCTTTGTATGTTGAGGCAAAGGTAAGTTAGGTGTGTTGTGCTTAAATAATAAGGATTTAGGGGTCGTTAGGAATTTCTTGGGAAGTATGAAATGGATGGTAGGAGTGTTGGGTTGGGGTTTTTAAAGAGTTTGTTCATGAAGCGCCATTTATGACTTGTTATATGTGAAAACTCGAAATTTCTACGAGGAGCTCTGTTTGTGTTTAGTCTCAAACCTTTGATGATTTTTTTTCTTCCTTTTTTACACGAGGCTAATGTTACTTACATTTAAATATATCGGAAGTTAGAAGATAGTAATTTTCTGTTTTAGGTTACAAATGAGCTCTATTAAATGCTGGTGGGTAGTGGTTTCAATGAATAAAAAGTGGTGTAATTGGTGTAGAGCTTTGCCTAAAACGCGTAGTGTCTTTTAACTTTTTTAGGCCATAGCAAATTTTTGAACCTAGCAATCTAACATCTCTGTTGTGTGTTGCCGATGCGGGTTAGGTTGTACACGCTATACTCCCACTCACCTCTCGCAATGCACCTCAACAATCTTTGATACCTCTTATATCATCAAGTTTCATCTAAAACTATAGTGGAAGGTATTAAGAGCCCACAACTTAAGGCTTATATGGTGATCAACCTTCTGAACTTACTAACTTCCGTCTATGAGGGACATGTAGGTTAATCTCCCGTCGTTAGCGTCATGCTTAAATACAACATCAGATTCATCTTTCTTGCACTTGCTGCACCCAATAGGCTACGGTTTTGGTACCTTAATTATGACACTCTATTCTTGAGACAAATTCAAGATGTCACGTTGGAAAAAGTATTAATACAAACTATACAAGAGAGCACGCAAAATTTTCAGTTTTAAAAGAACTCTTCAAAATACGTTCGTAAGTTTTTCCTTAATCACGGTGACAGTTCATCTTGATTGTGACCATCCTTCTATGCGAAAGCTGACTCTCATATTCCTTGTGGTGTATGCGTGCCGAAGAGGATGGTTTTCTGGAGAGACATAGTGTACAAATATGAGAGCTTGATAATGCATAGAATGGTTTTTTTTTTCCCCTCCATTGTGTTGTTTTGGGTTTTACATGAGGACGGGATGTTACAGTTATGATACCAAAGCCGTATCCCTTTGGGGTCTAGCGAGTGTTAGATTTAGAACACGCGGGGTATGATTTCTTGGTATGTGGTGTGAGGTCTGTAGTTTGAAAAACCCGTCTCACATAGATAGAAGTTTGATCACCTTATATGCCTTGTTGCAGGCTTCTAAACTTACTATATTAAACGTATTATACCAGTCAAACATGATCTACGTTTTTTATATACATCTGTTTGAATATTAAACTTATTATACCAGTCAAATAGTCAGTTGCTCAAAAGGTTACATATACATTATGCAGGATTATCTTCTAAAGGATCAAGAAGAGAAGCAGGCTGTAGCTACAGAACCCGTGCCCACTGAAAAGGCTGCTGTTGAGTCTAACGACACCCCTACCAGTGAAACTGTCCCTGAACCTGAACCTGCAGTTGAGTCTAACGATACCCCTACCAGTGAAACTGTCCCTGAACCTGTAGATAGCAGCGAAGGTTCTGATGCTCCTGCTGCTGAAGAAACTGCTGCTCCAACTGATGACACTGAGTCGCCACCAGCTGCTACGGAAGAAAGTGAGGAAACTGCTGAAGAAGAGGAAAAACCCGAGATTAAGGTATGTTCATTTGACAGGAGTGCATAGAGCATTGAATCGTTGAGCATAATTTTTATGTTGCCTTGTTTGAATTACAGCTCGAGACAGCACCTGGAGATTATCGTTTTCCAACAACAAATCAAAGTCGACACTGCTTTACCAGATACGTTGAGTACCATCGGTGAGCATCTAACCTGTACCAAATACCAATCACATCGCCCTAATAAAATCTGTATCGTTTCTTGTTGCTTATTTTAGCTTCTATTTGATTCGTCGTTATATTTGTTATTAGGTGTGTGGCTGCTAAGGGAGAAGGTGCTCCCGAATGTGATAAGTTTGCAAAATATTATCGATCACTTTGCCCCGGCGAATGGGTATGTACACTTTTACCGACTAAACTTGTTCCTTGACCTCTATAACATGTGCAGATGACATAAAGTTGATAATTGACGTTCTGTGTATTTATTTGTGTATGCAGGTAGATAAGTGGAACGAGCAAAGGGAAACGGGCACTTTCCCGGGCCCTTTGTAGATTTCAAGTTACAAATCGTTACATTGAGAAACGGAACTTAAACTACCAACTTAATAAAACCTTTGGTTCCCTGTTTATTATCGGGTCGAGAGTCTAGAAACATGTCAGTTGTTTGAGGTTATGACTCCCCCGCCTTTTTTGTAATTCCATATGTTTGACGACATCTACAGTTGTTGTTTACAAGATTGAAGAGGATCATCTTATGATTGAACATGAAATCCTTGAAAATTTTATAATAATGTTTCTGAGTGGTCTTTGCGTTGGTCGATCATAGCAGATTACATACCTAGCCATGTTCTTCGGCTTCAAAGTTTAGGTAGCTCGAAATTGATGTGCATTTATGTTTCTTGATAATTGCCTTTTTGGCTTTTAAATCGTCTGTTATCGGCATAAAAAGTCGAAAATGGACGTGTCATAGTCCCACTCCTAACGCGTCTAGCTAGTTGAATGTCCATGAACATAACATGAGTAAATACTGAAAACACGGTGTTAGACAGATCCATGTCTAGCGGTGAAAACGGAATTGTATGTGAATGTTAACCACGTCGACGACATGAACCAAAAGCGTTACAACTTGGCAAACGACCATCACGCATTCGCTAAACACGAAAATGACCATAATTGTAAACGAATGTCACTCTTAGAATTACCAGTTTCAAAAGTTGATTTGTTGTTAGAAAATATGCAAAATCAAAAACAGGTCAACATAATTTGTAACACAGCATATACACTACACACGCTGTGTATGCAAAACTATCATACCAATCACTATGTCATATATTCCAGTCGCGTGTAAACAACTCTGAAGTGATCACAAAAACTTTTTCACAAAAGAGGTTTTAGAGTTTGTGTAGTGGTGAGTTTAAAGCCCGTAGATTAAAAGGTAGGAAACAAAGTCAAAGAAAAATATCAGTTAGCTGTAAGGGTTGTTTTTTTTAAAAAATGTTTGACTAGTCTCTTACCTCTTACCTCTTACCGAGTTAGATGCAATCAGACCTTAAGTTGTTTGTTTTTTTCTTTTTGAGTAAGAATCTTATTACCTCTTATTATATGTAATAGTGTTTTATTATCATAAATTTATACGATTTATTTAATGGTTTCTTGACTATATTAATTTTATGATAAAAATGTTTGATTTTATGTTTATAAAAGTTACTTAGCCATCGCATTGCCATGATTTTATATTTAAATTTTGTAAATTAAATTATGCAGACAATTTAACAAAAACACACAACATTATTTGATTCATGTTCAGACTTTTTAGCATCTTTTAACAGTAAGATGTTATAGTCAAATTCAGATTTGGAACATCTTAACGTAAGTTGTAATTTTTTGTTTCTAATGGTATTGTTATAATCAAATGAGAAGAAAAATTAAAATAAGAAAAGATAAGAATAAACCATAATCACATATTTCAGATGTATCGATAAAAGTAAACACATCTTAGCTTAAAAATTATTTTTTTCTATTTAAAGTGTGTGTTCTTATTTTTGTTTTTCTCTTCATTGAATGGTAACAAAACCCATGGTTCTAAAAGGCTAGTAAAAACGTGAGACTTGGTCATGCCGTCACGCCGTGTGTTATACCGCTTTATGACACGTCTTTTTGTAAACTCGATATATAAAAAATATAATATAAATATATAAATATTTTCATATTTTGTACCACCTTATGTCACGCCTTATAAACGCAAAAACTTCATTTTAACCGCTAAAACGTGAGGCTTGATCATTACGCCACGTCACAGTCTCACTATATTTATAACTTTGACATAGACTATAAAACCATGATATACCAATCCGACCCGACCCATTAAAATGGTTATAAATAAATAATCGTGCCCTAGACTTTCAAATTTCACACCAAACAAACAAAAAAAATCCAACTTTTCAGATTCAAATTTCTCGAGGTATTAATTTATTATCCTTCATTTTTAATTACAGTTAGATGATTTTATTTCTATTCTGTTATGATTAGTTGTAGAAATTTTTCTATGATTCATTTAACTATTTAGCCCTAATCTTGACCTAAATTGCGTCTTTGTTGTTACACCTGTGTCGCAATTAATTAATTTGATTTATATCTACTTTTATCTAATTATTATACCTTTTTATATAACAATTTGTAAACAATAGTTTTTTCAAGGAATTTTTTTAAAAAGTAAACTATTTAGGGGGTGTTTGTTTAAGGTTATATGTGGGCTTATGATCAGCTTATTTGTTTTTCGCCTTATCTTTCATTAGCCCCAATTATTTCGAGACTTTATATAAGGTTATTATGTCATAATAAACTTATATAAGCCCCATAAGTCTCCAAATAAGCCGGAAAATTGGGGCTTATGATATATAAGCCCAAAAACAAATAAGCTCATAATTGGGGCTTATGAATTTTTTTTTTTTTTTTTTTTTTAAATTTGTTTTTATGATGTTTAAGGGGGTGTTTGTTTAAGGTTATATGTGGGCTTATGAGCTTATTTGGTTTTCGCCTTATATATCATAAGCCCCAACTTTCCGGCTTATTTCGAGACTTTATATAAGTTTATTATGTCATAATAAACTTATATGAGCGCACAAGTCTCGAAATAAGCCGGAAAATTGAGGCTTATGAAATATAAGGCGAAAAACAAATAATGTCATAACACCACATATAAGCTGAAACAAACACCCCCTAAGTCGAAGATGGTATCTAGTTATAGCGAATGAATAGAGAATGTGATTGAGCAGCTGATATATCTTATATCGCTGTTTTAATAATTTTTTGAATTTTTTTTAACAAGTAAATTATTTAACTGTATAAAGTTTGTTTTTATGATGTTTAAGTGGGTGTTTGTTTAAGCTTATATGTGGTCTTATGACCTTATTTGTTTTTCGGATTATCTTTCACTAGCCCCAATTTTCAGGCTTATTTCGAGACTTTATATAAGGTTATTATGTCATAATAAACTTATATAAGCCCCACAAGTCTTAAAATAAGCCGGAAAATTGGGGCTTATGAAATATAAGCCGTAAAACAAATAAGCTCATAAGCCCTCATATAACCTTAAACAAACACCCCCTTAAACGACTGGTGTTTGTTTTTATGATGTTAAAGTTAAAGATGGTACCTAGTTATTGCGAACAAATAGAGAATGTGATTGAGCAGCTGATATATCGGACAGATATTGCATGAAACTTAGGTATTACTACGTAATATTGTTGGACGTGCCGGTTATTCTGGTGTTAATGATGATTAATTATGACACACTAGTGCGTTTATATTATGTGCAAAATTTAGCCGACCCGGTTTTTGTAGCTGTTTTAACAATTTGTAAGGAAGTAGTTTTTTCGAATTCAAGTTAATGATGATTTGGTATGATATGTTAAGTTGCTTTTATTTCAAATCCAAATGATTGTGTATATCATCTGTCGTTCATTAATCACTGTAGCTAACTATATATTTCTAAAATTGTTGGGAGTTATTGTTGTATTTTAATAGAAACACGTCCATTCCTGATTATATGTTCTAGGATGTGTGAAATATGAATATATGTAAGCCAGATAAGTATTAACGAGTTTTATGATCATGGCTACTTACCCACATTGAGATACAGACACGTTTTTAGAGCTAAACAGTTAACAACTTAACATATTTGACCTTGATATTACAATTCTTATATAACTAATCAGCGATCATGACCCTCTATCTGACGTACCCGGTTTTTTGGAATTAAAGCTCTTAAGGATTTGGTATCATACGTATGTATATATGTTGCTTTTATTTTCCGTCCGCACGACTGTATATTTGTTCATTGATTACTGTAGCTGACTAAATTTCTTAGCGAAATTTACAAAAATGGTCATATTTTACCATTTTGTTTAGATCAAAGTTACTTTTTTGAAAAAATCGAAAATGGTCATCGACTCGTGTCGCACGAACGAGGTGCGACAACCTCACGCACTAATATCAACAAGAATATAAAATTACCATCTATTTCTGAAATAGAGTTAAAACCAAAAGGAGTTCTATGTTTTAGGTTAATGTCATAAACAACGTACTTTATGTGATTTGTCAATTTTTGCGATTAAGCCTTTTTTCGATTCACTTTGGTTATTATACGTACATGTGTAAGTCATAATGGTGATTATTTTCGCGGTATTTCAACGAATAATCGGCATAACTGATTAAAAGCTCTAATATAACGTAAGTTATACTTAAACGCTGACGTAATCTTGGTGACACGTTTAGAAAGAGGGGAAAATCTTCAGTTATCGTACATTTTATATTTTTGCCCCTTTTCAGTTACACACCGGCTAAAAATGTCAAAACATGTCTATATTATAGCCTTATGGCATGTTAGACATTGTGAACTGTTTTGTGGTTGAAAAACTGGGAAATTAGTGACCTTTATGAGTCAACACGTGTAAGTATGATAACTAAAGTGGACCAAATAAAAGTTTATTTACCAAAATAGACAATTCTATAAAATTTCGCTGCTTTTTTATGACATTAACCTTATTTTTATTGTATTTTGATAGAAATAACTCCACTCTTAATTATACTTTCTAGGTTGCATGAAATATATAACAAATTTGGTGCCTAAAATATGATTCTCTGTAAGTCTTACGAGTATTACAACAGAGGGTTTAGAGTTAGTTTTTTGGACATTAACGAATTTTATGATCATAGCTTTATACTCGCATCGAGACTCGAGAGATAAAGTGATACAGACTGGCTTTCACGTCCACACAGTTAACATATTTGACCTTGATGTACCATGTTTAGATTGCATTTTTATTAAAGATTGCATGTAGATTTTTTTTTCTCAGAGTTGTAAATCGGGTAACAGTTTGATTTATGTTGCGAATTTTGATCTTAAATTGTTATAATTTTAGATGGCTCGTACTAAGCAAACTGCTCGTAAGTCGACTGGAGGAAAGGCCCCTAGGAAGCAACTTGCTACCAAGGTATAGTCTTCTATTGCTTAATTAGTAAGATTGACATTACTTTATTATTGGATTACCTTAGTGGTCGCGAATGTGTAAGTCGGGTCAGTTGGTTACTTGGTTCAATATGTGCCAGGCTGGGTTGTCTGAAATGCTATTTGTACCGAATTTGGAATATATTTGCCAAATATGATTAGTAAAAACATACAATCTCAACAATCATATAATTTTTTGAATGAAATTGATTTAGGCGGTTTATGTACTACACTTTGGGAAACTTTTAGCCTGTTTCCTTTTTAGATATATAGTTAAAAGGTTGTCCGTTTGACCCTTAGGAGATCGAAATAACCTGAAACTTGAAAGGGAGACCACTTTTATTTATATTTCCCTTTATTGTTGGCTTGCTTTCTGAAACAATCCTCTAACTATAATTTTTTGGTGTTAAAGGCTGCTCGTAAGTCTGCTCCAACTACTGGTGGTGTGAAGAAGCCTCACAGATACAGACCTGGAACTGTTGCTCTTCGGTTTGTGGCTCACACTTTGCATTTTGTGTGTCTTTTTTTCATTTTCACTATGCTTATGTTTGATCGGTTCTGATGTTGTATGATCACATGATGCAGTGAAATCCGTAAGTACCAGAAAAGTACTGAACTTTTGATCAGGAAGCTTCCTTTCCAGAGGCTTGTTCGTGAGATTGCTCAGGACTTTAAGGTTTGCCTCTTTGTTATCTTGTCTGTGATTTGTGTTCTATCCTTTTAGGGGTCGTTTGGGTTTGCATTTTTGAAACGGATTATATGATAACAGCCATTACTTGGATAAACAGACGCTGCATCTTATTATCTGATTATTTAAATGTCAGATAATTGATTTCATATTAGGTGCAACAAAAAATGACTAATAAAGGGCGAAATAAACATTGCAACTCCCATAACGAGAAGTAACGGTTTTTTTTTTCACTGAGAATTTCATTTCTTGATCGTTTTGGTCATTGTAGATATTTATGTTTTAAACTTCTATAACGAACTATGATCTGATTTTGATTGTATAAAATCACATAATCACATTAAAACATAGATCCAAACACCCCTATAGAGTTGAGATTATTCCATTGATGTTTGAAATTAATGATTCACATCTACAGACTGATCTGCGTTTCCAAAGCCACGCTGTGCTGGCATTGCAAGAGGCAGCAGAAGCTTATCTGGTGGGACTGTTTGAGGACACCAATCTGTGTGCAATTCACGCCAAGCGTGTGACCATCATGCCCAAGGACATTCAGCTCGCAAGGCGTATCCGTGGTGAAAGGGCTTGATTTGGATGAACTTCCCAATATTACGTGTCCTAAGTGTCTGAACTAGTATCTTGTAGTTTGTGTTTCAGTACTTCTGTTATGTTTTCTTTTGCGTGTTTCGTTGATGTTGCTTCCTTTATTGGATGATGTGTGAACTAGTAAGCGTGGTTTAATCAAGACTTTTAAGACTATCTATCTGTCATATGCTAATGCATGATGCTTTTCTGCATTCTAGTAGGACGTAGTTGTATACAGTGGTATCGCTTGATTCTTGAATTGGGCAATTGCATATGTACCCACTAAAACTTGCATATTTGCATATATACCTAAAACATGCTTAAATTGCATTGTACATCATGCAATAAAAACTTGTATTATGGAGAAATATGCAAATTTTTAAGTTTTAATGGGTATATATGCAATTCCCCCTTCTTGAATTTGGCATGAACAGCACTTGACCCACTTATGAATGTTAATATATATATTGCAAGTGTCAATTTGAGTGGGTTGGGCATGTTGGTTATCTGCAAGATGCATGTATGCATCATAAAAAGTGTTATTTTGTCTTAAAACTCAATTTGAAGATGATGATTAAAAGCCAAAATGAAGTGAGTGTATCATGTTTGACCAAAATATCAGCCTATGTTCTTAACATGGCATCATCTTCCACAATATACATCCGTCAGCCACCACTTTGCTATTTTTAACAGATAAAAATACGCCAACCTTGGTTTGCTCAAATGGTATCAGTTCTTTATTGCAAATGCTCAGTTGACCGGTCAAGGAGGACTTCTTGAAGAAAATGGCGTGGGTTCAATCCTAACTTCTGGCTAATTAGGTCAATGAGAACAAGTGATCATTGTCTGGGGCCGGGTCCTTGGGGAAGGGTCCGGTTGGCATCAAAAAATGCATAGGATCGGGGTGTTCTCACCGATTTACACCATTTAGAGAAAAATTTGCCCTTTTCAATAATCATTCATGTGATCGAATGCCATGTTAGACAAGGCGTTACATGAGCGAAAACCGAAGTATTAAAGAAGATAGCGACATATATCTTCAAGCAATCAAGCATGTACAAATACAAGTCAAATGCCATGTTAGACAAGGCGTTACATGAGTGAAAACCGAAAGATTAAAGATGAAGATCGCAACACATATCTTCAAGCATGTACAAATACTATTAGGTAACAATTCTCACCACTAAATTAATATTCTAAATATTGTTTCATCATCAAAACTTCTAACATTTTTCGTTTATAACTCGTAATTTTTCTCTCTCAATGACTACAAGTTGAACTCGTAAATGTCACATCAAAAGTCACACCAGAACCACAAGTTCGAAAGAATAATTATTTACTATTATATACCGTTACTTTGCGCGATTATTCGTCTAGTAACTAGAAGGCGATTTATTTGACTGTTTGAGTGATCATTAGCAATTCTTGGAACAATATGCATTTCTTTACAAAAGTGCTCAAAAAAGGTTTGGTGTGGGGAAATTAAGTACACAAGTAGTGAACAAAATTATCACAAAAACGTGTTTTTGAATAGCTTTTGAACATGAGTGTCATGCTTTAACAACTAAGAATATTCTTATGCAGAAAATATTAGCTTACTTTTCATTAAGTCAATAAGCATGCTTCTTAATAAAGTTTACAAACAACACGAAATCGACGACCGTACAGATTAGTAGGTTTGAGCATCGGATCAAAACCAACTGATCGAACCGAACCAAAAACTTATTTTGTGGAAGATATGAACCGAGAACCGAACCGAACCGAAGTAACTCGGTTTAGTTCGGTTTTGTGTCGGCCCATTCGGTCAGTTCGTGTTTAAGTGTGTTTTTCTCGGTTTTGGCTCGAACCAAACTGATCCGACCAAAACCAAAAATCATAAATCTAAAAAACTGAAAACCGAAAACCGAACCGGATTTGATCAGCTCGGTTTCGGTCGGTCTGGTTTGGCTCGGTTTTTTGATTATTTTCGATCTGTTTTGCTTAGCCTTAATTATATTAGATTAGCATGTGCAGTTTAATCGATAAAGTTTAAAGTTAAACAATAAAAAGTAGACATTTTTTTTTCTCTTTCCATTAGGGTAGACAAAACATTGTCGAGAAGATCAAAAATATATTGTCGATCATGGGCCAAACTAGGTGTTCTTTCTAAGGATAATGGTCCAAAAAATACATGAACTTTCCACATTTTACTATTGTGACAATAAACTTTTAATTTTCCTATTAAAACCAAAAACTTTCTTAATTACCCCTATTGTAACAAAATTTGCCACGTGGCACCCTTAATCAATAGTAAAATGTGGAAAGATTAAGGGTGCCACGTGGCAAATTTTGTTACAATAGGGGTGATTAAGAAAGTTTTTGGTTTTAATAGGAAAATTAAAAGTTTATTGTCACAATAGTAAAATGTGGAAAGTTCATGTATTTTTTAGACCATTAACCCTTCTTTCTACTCCAAAGTCAATTTTTAGTACAGCTTGTTAACATATGTTAAACTTTTTGTTTTTCTTTGTTTGTTGTTTTTTCCAGTAAGTTTAATCAATATTTATACTACATATAATACATAAATGATATTTTCTTTAATAAATTTTATAAGACATTTATTAATGCATTTTTAAACAATACAAGTATTAATGAATATGTAAGTATTACAAATGGTTGTATTAAATTATCTTCCATAACATTTTAATATCTTAATTATTACTGTAATTATTATCTATTTTGAATTGAATTTATATACTTTTTTTATGCAAAAAATAAACAAATAAACAAATCAATAGAATTGAAATTGTTAGAATTAACGAGTTGCAAAGTTCGAAAAAGATGATTTAATGGTAAGAATACCATCGAGAACCATTCAAGACACTTTTTGAAATTTTCGAAAAAAATCAATTGCAAAACAAAATAAATGTTTTCTATAAAAATTGGGACGAATTGTTAAGGCAAATGATGCAAAGTGCTAAGTGCAAAGTCTATGATTTAATATACGTTATGTTATTCATATATAAATGGTTGATTAAACATCTCTTTTCTTAGTTAACTCAAGATGATTTTTATAACATTTGGGTTTTATTTGCATTTATAAGCACTCTTCTACCAATAAGTTACTCATATATACATGGTTGATTAAATATCCTACACTTATGTGAGACAAATATAATAAAACAAGATTTGAACAATACCAACAAGTTCAACAAAAGCAAATTTTAAAAGGTGTATATTTGTATAACTAATTTTCTTAATGTGACACAAATCTACTTTATATAATAATATGGTGCAAAAATCTAAATTTAAATATAATGTTTAGTGATTAGGATGTGTATATTTTTATACCGTATAAATATAATAAATTGACATTATAATCTAGTCACTTACGACTACAAGCACTGTCAACCAATTTGACCTTATACCTTCATGATATTGCCAGCTACTGCCTCTATATTGCCCCAACATCACGAGAGTAAGTTACAATTTTTAAATCAGTTAGTTTAATAGCGCTTATTTTTAGTCAAACATAAAATTATATATCCTTAAAGTTATTGTATCGGGAAAAACAAAATTGAAATATTTCTCACCAAAAAATTTATTTGCAGTGTATCAGCTGTTGTAAATTAGGATACCTTGCTAGTTAAGTATCAGGTCTCAATCTCATTATTATGTTTGTTTAGTAGTAAAGGCTTTATTTATAGGCGCTTATATACAATAACAACAACATATTTAATCTCGTTAAAGCAAGGTAATGAGGGAAGTAGAATATAGCCAGACTCTATTTTTATTTTAAAATAAATCCGAAAGTAAAAAAACTGCTTACAGAAAGACTCCGATACATATCAACCAAAAATACAAAAGAATTACCTACTATTGTTTAATTGATGTTGGAATGATTTAGACACAAAAAGGTATTATAAAATTTATGTAAATATTTATTCGGATCAACATGGAGTACGTGGATCGATCTTATTCAAAGCCATCGATATTATAAAACCTGGTGGATTGTTTTAGGGTGTGTTGGTTTTGTCTTATTTAAAATAATATCAAGTTGAAAATATAAAATGCAACAACCATCTCCAAAAAGTTCTGTTTTGCATTTTTCTATTTTGCATATTTATATTGACGTGAATGTGAATAAAAAACAAGCTAGAGAGAAGAAACTAACTATATTGTCTTTGGTTATTTATTGTGAATGATATAAATAGATAATACATACTCCGTAGAATTTATAATTTAGAAGCAATATGCAAAAATTTGTCAAGATAAACTAGTTATTGAAGTACAAATTAGAATTTAAATAAAAAGTCTTTGATATATTAGCTGATCGAGTATGCTTCACTAAAACCAGTGTTTTGAAACCTGGTTCGACCAGACTGGTTAAACCACTTTTGGCCGAAAAGACGAGCCAAAATGAATCGGTTATTCGAGGCTTTAAAATCGAGTTTTATTCGTCGAGTTTCATGTGATTCAAGTCAATACGGTTTACCAAAGTTGACCTTACTTGATATTTTTCCTTTAATTTTAGGTTACAAGATATGATAAGTTTGGATGGATTGTGGTGATGCATAATGTTGTTTTTAGGTTTTAAATTTGTAGTCTCGTTGAATTGTATGTGTTTGGTATTGTATAATATATGTTTTATAAACTTATTTTGTGATGGGTATTGACTTTAATTTAATAAGTTTTATGTATGTTTGATATTAAATATTACAGGTTTATAAGTGTATGCAGTGGCGGAGATAAGGGGGGTTCGGGGGGTCATGTGACCCCCTTGCGAAAAAAATTGTAGTGTAAATTTTCGAAAATTTTCGGCTATTTTTGTAATTTGCCCCTCTAAAGGACCAATTTTTAGTGTACTTTATAAAAATTTTCATATTTTGCCTCATCAAGAATAAAGTTTTGGCTCCGCCCCTGAGCGTATGCTGGCCGAAATATTGCAATCTGCATAAATGAAAAACCGTGTTGACTCAGCGGTCGAACTAGTAAAACTGATGATCCAGTGATGCGGTGACTCAACTAAGTTGATTCAAGACTCGATTTTCAAAACATTAACAAACAAATATGAATTTGTATATAACTTTGTTCTCACAACTATAATTATCTCTTACAAACTTGATTAGATGATTTCTTATTTTCATTAATACTATATAGTCTACTCACAAACTAACTATATCACACCTAAAATGAGTAAACTATTAGATATTATTCTTTCCAAGAACTCTAGGATGCGTTTGTCTAATCGATGCCTTTGATGCATTAGTTTAGATGAGTAAAAAATAAAAATAAAAATAATAATAAGCTTATTAGTTACAAAACATAGCTAATAAGTAATTTACAACATCAAAAATATATATTAAATATATTTTTTAATTTAAAAAGAAAAATTAAACATGAATTAATGCATTGATCAAATCAATTTTACTCAACAAATCACTAATAAATAATCTACTGCTTTTTCTATTCTATAATCTTGACACACTTCCATATTTAGTTTCTAAATTAAGCCAAAGAAAAAGAAAGGTATATTTATAATACAAAGAGTTTTTCTTTTCTTTAAACGAAACTTAAAAAAATCATGAAAATCAAGTCAAACTCTTGTAGTCAATATTTCTCTCATAGTTCTTGAATGCATCAACTTTGACCAAAATCCACTTTTCTTCTTTGCATCATTTTCCAAATTTCTTTCACTAACAAATGCCATGGATTTGCTCTTCTTTAGCTTGCCTTTTCTATAATCATGCATGGGAGATGCAACGTACGAAGAACACGAAGAAACAGAAGACACTGAAGACACAGAAGATGAAGAACACGAAGAGTCGTTGTAAGCAACGACTCTTGATGAAGATTTCGCTATCTTGGCTAATCTATCTCGTAAACACAACGAACAAACTCCGGGAGATTGCTCGTGTTTCGGGTGTTTCTTGCATTTCTTTGAGGAAGATGATGGTGCTCTTCTTCTATTGTTGTTGTTCATTTTATGTGAAATAGGGTTTGTAACTTTGTATATGTATATACTATATATATATCTAGGGTTAGCTAGTTTTGCATGGTTAGGTGGTTTTGTGAATTTTAGGTTGTATATATATAGGGTTTGTGAAAGGCTAAAAGTTAAGTTTCTATGAGGGTTCATAGGAGTTTCGATAGAGTTGCACTAATATTACTTTTATTGACCATTTTGTATAAGTTTTTTTGTTTTTGAAAAGTCAAGTAGTTTAGGTTGACTTCAAGTTTAAGCTAATGCACGTACGGCTAGAGTGTTTGATATGGTATTTTCTTACCCCTAAAAAGAGAAACTTAGGGCAACTACTCCAGTAAACCTTTATAAAAGTTTATAATAGTGTTTAGTTATCGAAAATCATAAATTCATAAACCTTTTTTTTTTGTTATAAACCTTTCTTCACTATGGATAAACTACTTAAAGCTTTATAAAACCTCATTAAACACAAAAGCATTAAATTTAGAAGAGGTTCAAGATATTAGACCTTTTCATTCCACATAAGTATGAAACAAATTTCCACTATAGTTAATAAAATGATAGACCTCTTCATCTTTTCTTAGACCTTTTTATAAACCACCATAATGGATGCTCTTAATACAAGAATTAATAAATGCAAGTTGCAAAAAGCATTAAACAGTTTTATTAAAACGTACAAAGTTAGTATTTTTTGGACTTTTAGGACATTATACAAAATGGGATACATAGCATAATAAACTACTTACTTTTTGGTTTATGCGATTTAAGTTAAAATAGTAAATCTAATCACATTTTCAATCTTTTATCACAAAATGATTAAAAATTTATAAAAATAAACATAGTTTTACTTAAAATATCTAAATAATTTTTCCGCGGCGATTTTTTTTTTCTTTTTTCCTTCATTCATTTACAGTTTTGCAACTTTATACCCCATTTTCAGAAATTTTATTGATATTTTTGTGGATTTTAAGTGAGATTTCTTTTAACAAAAACCTGAAACACTTCTTATGACAAAACTGAAAATACCTCTTTAAAGATTATCTGTTCCATAGAAGTTTCAGTTTTAGTTACTGAAAGTTCAAAATACATAGCTAATTAAGAGATACTACATGTTCAATCTTTTATGCCAAAATTATTGAGATTAATTGGTTCACATTAATATACTTAATTAACTTATTGGTTTGAATATCCAATAATATTGGGAAAGCTAGAAAAGTTTACGCTATGAGTTTACGGTGGTGTTCGGTAAAAGTAGCACTGAGTGGTAGCAGTGGGCAGTAGCAGTGAGCTGTGAGCAGTAGCCACCGTTCACCGCTCACAGCTTCTTAAAGAAGCATTGAAAAATGAGCATTTTTAAAAAATAGCAAAGCTCACCGCTCCTTTACCAAACGACTATTAAAAATCAAAATGCTCATTACTCACCGCTCACCGCTCCAAAAAGCCCCGCACCGCTCTGTGCCAAACATACCATATCATTATCACTATTTTATACCATTTTTGTAATAATTCTTTTCATCATTATACATTTTCCACATAACTTCCGTTAAACTTCTTGAGTGGACATAGATACATGATATATTATTCATCTTCTTATATGTGAGAAGCCTGTCATTCTTATCATAATAATTTTATAATCTATCATTAGTTACTAAATTTACACGAACTTTCTTCATAAAACATACTTGAGACACAAAGTAGCTGCTAATGTCCTTTTTGCATGCGTAAGCTTGGATTTTCCTTTGTTTAACTTTTAGGAATAATAATTTTAAAAAATATCATACTTGTTCAAAAATATTTTTTTGAGTAGCGAACAAAAAAAATACTCTTGTGAGTATTAATGTTGACATTTTGTATTTATTTGAGTAGTTTGACCATTTTACCTTTCTAAGTTACATAAATGATCTCCGTAAGTTTGCGAAATTGCATCCACCGTCCCTAGGGTAAATTACATAAATGTCCCGTAAAAAAAAATTCAGAATTTTATCTTTTCAGAACTTTTTTTATTCCTTTTTTTTTTTTTTTTTTTTTTCAAAATTCTTTTTCAAAAGATTTTTTTTCCTGAATTTTTTTCCATTCTTTTTCGAAATTCTTTTCAAACTTTTTTTGTTGAAATTTTTTTTATACTTTTTTTTCCGTCACATGTGAAAAAAACTTCTGATTATTTTTGTTACATGTGAAAACGTATAAAATCGAATGAAAACATATAAAAACGTATATTAAAACACGTAGACAAAAATGTATATAAAAACATATATAAAAAAATAGCGGGTAAAATAATAAGGAGTGGATCAAAACAAAATTAGGGACGGTAATGCAATTTTTGCTAACCCACAGGAACCATTTATGTAATTTACTCTAGAGACGGTGGATGCAATTTTCGCAAACTCATAAGGTAAAATAGTCATCACAGGTTTTTCACTACACACATAAAGATAAAAGTGTCAACATTAATACTCACATAAAGACAAGAAGTCGTGTCAACAATACTCACATAAAGACAAGATGTCAACATTAATATTCACAAAAGTATATTTTTTTTGTTCACTACTCATTATTTTTTTTATTTTTTTTTTTTATTTTTTAAGTATAATACTTTTCAAAAATATTATCGGTTAACTTTTATGACAAGAAATGTAAACCCAAGGGTAACAACACATTGGCAAGGCTTTAGAAATTCTAAGAAAAATTTTCGATCGAGTTTGATTCATGACAGTTAAGTTTTCTCTGAAGCTACTCGTTCTAGCCATTATAATTTAGAATCATGAAGCATTAGGGACCACGAGTCTTACAGGGTGATATGTGAAGTTTATAATTTATTTGTCCAGTATGTTTAGCGAAGATAGCGGTAGCAAAGAGTAAAGGCAGTAAGCAGTAGCATAACCAGTGCTATTTGTTTTGATAAAATATTTGGTAGCATAGTTGTATAGTCATAATTTTTAAGTAAAAACGCTAGTTGCTCGTAAATACTACTAGAAGTAGCATTTTGATTTGGAGCGTTTAAAAAAAATAGTAGCGCTAGTTGCTTGTTTTCAAACAAGCATTTTGTGCAAAACGTGTACCGCTAGTTACTAGAATACTAGTTGCTTTAAAACGCTTCTAAATGTTTGCTACCAAACATAACCGCCATGTCACTAAAGATAACTCAGATCCAATTTTCTCGTTAAAAAAAGAAAGAGTAAATTGCAAAAACCGTCCCTATGGTACGTACAAATTGCAGCCGCAGTCCTTATATTTTCGAAAATACAAGTACCGTCCCAATGAGAAATTTTTTGTGCCGGATATCGTCCCTGCCCAATGTGAAATGACTGAAATGCTTTTTCCTTCAGTGTTCTAATTTGGGGCATTTTAGTCCGTTCACATTTGTGCGAGAACAATATCCACACTAAAAGTTTCTCACAAAAACGTTATATGTACTTTTGAAAAGGTAAAGACCAGCTCTGCAATTTAGACATACCACAAGGATGGTTTCTGCAAGAAGTAGACTATATATTTAGGCAAACTTGAATAAATATTGTTTATTAAATTTATGAAAAGGAAATAAAACGAATAGTATGTCGGTTTATACTTTTTGGCATAGTTGGTAAACGTTTTGGAAGTCAAGTTTGAGTGTGGCTCACGCTTTTGATTGATTGACTCGAACTAGTCATTAGTCGGTTCCAATATAAAACAAACAAAATATTTAGGTGGTTTGTTTTCTAGTGTGAACTCTCTTATTGGAAATTTCCACAAATAAACCTCAAAATTTATTGCATCAAATGTGTAATACTGACCAATACATTAAGATTACTGTTGTAATCGAGTCAAGTCGAGCTCGAGCTTGACAAGACTTGAGCTCGGCTCAAAAATTATAAGGTAGGTTTGATAGTTCGACGAGCTTTAATTATCTAGGCTTGAGCTTGACTCAAAAAGCTTGAATTCATACATAAAACATTTTATTCGATAGCCAAATTCATCAACAGATTCAAAAAAAATATGCGATGAACAAAATAGCAAAGAACTAAATTGGGGTTTAAATAGTCCTACAACAAATATTTAGTTATTATACCAATATTCACATTAGCATTTAAGATGTTTATATAAAAATGTATAGAAAAAAATTATGTGTATATGAAGGCTCGAAAAGCTCGAGCTTTTTGAAAGCTTGAGCTCGACTCGTTATGTAACATGTAATAATCGGATTGTGATAAAGTGGGTTAGGTTTTGAAGATATAGTAGGAAGATAATTAGAAAGCTATAACGAGTTTTGATATAGGGACCTCAAAGGTGACTTAATGTATAAATGACTTGTATAGTCACTGTACCATACAAGTCATTTATGCATTAGATCACCTTTTAAACCCCTTTAGTTAGACTCATTTATCATTTTCCTTAATATTTTATTCGAGTTCCTCAAAAGTTGGAATTTTAGAATTAGTCCTCACTCGTTTTTAAACTAATGAGCATGGTTATTTAAAATGGTAAAATTTGTCAACATTGTCATTATTATCATTGTATCTTTTTGAATAAAAGGAATTCTATGTTCTAACTACTCATGCTTGACTGTTATTCCTTAGTAAATCTGGCGCTTCAAAAATCTCGATCAAAGAAGCGTTGATTTAGACTCCGTTAGATGTCCAAAGCGTGACGATGACATTAGAACCAGAAGAACATGTGTTCGTGTCATGTAACATACCAGCCGATACTTGGAAGGGTGTGCTTGAACGGCGGGGAATTACAAATATCGGCATTTGTTGCTTAAATTATGCTCTAAACCTCACAGACCAAGGCCTTGTTTACCAAGTATTAAACAAACAAACAGCCAACGAAACTAAAGTTGGAATAAGTCGAACCATTCATTTAATTCTTGTTTCGATATTTTCATATTCAATAACTAAAAATAGACTAAATGTGATGCGTGTCATTCATGGTGAAGTAGTCAATTATATGACTTTTTTGTACCGAAAGCTCATGTTATTGGCCAAGTCTACGGTTATCGAAATACATAAAATAAGAAAATACTTCGACTCCGGTATTGGCTACATTATATTTGAGAAATTTTGGTGTACTTTCCATAGAACCAAATTCCTGTTTTGACCCGTTACCCGCCCAACCCAAACTGATCGAATCAAGTAAATCTTTGCAGTACGGTGTTGATCAGAACCAACGTATTAACCATAACAGAAAAACTCCTATCAAATCTTGAATTTTAAATAAAAATTAAAATTAAGTCCTAGTTCATGAAAATACAGAAAGCCTATATTTCAGTCACGGTGGTGGTTTTATGCTTAACGAGATAGCGGGATCAGAAACATACATTTAAGTATGCATGTCTTATTCACTTGCTTGAACCAGCATCAGTTGTAGTAGCAGCGAAAGCACACTGAGAAACATATGGTTTCAGCTGCAAAATGATACGTATCAAGTAAAAAACCCAATTATCCTCGAGAGTTGGAAAATTATATCAAATACTTAAGAATCCTGTTACACGTATGTAAGCTCGTGTTCATCAAAAGTTATCTAGATAGAAGGTTTAAGTACCTTAAAATCAGTCAAATCCGGAACTACATAGTTAGGCAACTTCTCTTGCACCACAACATAACCACCTACAAATAAATATAAAGAAGAATAAAATAATACAGATAACAGAAATAGAAACATAACAGCCAAACATAAACAAAAGATACATAATAACCGGCAATCACAACTCACAAGAGCCTCACCTTTTCGTGATCCATAAGTTCAAAAAAATGGAAATTATATAGTATAAGTGTCTGTAGTAACACCTAAATACTAGTATAGAGTAGGCACAGATAGAAAGTTTCTACAAAGTCCTAATGTATTGTTTGGATCCGTCAACATCCATTTCCCCTCTCTAATGATTGAAGAGAGTCTAAAAATTACTATATAACTACACTAAAAGAATCGCATGCTGACGATATGTAGCCAGAAAAATCGTCCAAGTTCAAACCATTCACAAACAATGTAAAAGAACACCAAGAAAACACTGAACCACAGCCAACAAGACCATGAGCAGCAAGTATGTTGTATCATGTATGGAAGTTCAAACATTTATCTGTTTCTGACTATGAACAACCCCTAAACTATCAAATAAACTTACTTTTCATCGTTATTACACAGAAACATGTATTTTCGAAATCAGTTATGCATAAACAGTTGAAAAGAAAGAAAGTGCCCACCAAATAAAGTTTCATCAACATACAATATAAAATAAATCAAATAACTAAATAACTGAATCTATGATTAATCATCGGAAAATAAATGAAGGAAATAGCTAGAGTACTATCTAGGTATGATTAATCATAGTGAGAACAAAGAAAGCACCTTTGCGTGTGTGAAAACCGGTTGGTTTACAATTCTTTCCCTTGTAGTAATCACGAGGTCCCGTCTTCGAAGTGAGAATACTGAGCGAAGATGTTCGCTTCCTTCTATACGCCCTTCCAATTCCAAGTATTAATCCCAAAGCCATTTTTCGCTTCACAAACAACTAATCAAACTCCAACATATATATCATTTACCAAACCCTATTAGCATAACTAAATTCATAATGACATTAATAACAATTAATTCCTTTTGTCGCATTTAAATTTTCGCAAAAATGATCTCGAAATCGAACTTCTAAACCAAAAAGGCCTTAGAAATATACCTAAAGTGGGCTATTTAAAATGTTAACTATCCTTCACCTGGCTTTAAACTATGATTCATTTAGTTATAAATAACAATAAAAATCCAAAATTTTTAACTAAATAATCATCGCCAATACATAATCTCAAAAACCCATATCATAAAAACACTTCAAACATCAAAAACTCATTCACACATTTCATCAAACACTTGGTGTGCACCAATAAAAACCCATGATTATTTCATCTTAAAAGCAATAAAAAACCAAACTTTTTTACATACTAATCATCCCCATTACATAATCTAAAAAACCCATATCATGGAAATTGAAATTAATGAATCAGCAGTAAAGGGTCTTACCCAGTGTCAAGATTTGCAGATGTGTGTGAAAATGAAGGTGAAACTGACGGTGTGTTTTTGTGTTAAGATTAATTGGGCCTTTTTAAGGTCCAGTTTGAGTTGGGCTTTCTATTAAGTTGGGACCATTGATAACAATATAGTAAGCCTGTTTTAATGGTGTTGTTTCATAAAGGTTAGGGGTGTTGACCGGTTCGGTCATCGGGTTGTTCGGTTCGGTTAATTCGGTTAAAATATTTTTTTAGGTCAATCCAAGAACCGAACCGAACCATATTCAAATTCGGTTTTCGGTTCGGTTCTGTTGAATTCTAATTCGGTTTGGTTTTCGGGTTGACCCGAATAACCCGAATTTCACTATTTAAAAAAAATAAAAATAATAATTAGATAGATATTTAGCAAAAAAAAAAAGGGTTTTAGTCGTACAATAGCAATGTACTTTTCAAAGTGTCCCGTTTTAGTACGTGTACTTTTTTTAAGTTGTAGAATAGCAATGTACTTTCTATAAGTGTTCCAATCTATGCGTGTACTTTTTAAGTTGTAGAATAGCAATGTACTTTCCATAAGTGTTCCAATTTAGTACGTCGATTGACGTACTAAAATGGAACACTTATAGAAAGTACATTGCTATTCTACAACTTAAAAAAAGTACACGTACCAAAACGAGACACTTTCAAAAGTACATTGATATTCTACAACTTAAAAGTACACGTCTACACTGAAAAATATGTACTAAACCCAAAAATATTTCAAGCATAAAAAAGATTTTATTATATTATGATAACCTTTTAATAGTATTTATTTATATATAAATATACTTAAAAATATATAAATGTATATATAAATACATAAAAAATATAAATATTTATATGAATTCGGTTTTCGGTTCAAACTGCCAAACCCATACCCAAACCGAGAACCGAATTAGTAATTCGGTTTGGTTCGGTTTTAGCAAATTCGGTTCGGTTATTAGTTCGGTTCGGTTATTTTCGGTTTGGTTCGGATTCGGTTTTCAGTTTATTCGGTCTTTTCGGTTTTTTCGCTCACCCCTAATAAAGGTTACATATTGGTGCTACATAAAAGAGTATATAAGGCGCGTCATGGCGACGTAAAGGCACCGTAAAAATGCGAGGCGTGACTTCTACGCTATGCAATAAATAAGGCATCTTTTTTTTTTTTTTTTTTTTTGAAAAAAATGAAGAAATTACATTTAAGGATAGCTTAGTGACTTAGTTCCTAGTGTATAACACTTTTTGTAAACTTGATATACATGAAACATGATCTATAATACATAATATATAAATCTATAAATATTTTTATATTTTTTGCCGCTTTAAGTCACGCCTTAAATAACGCTAAGGCTTCGTCATAGCTCCTAAGACATGAGGCTTGACTATGCCGTCACACCACGCCTCACACTATCTGAAACCTTGATAAATATAGAATAGATAGTATATATAATTACTTAATTATGTAAGAGATAAATATAGATTTAGTTATATGGTAAAAAAATTATTACCTTATATATGTTAAATCACCAACTATATTTACTGCATGAAACATTAGGGTTAGAAGAAAAGAAACGACATATAAAATCAAAGGCTTCAAGATCAAACTAATTTAAGCTCCAGGTAAAATTTCTATGTGCATCCTTAACATTGTTTAGTTATTGCTTATGACTTTGGCCACAATTAAAGCTTTCAAGGCTTTGCATGCATGGTTTTTTTTATTTAATCCTAACTTTTAACACCCTAATCCTGACAACTTGTTAAAGGATATTGTGTCATGTTAAAAAATTTGGCCACATAACTTAGTTTATTAAGGGGGTGCAAGTTTTGTAGTATTGTTTATTTTCTTTTTGAAAATAAGAATAATTGTACTTGCTTATATATCTAAGTGCTTATTACTGTGTAGATCAGCAAATAGGCAGTATTTATCAAGCACGTGAAACTGCTTAATAAAAAGCTCTTATAAGCGATCTCAAACACATTCTATAAACTTGTAATTTGTAACTTAGTTTTGTTAGTCCAATATAGGAGTGCATGTTGGCTGATGTCTATATGGTAACATATATATTCTAGTGCAATGAGCAATGAGCACATATATATTCTAGTGACCAGTCACAATGTTAAGTTAATTGTAACTGACCAAATAGAACTCAACGATCCAATTTCTATTTTGGTTTTTTCTAGAAGCTGTGTTAAGTTGATTCTTAAACTTCATGTAAGAAAATCAGGAGCAATATATATGCTTATCGCTATAGCTATAGCAGATGAGTTCCATGCGTACTTCTGGAAAAATTGCAGTGGATGAGTTTTACAACTTGCTATTTTATTCGACATGAGTTTCCATTTCAATATAACTATGAGTTTAATTTTGTCTTAATTACTTATCAGTAGCTGTCTTTCTTCTATCTGAACTGTCATCGTAAGTATTATAAATCCTGGAACGTAGTTCATCGATATTCCTTTTACAGTTCACTTGCACTAAAAGCGCTTTTTGAATATAAATCCATCCACATATAATCAAGACATCAACACTACCGTATGCGTTTTTGGATCGATTTTTATCAAGTTAACTCCCTATTTATCTTTTAATTTCATTTTAGGTTGAAATAATGTCTGAAAGAGTTAAAGGAACCGCTATTGGTATTGATCTTGGAACAACATACTCATGTGCTGCTATCTGGATTGGGAGCAATAATCGGGTGGAGATCATTCCTAATGAACAGGGAAACAGGATTACCCCGTCTTGTGTAGCTTTCAATGATTCAGAGATATTAGTAGGCGAGAGTGCAAAGAATCAGATAGCTAGAAACCCTACTAACACGGTGTTTGGTAAATCATGATTTATTTCATATATTTTACGCTTTTCTTAGCGACAATTTTTTGTTTCTAACCATAAATGTTTTAAGAATTTCAGATGTTAAGCGTTTGATTGGAAGCAGATTTAGTGATCATCAAGTGCAAAAGGACATGAAATTGTGGCCCTTTAAGGTTATGAAAGGGGATTCTGAGAAACCAAGTGTTGTAGTCGAGTACAAAGGTGAAGAGATGATTTTTCCGCCTGAAGAATTATCAGCCATGGTTCTCAAGAAGATTAAAGAAGCGGCTGAAGATTTTCTTGGAAAAGAGGTAAAAAATGCTGTGATCACTGTTCCCGCTTATTTTAATAACCAGCAACGAGAAGCAACAAAGGAAGCAGCAACTATTGCAGGCCTCAATGTGTTGCGTTTGTTGAATGAGCCAACAGCTGCTGCAATTGCGTATGGCGTGGACAACGTGGCTAGAAAGAAACGGAACAAGGATAATAAGACTGTTTTGGTTTTTGATTTGGGTGGCGGAACCTTTGATGTATCTCTTTTGACAATCAATAAAAAGGGCGTTATTGATGTCAAAGCTGTTGGTGGTGATACTCATTTAGGTGGTGAGGACTTTGATGCAACACTCATTAATTATTGCATAACAGAATTCACAAAAAAACACAAGTTTGTCGTCGACATAAGAGGTAGTCCAAGAGCATTAGGGAGATTGAAAGTTGCCTGTGAAAAAGCAAAGAGGGATTTGTCCTCAACAAGCCTAGCTCCAATTGAAATCGACTGTTTGCATGAGGGCGTTGACTTTTCTATCACAATCAGCAGAGCCAAATTTGAGGAGCTAAATTCAATGTACTTTAAAAAATGCATTCAACTATTGGAAAAATGTCTACATGATGGAGATATGACGAAAAAGAATGTGGACGAGGTGGTTGTTGTCGGAGGTTCGAGTAGGATTCCAAAATTACAAAGAATGTTGGAGGAGTTTTTTGATGGAAAGACACTTTGCAAGAGTTTAAATGGTGACGAGGCTGTTGCGTCAGGTGCAGCAATCTTGGCTGCTAGGTTAAGTGGAGATGTTGATGAGATGAAGAAAGATGTGGTGCTACTGGATGTCACTCCTCGCTCGTTAGGAATTGCAGTCAAGATTAACGGTGTAGAAGGTAACATGTATTTTATTATCCCCAGGAACACATGCATACCCATAAGTAAAAAGAAGAATTTTGTTTCAGATGTCAATGAAACATCTTTACAAATCATAGTGTATCAAGGTGAGGGGGTTAAAGTTAAAGACAATGTATTACTTGGCGAATTCTCCTTCAGTAACCTTGTGCTAGGTAGCTATGGGTACGCGACTATAGAGGTTTGCTTCAATTTGGATTCAAATGGAATCCTTCTAGTTACTGCAAAAGATCTAGCCACAGGCCAGAAAAAATCAATCACAATTACTAAGACTTGAAAGATGATTATGAGGTTTTGCTTTAGATACGCTGCATCCATGGTTCAAAATGTTCTTATTTTGTATGTTCCAACTAGCATATGTTAACCGAAATTTGTCATTTGGTCCAATCATTTTTTGTCTCTATGATTTATTAGTCTAATACTTTGATTATAGCAGAGTTTGTGTGATATCAAAACTGGCCTTTTAAGTTCAGTTTCACTTGTGCTTTTGTATAGATAGGGCCCAATCACTTCAATAAAAAGTAAAACAGGCGAGAGAAGGTTTTAATTTGATGAGGACATGATGCCTCGATCGCCAGTAGGTGCTAAATGATATCATGTTCTCGCCAAAAACTTCCTCGCCCGTTCTACTTTTTGTTGTAGTGCAAAACTGATTTCAAAACCTTGATTTTTACTCTTTCGTTCTTTTACTTTTAATCCTATTGTAGTAATGTTTCACGCAATAAATAGAGTTGATGATTAATTGACATATAAGGTAATAGATATGATACCAAAAAATTTAATCGAGATAATCTATATCTATCTATTCCATATTTATCTATGCTATTTATAAATTAGAGTAAATTACATAATTGGTCCTTGTGCTTTGTCGGATCTTGCAGAGAATGTCCCTGAACTTTTTTTTTGACGGGTCATGTCCTCGTGGTATGCAAAAGTTACGGGTTTGGTCCTTTGACGGGTCATGCTGTTAGTTGACCGTTAACTCCGTTAACTTGGCAAACCACAGGGACGATTTATGTAACTGACAAAAAAAAAAAACATTTAAAAAAAATATATACAAAAATGCGTATTAGTCCGTTTTTGTCGGTTTTACCGTTTTGGTCCGTTTTTTTACGTTTTCGCTGTTGTTTACGTTTTTGTCCGTTTTTTACGTTCTCGTCCGCTATCTATCCGTTTTTAATGTTTTCGTCCATTTTTTACGTTACTCGGTTTTTACGTTTTTATGCGTTTGTACTCGTTTTCTTTGTTTTAATATGTTCGTCCGCTTTTATCCGTAAGGGCGAGAACAAAAGACAAAAAGCGTAAAAGCGGACAGCGTAAAAAACGGACGAAACGTACAAAATGGACAAAACGTATATATAAGCGTTTTGTCCATTTTACGTTCTCGTCCGTTTTTACGGTTTTGTCCGTTTTTACGTTTTGTCTTTTGTTCTCGTCCTTTTACGGATAAAAGCGGACGAACATATTAACGAAAGAAAACGAGTACAAAGCGTAAAAACCGAGTAACGTAAAAAATGGGCGAAAACATTAAAACGGATAGATAGCGGAACGTAAAAACGGACAAAAACGTACAAAAAACGAATCGATTTTTGTATATATTTATTAAATGTTTTTGTCGATTACATAAATCGTCCCATTGGTTTGCCAAGTTACGAGTTAACGGTCAACTAACAGCATGACCCGTCAAAGGACCAAACCCGTAACTTTTGCATACCACGAGGACATGACCCGTCAAAAAAAAAGTTCAAGGACATTCTCTGCAAGATCCGACAAAGCACAAGGACCAATTATGTAATTTACTCTATAAATTATTTACTCACTACAAAAAACAATGCCTTTTTGCACACTTTATTAGCTATTTCATCACATTATAAAGTGTGAACAATTATATACTCCACACTTTGCTCTTGTGTGGGGATAATGGGTGTTACAAAAATATGAAAGATCGTCACAGTTATTATAGTGGATATTCATAAGACTCTTCACTAAAATGTATGTGGAGAAATACTATCATCATCACAATTTAGATCGTGGAGAAACCAAAAAAAGTTTCAGTGTTAAGTGTGGAAAATTTGCAAATACTCCACACTCTCATGTGTCAACAACTTGAACAAACTTCCACAATTATAGGTGTCAACAATTTAAGAAGATCTCCACACTTTCAAGTGTGACAAATTAGAAAAACTTCACACTTTTAAGTGTGACAAATTAAAGAAAGATCTATACACCTTTACAAGTAGCTCATTATAATTATCGGACAATTTAATAAATAATTATACTCAGATTATTCAAAATTAATACCAAAATAACAAAAGCCTCAATATCATCACTAACTGATTATATAACCCAGAAATCAATTACACAAAATATACTGAATTAAAATGGAAAAATATACATCCAAATCGATACTAAAAATCATAGCACTCCGTCGAGTTTAACAGGAAGAAACTAGTTACTATTAAACTTGGTATGAGGGGCATTAACTTGTTGCTTGCTTCATCAATTCCTCTGATGATGTGCAGTTGGTAGTACCTGCAGTTCTGCAATAACATAAAGTGAAACAATAAGCAAATATATTTCAGATCAACATATGACCTTTATGATTTAACATCATAAGGGTTGTGTTTGATGACGATTGTAGGATGTCGGAGGCTTCGTTGAATAGGAATGTAGAGAATTATTTTAATTATGTTAAGTGTAGAATTTAATAATAGTTTGTATTTAGTACCATAAACGTGTAAAGTTCCTCACCATCACTAGATGCATTCATTTGCTCTTCTTTCAGGGCGTTTAAATCCACGCACAATCTACAATGCCAAAATAGATTATGATATATAGTTTAGGTAGATGATCTCGAAGACATCTGGAAAATATGTTGTTAAGAATGAAACCATTAATTTACCTTTATATCAATCAGCTTCAAACAGTGACCAGCAATGGTAATTTCCCCTGCTTTCTCAAAAGACAAAATGTCGTTTTGTGACATTACTTCACTGCCTCCGCAAACTACTTTCATTGATTTTCCTAGTCTTTTACCCAACAAACTGATACAATTTTTTTTGAAAAAAGATACGTTATTTCCTAGTTCATAGTCTCGTAGAATATTCAACATAAAAGAACCGAAGAAAAGAGAATATATAAGCTTAAAAGTACCTGAAATCTGGTTCATCACGTAAAGTAGCATACTTTAATGGATCATTGCAGGGCACAAGAGACTTGACATTAAACTCCTCTAATACACACTGCCGCGCAAATTCAGCCAAATAATTACAATAACAAAATTGAAAACATGAAGATGGAACTAAATATGTATTTATAACTACTGACATCTTTCAGTTTGCTAGAAATGTCGTCGAGGAATTCAACATTTGGATGTACAGTAATCATCTCCCTAAAAAATGTGTTTAAGACCCATTTATTAGAAAAAAATGACAATAAACTAGCTCGGAATCATGTTAGGTACCAAAATAATATTCACCTGAGTAGAGTTTCAAGAGTTTTCGATCAAGTCGTACATATATATTTGTTAAACTGTCGATAAATTTCAAGAGATAAGGAACCGCCTGCAAATGTACTTGTGGATTAGTATATATCCTTTATGAAGTATGAACATGTATATGGATGAATATGACAATATATAAAAAGATACGTTTAGCTCAATAACCAACTTACTGTATAAAGTCGATAAGCATCAATTGCATATGAAATTCCTAAATGAATGCACGTATCAGTTTTGATTGCAGACATTATGGAAGCTCATGACCGTAACTAATATGGGTTGTGCAAACAGGAAAAGACAAATGATTGTGTGTGAAAGGGACCATAACTAACACAAGGTGTTCAATTTCTTGTGGATATAAGTCATTCAAGTACATAAGAACCGGATACATAGGAGTACTTACATGATTGGGTTGCTGGAACTAAACGTATTAGGCATCCACCACACTAGCCTTTTTCTTTCAATCCGCCTGTAGAACGATGGTTTTAATTGTTGTCAACACCTACATAACTATAACAATGGTGTAGTGATTTGGATTGAAAGTCAATGCCTGTAACACCCCCAAAATTTCACAGCGGAAGCGTTCGGGTCATGGGGTGCTACTAAATCAATATACACAACACAAGGCAATAAAGAATGGAAATTTTATTCCATTTTCAAAATATAGATTAATTTAAGAAATAGTTTTACATCGTTGTTTCAAAGTGCGGAAGTAAAGCCCATAAAAATATATGTTGTCCCTTTAAAAGTTGTGTTAAAATGTTTGGAAACACTTCGGATTCCAGTCTTCAACGAATGCCTTTGCCATTGCCCACGCCAATAAGTAAACCTGAGAAAAACATGCTAAAATGTCAACACAAAGGTTGGTGAGTTCATAGGTTTAAGTAATCAAGTTTTCAAGTTGGACCACAGTTGCACATATAGCATCTCCGTGAACGACACTATATGCAAAAAGGCTATTACGCTAGTACCAAGTTCATGCGACCGAAACTACGACAGTGTGCATGCATCTAGAAGCATGATAAATAAAAGCCCAGCAAGTGTATTTCCGGTACACTCAATCAATACGATATGATATACGCCCGACGTTTGCCTATCCGGTCAAACTCGAGCGGGGGTGTCATCCCCAATAGATCTATTCATAACAATTGCGCCTCCCAAAGGGAACTAACGGTAGCATAGTTGGGATTCAAGGTTGTTTCACGTAATAGTGTTTTCAGTTTCAGGTCCGAAAAGAGTTTTGCATGTTTCTCACCCCATAGTTTTATAAAGCAAGTAATAAAAGTAAAAGTGGGGCTATAAACTCACCTCAGCAGTTCGTAGAATAAAGCACAAAGAGATCGAGTATGATATAGCAGTAGCTCCAACACGCAACCTAAATTAGTGCGTCAAATCTCAGTTTGCAGTTTTGTGTACTCACGACTCGAAGTGTGTGAATAAATTTAAGTGTTTACAAGTGGTTGTGTTTAATGTTGCTTGTGTGGCAGAGCTTACGGTTAAATAGTTTCAAAATGTTTTGTAAGTATTGGCTCTTGGAATAAATAGAGGAATGTTGTATAAAAAGCTTTCGTATAAGAGGTGACTCGAATATTGACTCAAGTATTATTAAGGAGTAAATAAATAAAAGCCATATTGTATTTATTGGATTTGTTCGGTTTCGAGATGCAAAAATATATACACAATGTATATTTATCAAGTCGTGGGTAAATAAGATATTTGGACAA
Organism: Chrysanthemum makinoi; assembly: GCA_910596185.1. Classification (NCBI taxonomy): domain Eukaryota; kingdom Viridiplantae; phylum Streptophyta; class Magnoliopsida; order Asterales; family Asteraceae; genus Chrysanthemum; species Chrysanthemum makinoi. The sequence goes on along the minus strand of OU343224.1, from coordinate 150,430,441 downwards.
TTATATCTTTTATAGGTTACGCGGATATGGTCGTAAATAATATAAGTCTTATCAATCTTATAAAAGTTACAGGGTGAAAAGTTTCAAAGTTAAACTTGAGGGATTTAATATTGTAGAAGTTATACAAGTTATAAGCTTATAAAAGTTTTTAAGAAAAATGATAAGTTATTCAAAGTTAAAGATTGAAAGTGTAAAAGTTTATATAAGTTACAACCTTATATGAGTTTTTAAGGAAAGTAGCAAGTCTATTAAATTGGAAGGGCTGAAACTACCAAAAAATGAAAGTTGCAAAATAACCAAACAAAAACAAATATGCCATGGGGAGGATTGAACCGGTGACCTTCTGCTCCCCATACCAATGACCCAACCATCTGATCTATGGGCTCTTTTGTGTTTTGTTTCAAAGTTTAGCATATTTAATGAGCGTTTATCTGTTTTATTTTTGTATACAATTTTACTCAGTGAGCATGAATGGTCGTGGTCTTTGCATGTATAATTCTTATGCTTTCTTTCTTCTCAAATATGTTATACCACTTTTATTTTTATGAAAGAATTTAGTAGACTTAAGTCTTTAAAATAAGCATGACTAAGTCGTTGGCCTATTTATGACCTTCGACCAGAAACACAACCGAACATCACACGTTAAACCGGTTACATAATAGGTGCTTTGAGCTCATAATAGTATATTTGAATAGGCATTCGTCCAACGAGCCAAAACTTAAGTATTTCTTTATTCATTTCGAGTTACAAAATCTTAAATAAGTTCACTTGGCGTATGTGAATATCGAGCACAAACCAAGTAAGCTCTTGTTTATATTTTGAGTTGTTCATAAATCTTAAGTAAGTTCAAAGGTCTCCACACAAGTTTTTTTTTCTTAAACACAACGGACTAAGTTCACATATATATGCATGCATGATACTTGAATGGACAAGGAAATAGACAAGTTGAGAGAGTGTTGAGGCTCACAGTGGGTTTCGAATGAGATGTCGAGTGAACGAGTGAGAAGAGCTCGAGATGGAAGAAACCCGACGTGCCAACTAGCTTTCAAAAGCTTATACCCAAACGACACTTAACCCAAAATGAACTTGTAAACTTATGAATGAAACCCGAAACCTTGTTTCTCGTCCTTCTTCTTCTCGGCAGTGAACAAAAGAGTAGAATGAGTTTGAGTTTTACTTGGTGTTGTGAGAGTGGAAACAAGAGGTGGGTTTGTGAAAGATGTGAGAATGTGTGATGAGTCTTGTGACTCGTTGGTTTTTAAGGAGGAAGAGGAGAAGGACTTTTGGTTAATGACCAAGAGTTTATGTGAGCCTTGATACATGCAACTTGATTACACTTGACTCTAGGTAGTATTAAGGGGAAACAAGCAAAGGGGTTGTGGTATTTGGGAGGTATACGGCAGCCAAGGACAAAAGGGAAGAAAAATGTGTCATAATGCTTGGTTATATGTGTTTTAATGAGTTTAGGGTGGCTAGTTTGGGTGTTCTTGTCTCCTCTTTGAACTACATATACATGCATGTACATATTAAAAGTAGAAGACCAAAGTGAAGTTTGTTTTTTTGTTTGGAGTCTCGTTGGGGTCATCACAGATCATGGGAACAATATTTCGAATTTTTTTACTTGCCACTATCTAAGCCACAAGATTAAAATAGTGTATGTTGTTTTGGTTTGCTTGGTGCGTTAGTGTTCACAGGAACATAGGAAATTAAGTAAAACTTTGTGTTACCAAAATTTATCACAGGTGTTTGGGTTGGGAAACAAAAGGCTAGGCCCAAGAGAATAGATAAGAGTTGGGTTGGGTTGGATAAAACATGCGAGCCCAAGAAATTTAAAATGTATTGGATCGGGTAGTGTTGGGCTTAGAGGCCCGGTAGAAAATAAAAATATAAAATTTTATTATTTATTTATAAAAAAAAAAAATTATTATCGAGGTCGATGTGAAAAAAAAATTATCCCGTGACTTGTCGTGTTTAAAGTTCGAAACGAAGAAGAAAAAAAATATAGCCGCGAAAATTGGTAGGGGAATTTACGAGTTGTTATAGTACCTACCCCTTAAAAGAAACCACGTCCTCGTGGTTTACGATGCGAGAATCGTCGAGGTCGATACGGTGATGAAATGTGAGAATATATACTTAAAACGTGACGTGGAAGAGAGGCTAGTCGTTTAAGGAAGACATGAGGCAATAAGTAAACAAAAGATAAAGGATTCATTAAGCGGAATATTTAGAATACATCACGGTTACACAAAAGGGTACAATAGATAGGAAACTTAAAGGATTAAAATCTAAGAAAGCGGATAATTTCTTTGTTGTCATCAGTTTAGATAGTGTTGAAGTTGATCTTGGCCTTCTTCTTTTTCTCCAAGGAAATAAGCTCTTCCTCGGGCTGGTTCAATCTGGGTTTTTTCATTCTGACTCCTTGGATTGGGACATTCATTCTTGTAGTGTCCTTGTTCTCCACACCCGAAGCAAGTTATGTTACCAAGATCCTTTGACTTGCAGTCTTTGGCCATGTGCCCAATCTTATTCGCGACATTTCACATTACACGACCACTTTGTGGTGGAGTTTACAGCGGTTGCACAAAGGGTGCTTCCCTTCATAGCCCTTCTTTTCTTCTGTTCCAGCAGAGCGGACCTTAGCTACTTCTTGCCTCTTGTTTTGATTGTTGTTGTCCTTGGAGTTATCACTCCACTTCCGCTTGTTGTTATCTGCTGCTTCAGCGGCATCCTCAATCACTTGATCCATTAACTTGTTTGACACTTCAATAGTCTCGTGAAGGTCAGCAGCCTTGGAGGTAGTCACATTTCCTTTAATAGATGGAGGTAGCCCTCCGATGTATCGCTCTATCAAGCGAGTTTCAGTTGGTACCATCTCTGGACATAGCAAGGCCAACTCTTGGAAACGTTGGTTGTAGAATGCCATATCAATACCCTTCACCTTGAGATTCCAGAACTCATTCTCCAGCTTCTTGACCTCATTGCGAGGGCAATATTTCTTGAGCACCATATCCTTGAATTCTTCCCAAGGCATGGCATAAGCAGCATCGATGCCTGCAGACTTCAGGTAATTATTCCACCAAGTTAAGGCAACCTCTTGAAAAGTGAACGAGGCAAACTTCACCCTATCTTCATCTTCACAGTTGCAGATTCTGAACACAGTTTCCAGCTTTTCAATCCATCGGGTTAAAACAACAGCTCCCTCCGTTCCATTATAACCGCCAGTCATACAGTTACGAAACTCCTTGTACGCGTACAGACCACGTTTATTACCAGTAGGCCTAGAAGTTCCAGCATCAGTGGTTGAGTTGTTCGAATTGATCGCAGCTAGCGCTGCTGCCACGCGTTCATTGACCGGTTGGTCAATCATGGCTTGATCCATAGCGGTGGGTTTGCGGCAGCCCGGCGAGCAGGAGTGGGAGTGGGAGTAGCGGCGGGTCGGCCACGGGTGATTCTTGTTGACTTTCTCCTAGCCATCTTCTATGATACAAGAAAAGACGACAATTGAGTTTAGAATAGAAAGAGTAGTGGCCTATGGGGTTTACGAAGGATAGAACATATGAGTGAAATAAGAGGATGTGACCAATGACAGAGGTGGTTTAGATATATGTGTGAAAATGATATAAATCAAGTAGTTGTATGTTACATAAAGAAATAACATAGAAGCAATTAGGGGCATATCATAGTGCGATATTGCAATAGTGGGCATGTTATACAGTTTAACATAGAGGGGTAACAAGTCTAAGCATTCGTAGTCTACTCTACACTATCCTTAAATTAATTATTCCTTAATTTCATTCAGTTTGTTACATCAACATTATTCTCATTTAAACTTCGCGACCCAATCAAACAAGAACAGCCTTAAAGTTTAAATATGAGTTAATTAAGAAACTTAATGATTTTGAGAAATAACTAATTTAATTCAAATAAGAGCTTATACGAACCTAAGATACAGCAGTAACACATAGCACGACTACATCGTGTAACAGTAGGCAAGGCATGGCAGACATTGGCAGCTGTGGCGGCGTTGAAGTGTTTTTAAGGAAATGTGGTTATAGTTTAGGTTTTGAAAAATACCTAATTCTCTATAACCTTGGCTCTGATACCAATCTGTAACACCCCCAAAATTTCACAGCGGAAGCGTTCGGGTCATGGGGTGCTACTAAATCAATATACACAACACAAGGCAATAAAGAATGGAAATTTTATTCCATTTTCAAAATATAGATTAATTTAAGAAATAGTTTTACATCGTTGTTTCAAAGTGCGGAAGTAAAGCCCATAAAAATATATGTTGTCCCATTAAAAGTTGTGTTAAAATGTTTGGAAACACTTCGGATGTCAGTCTTCAACGAATGCCTTTGCCATTGCCCACGCCAATAAGTAAACCTGAGAAAAACATGCTAAAATGTCAACACAAAGGTTGGTGAGTTCATAGGTTTAAGTAATCAAGTTTTCAAGTTGGACCACAGTTGCACATATAGCATCTCCGTGAACGACACTGTAACACCCCAACCCGACAAGGGTAGAAGTGTCACATTCTGGTGTCATATCAGAACATACAATTAAAAGCGGAAGTCTTAAGAATAAAGTAACAAGTCATTTAAACAATGATTTACAAGGAAAATCATAAAACCCAAAATGTCTAAGATAAAATGAAATCTCAAAACAAAAGCCCGCCAAAATAAGTCCAAATAATAAGGTAACTAGGGTTGGTCCACTCAGATAATCCAACTCTCAGCCCATCAAAGCCCATCTTCAAACCTAAAACCTGCCGCAGGAAAAGAAATGCGGCTGAGCTTAAAAAGCCCAGTGAACAGATATAACAAAACGGAAGCTAAATAAAATCTGAAATGCGAAATGAAACAAAGGAAACGGATAACAAAGTCGCAATGGAAATGAGGACAATGAGTCAATGAGGATCCTGCAGAACACAATTATACAAATATCCAAAATGAACAGATAACAAGAAGAAAGAAGCAAAGCAAAGCATCGATGACATATATACAAGCATATACAAGTCAGGCATACAAGTACTAAAACATAAGCAAGCATAGCAGACATCGTATCCACACAACATATAAATGACATACAATCAATTCAGGAACTCAGAAGACATACAAATCAAACAGAAATCTAAAGGTAAGCGGAAGCAATTAGTTAATAAGTGAGCATGGTAATTCACATAGGTCAAAACCCTTAGTTGAAAGCATAACCAGTATCATAACAGCGGAAGTACTAACAGCAGTCAACACATGGCAGTCACACGCAATAAGTAGGAATACAGTATAAAGATATACTTAAATGAATTAAAGACATAGCAGGGCAACTAAACAAATTAACAAGCCAGACGTCACAAGCTGAACCATTTACCAAATCAAACTGTAGCATAAACCGAAATGCAAACATGGCAGGTCAACAACAAGCAGATAAGGATACTATAGGATAATCATAGTCCATGAAATTTACTGAAAGAAGTATACATGATAAACAGACAAAAACTATCGTTTACACACTAGCATGGTCACCAGACAATCAGAGGGTCACATAACAGTGAGATCACATATAAACAGATGACAGCATGTAAATCAGATAACCGTATAGTAATCATATCGCAGCAGGGAAATCAGTAGTCATATAAAACATGAATAGCATAATCAAATCCAATAAACATATAATAACCTGGTACGTGAATGGAACGATAGTCTGAAGTAACTGAATGAGAGTGTAACAGATCAAAGCAATAGAACATATATATCTTGGTAGTAGAGTGAGTCATATAAGGGTATTGGGTAAAGGACAGTCAATTCAGAATATGGTGCAGTGGGGAATCCAGAAGGTACAATATAGGTATATCAAAAGTGTAAGGGTTGTCAGAATCTATCCCGAGCCAACAAAACAAACCATATCAATAGTGGCAATAGCAGCCAAGTAACCAATAGTAACCATTGTATTCGGAGGGGTGACCTCGGAATACCAAACCAATATGAGGGGAGACCTCAGTAACCAGTGGAGTAGCTAGCTCCCAAAATGTGAGGGGGTGTATTGCACACACGCACCGCATCACCAAAACAAATCATATCATATCAAATTCAAATCAAATCAAATCTAGGATGCATCCATACGCCCCTGCAAAACAATAGTGGCCATACAATATATCTGAAGCGCGCATAATCAATACAAAATAGGGACGGTGTGGAACATCACTCAACCACACTAAAGTCATGCCATTGGTGCATCAATGACACGGACATGGAACCCCCATGCCTAGTTAATGGCTCGGGTATCAACTGACAGGTCAAAGTGTATAGCATAGAGATCAATCAATATCAAAGGTCCAATATTAGCAGTTCACAGATCAAATCAATAATCCAATATCAATGGTTCAATTATCAAAGGTCCAAATAGCAAAGGATCAATATCAAAGGTTCAATAGCAAAAGGGTCAATAGCAAAGGTTCAGTATCAATAGTTCAATAGCAGAGCAAATGTTCAATATCAAATTGGCAAGAGATCAATGATGCAAAGAGATCATGAGAAACCTTATAAGAAAGGTCAGAATATCTGTACCTTAACGCCAATTAAAGGAAAGCAAACGAATGAATGAACACGAAGACACAACGTCACGCCTCCTTCAACGAATATACATGGATTACGATTTGTTTAATACTTATTAGCTCATTTAAGTCATAACGGATTTATTGGTTATATGAATTGTATTAATATTTTTAGATTTATTAAGCGTATTCTCATTTTTAGTAAGGACCGAAATAAATACTTTAACGTAATAATTATTAATTAGTCAAACTTAAATGTTACAAATGATAAATGGTAAAATTTAAAGGCTTAATATGACAATATAGCAAAGTTAGAGGTCAAATATGATTGATTCCAAAGATTAGGGTCAAAAGTGACAACTTGACAAAGTTCAGGGTTTGCATGCGCCCATGACCAAAGTCTAAGGTTTAAAATGTAAAATCACTAAATATTTTAATTTACATGACGAATTTGTATACGTTTAATATGAAAAGAAAAATGCTTCAATATATCTTATCGATCTATATTTAGGCTTGCTCGCGGTCCATATGGCTAACATTTACGACCAAGTAAAAATACATCATGATTAACCCCGACTCGACTCCCCATAAATACTTTCAAAACACTAAACGACTAAACCATTTGCTCCGCGATCCCCTTCAAAGTTACCCTCACAAGACCCATTACATGCATAACTATAATTGGTAGTACTTGACTAATTTAGTTCTCTTGACCATGCGCATTCTAACAGTCCTAAAGACATAAAAACTCTATCCATGTATTTAACTTGTATGCTTTACTCTATTCTGACCATATCAATTCACGCACACCATATCCTTTAACAACCATTACGAGGCACATAAAACATACTACCCATTTCATCATATTAGTTTGTAAGTGTATGTATACTTCACATGTAAAAACATTAACCAAGAACGCATACACCTATTCACCCATATCGACCCATACTTAATTTTTATCATCTCATTATGTATGTATATTAGAGCAAAACATTAACCCAAGATTCATGCAATACTCGACACTCACATGCATACACCAGTTGCCACCCATGAATTTTATACGCAAACATACATACACTATATTCACACATACAGTCCATAGGTTCGATTTATATATATTTATACATAGTCATTCCTTTATTTCCTTGTCTTCTTAACCTGTTCATAACACGTAATTCTTTTCTTTAGCGTTAGAAAGATTGTCTAAAGGCCAAATACAACATCTATGACAACCGACATGAGAGATCTTAAACAGAATAAGGTTCGGCTCAAACATTGGTTTCTATGATGTTCGAATATTTATGGTTCTTAGTATAATGAATAACTTTGGTTACCTTTTAATGGCGAGACGAATGAACGAGAATTATAAGAGTGATGATGATACCTTGAGGATGACCGAACGAATTACTCACGAACCAAAGGACCGAAACAACCTTCGAACCAACCCAATACCCTTTTCAGATCAAACCCACGACCAACCAAAGCTTCTATAAAACCTGATCACCGATATTAGCAATCCGTTCGTACTTTGATTATGATTGGAGAGAAAGAATGGAGGCTGCCGTATTTCTTTGTGTCTTTAGGGTTTTATGAGAGTGGAATGTGATATTCGGTTTGTTGATATAGGGAATTAAGAGTTGGTTGCTGATTTTAAGGGAGGACTTAATCTCCTCAAATCATTTCCAATTTTTGTTGAACTTATCCTTTATTTAAAAAAAAATGTGTACACCATATTCGGTTCTAGTGTATGGGATTAAAACAAAAACGTGTGTTGATTTATTGTAAATTCATATGTGACAAAAGTGCTATGTAGCCTATAATTAAAAGTATATGTGTCTGGTTAGATGAAAAGAAATAGCAAGCAAAAGGTTTAAAGGTTTATAAGGAATTGACAATAAATCGCTAATATGCTTAGAATTTGAATTAGAACAGTCTCATAATTATATAAACTTAGGTTACATATCATATTAATTAAGTTATCACATAACATAAGGTCTTAATTATTTAATAATGCCCATAGTACTTAGGGAAAATTTCAAATTATATCGGAATTTCGGTAAACGATTTTTAGGGTTTTACAATTCTTCCCCTCTAAAAAGAAAATTTCGTCCTCGAAATTTGAAGTTGCAGAGGTACACAGAGACGAACGAGTTTAAGGCAAACATAGCAATCCATAATTTCACACGAAACAAAAGATTTTGGGTTCAAAGCGTAAAAATCTTATACATAGCAGATGTCAATGAGAATCTCGCAAAGAGGTACAGACTTCCAAACGGACATGAGGATCGACAATTAACGGATTTAAGTCATAGTCCATTCACGTACCAACCCTAGGCATTTCCCAAGATGTCGTATGATTTCAATAAGTTCAAATTATATGATCTCGGTATTATCACGTTGATCAGGCGTCATAATACTTGCATCACATAACAAGTCCTTATTGTCATCACATTCTGTCCCGGGTCATGACAAACCACATATCTAATATCAAAACAGATATACACATAGGTAGCAACAATATACCAAAACAGACCAGATCCACATACATGCAGCATATAATACATCAAACCAACTACCAACTTGCACAAAACGGTTCCTCATGACTCATTACTGATGATTCAAAAGAAAAACTGAGATATTACCAAAATGCTAAACGATAAAACTTCACGATTCAACCCGAGTTCTGAACGAATCAAAGAAAAGCAATACCGATCAAAATCACTTAACAACTATCAAACCGCCTCAAAACGCATGACAAACGAATCAGAGTAACACAAGTCGCGCCCAAATCATATGAAGTAGATGAACCTTCTCGGCCACTGGTTGAATCTTGTCTTCGTCGTTGCGTCTTTGGTTGATTCGTCCAGCTTCCTCCAGCAGCATCCTGATGTCTCCAACAGCACGGCAGTCGGGTGTGGCTTCTGCTTCACGAACTTCTCCAGCACAGGGACTGTTGCAGCAACGCAGGGTCGACACCATCTTCTTCAGCTCCATGAGTAGTCTCAATCTAACGATCGACAAACGGACGAGCGAAAACAAAATAACAAAATTCGATACGAAAAGAGGAGGGACAAATCAGTGAAGACAAAAGAATATCGAAGTCAAATCTGAACGACTATCAAAAGGAATCGAAAGATATCTGAACAGACGGAAGCCTAATGTCTACCCAATCCTCACAGGTCAATCCTAAGGTCAACAAGACGAAACCTGTCTCTGATACCATAATTGTAACACCCCAACCCGACAAGGGTAGAAGTGTCACATTCTGGTGTCATATCAGAACATACAATTAAAAGCGGAAGTCTTAAGAATAAAGTAACAAGTCATTTAAACGATGATTTACAAGGAAAATCATAAAACCCAAAATGTCTAAGATAAAATGAAATCTCAAAACAAAAGCCCGCCAAAATAAGTCCAAATAATAAGGTAACTAGGGTTGGTCCACTCAGATAATCCAACTCTCAGCCCATCAAAGCCCATCTTCAAACCTAAAACCTGCCGCAGAAAAAGAAATGCGGCTGAGCTTAAAAAGCCCAGTGAACAGATATAACAAAACGGAAGCTAAATAAAATCTGAAATGCGAAATGAAACAAAGGAAGCGGATAACAAAGTCGCAATGGAAATGAGGACAATGAGTCAATGAGGATCCTGTAGAACACAATTATACAGATATCCAAAACGAAGCAGATAACAAGAACGAAGCAAAGCATCGATGACATATATATAAGCATATACAAGTCAGGCATACAAGTACTGAAACATAAGCAAGCATAGCAGACATCGTATCCACACAACATATAAATGACATACAATCAATTCAGGAACTCAGAAGTCATACAAATCAAACAGAAATCTAAAGGTAAGCGGAAGCAATTAGTTAATAAGTGAGCATGGTAATTCACATAGGTCAAAACCCTTAGTTGAAAGCATAACCAGTATCATAACAGCGGAAGTACTAACAGCAGTCAACACATGGCAGTCACACGCAATAAGTAGGAATACAGTATAAAGATATACTTAAATGAATTAAAGACATAGCAGGGCAACTAAACAAATTAACAAGCCAGACGTCACAAGCTGAACCATTTACCAAATCAAACTGTAGCATAAACCGAAATGCAAACATGGCAGGTCAACAACAAGCAGATAAGGATACTATAGGATAATCATAGTCCATGAAATTTACTGAAAGAAGTATACATGATAAACAGACAAAAACTATCGTTTACACACTAGCATGGTCACCAGACAATCAGAGGGTCACATAACAGTGAGATCACATATAAACAGATGACAGCATGTAAATCAGATAACCGTATAGTAATCATATCGCAGCAGGGAAATCAGTAGTCATATAAAACATGAATAGCATAATCAAATCCAATAAACATATAATAACCCGGTACGTGAATGGAACGATAGTCTGAAGTAACTGAATGAGAGTGTAACAGATCAAAGCAATAGAACATATATATCTTGGTAGTAGAGTGAGTCATATAAGGGTATTGGGTAAAGGACAGTCAATTCAGAATATGGTGCAGTGGGGAATCCAGAAGGTACAATATAGGTATATCAAAAGTGTAAGGGTTGTCAGAATCTATCCCGAGCCAACAAAACAAACCATATCAATAGTGGCAATAGCAGCCAAGTAACCAATAGTAACCATTGTATTCGGAGGGGTGACCTCGGAATACCAAACCAATAGGATGGGAGACCTCAGTAACCGATTGGAGTAGCTAGCTCCCAAAATGTGAGGGGTGTATTGCACACACGCACCGCATCACCAAAACAAATCATATCATATCAAATTCAAATCAAATCAAATCTAGGATGCATCCATACGCCCCTGCAAAACAATAGTGGCCATACAATATATCTGAAGCGCGCATAATCAATACAAAATAGGGACGGTGTGGAACATCACTCAACCACACTAAAGTCATGCCATTGGTGCATCAATGACACGGACATGGAACCCCCATGCCTAGTTAATGGCTCAGGTATCAACTGACAGGTCAAAGTGTATAGTATAGAGATCAATCAATATCAAAGGTCCAATATTAGCAGTTCACAGATCAAATCAATAATCCAATATCAATGGTTCAATTATCAAAGGTCCAAATAGCAAAGGATCAATATCAAAGGTTCAATAGCAAAAGGGTCAATAGCAAAGGTTCAGTATCAATAGTTCAATAGCAGAGCAAATGTTCAATATCAAATTGGCAAGAGATCAATGATGCAAAGAAATCATGAGAAACCTTATAAGAAAGGTCAGAATATCTGTACCTTAACGCCAATTAAAGGAAAGCAAACGAATGAATGAACACGAAGACACAACGTCACGCCTCCTTCAACGAATCTACACGGATTACGATTTGTTTAATACTTATTAGCTCATTTAAGTCATAACGGATTTATTGGTTATATGAATTGTATTAATATTTTTAGATTTATTAAGCGTATTCTCATTTTTAGTAAGGACCGAAATAAATACTTTAACGTAATAATTATTAATTAGTCAAACTTAAATGTTACAAATGATAAATGGTAAAATTTAAAGGCTTAATATGACAATATAGCAAAGTTAGAGGTCAAATATGATAGATTCCAAAGATTAGGGTCAAAAGTGACAACTTGACAAAGTTTAGGGTTTGCATGCGCCCATGACCAAAGTCTAAGGTTTAAAATGTAAAATCACTAAATATTTTAATTTACATGACGAATTTGTATACGTTTAATATGAAAAGAAAAATGTTTCAATATATCTTATCGATCTATATTTAGGCTTGCTCGCGGTCCATATGGCTAACATTTACGACCAAGTAAAAATACATCATGATTAACCCCCGACTCGACTCCCCATAAATACTTTCAAAACACTAAACGACTAAACCATTTGCTCCGCGATCCCCTTCAAAGTTACCCTCACAAGACCCATTACATGCATAACTATAATTGGTAGTACTTGACTAATTTAGTTCTCTTGACCATGCGCATTCTAACAGTCCTAAAGACATAAAAACTCTATCCATGTATTTAACTTGTATGCTTTACTCTATTCTGACCATATCAATTCACGCACACCATATCCTTTAACAACCATTACGAGGCACATAAAACATACTACCCATTTCATCATATTAGTTTGTAAGTGTATGTATACTTCACATGTAAAAACATTAACCAAGAACGCATACACCTATTCACCCATATCGACCCATACTTAATTTTTATCATCTCATTATGTATGTATATTAGAGCAAAACATTAACCCAAGATTCATGCAATACTCGACACTCACATGCATACACCAGTTGCCACCCATGAATTTTATACGCAAACATACATACACTATATTCACACATACAGTCCATAGGTTCGATTTATATATATTTATACATAGTCATTCCTTTATTTCCTTGTCTTCTTAACCTGTTCATAACACGTAATTCTTTTCTTTAGCGTTAGAAAGATTGTCTAAAGGCCAAATACAACATCTATGACAACCGACATGAGAGATCTTAAACAGAATAAGGTTCGGCTCAAACATTGGTTTCTATGATGTTCGAATATTTATGGTTCTTAGTATAATGAATAACTTTGGTTACCTTTTAATGGCGAGACGAATGAACGAGAATTATAAGAGTGATGATGATACCTTGAGGATGACCGAACGAATTACTCACGAACCAAAGGACCGAAACAACCTTCGAACCAACCCAATACCCTTTTCAGATCAAACCCACGACCAACCAAAGCTTCTATAAAACCTGATCACCGATATTAGCAATCCGTTCGTACTTTGATTATGATTGGAGAGAAAGAATGGAGGCTGCCGTATTTCTTTGTGTCTTTAGGGTTTTATGAGAGTGGAATGTGATATTCGGTTTGTTGATATAGGGAGTTAAGAGCTGGTTGCTGATTTTAAGGGAGGACTTAATCTCCTCAAATCATTTCCAATTTTTGTTGAACTTATCCTTTATTTAAAAAAAATGTGTACACCATATTCGGTTCTAGTGCATGGGATTAAAAAAACGTGTGTTGATTTATTGTAAATGCATATGTGACAAAAGTGCTATGTAGCCTATAATTAAAGTATGTGTGTCTGGTTAGATCAAAGAAATAGCAAGCAAAATGTTTAAAGGTTTATAAGGAATTGAGAATAAATCGCTAATATGCTTAGAATTTGAATTAGAACAGTCTCATAATTATATAAACTTAGGTTACATATTATATTAATTAAGTTATCACATAACATAAGGTCTTAATTATTTAATAATGCCCATAGTACTTAGGAAAAATTCAAATTATATCGAAATTTCGGTAAACGGTTTTTAGGGTTTTACAGACACTATATGCAAAAAGGCTATTACGCTAGTACCAAGTTCATGCGACCGAAACTACGACAGTGTGCATGCATCTAGAAGCATGATAAATAAAAGCCCAGCAAGTGTATTTCCAGTACACTCAATCAATACGATATGATATACGCCCGAAGTTTGCCTATCCGGTCAAACTCGAACGGGGGTGTCATCCCCAATAGATCTATTCATAACAATCGCGCCTCCCCAAAGGGAACTAACGGTAGCATAGTTGGGATTCAAGGTTGTTTCACGTAATAGTGTTTTCAGTTTCAGGTCCGAAAAGAGTTTTGCATGTTTCTCACCCCATAGTTTTATAAAGCAAGTAAATAAGAGTAAAAGTGGGGCTATAAACTCACCTCAGCAGTTCGTAGAATAAAGCACAAAGAGATCGAGTATGATATAGCAGTAGCTCCAACACGCAACCTAAATTAGTGCGTCAAATCTCAGTTTGCAGTTTTGTGTACTCACGACTCGAAGTGTGTGAATAAATTTAAGTGTTTACAAGTGGTTGTGTTTAATGTTGCTTGTGTGGCAGAGCTTACGGTTAAATAGTTTCAAAATGTTTTGTAAGTATTGGCTCTTGGAATAAATAGAGGAATGTTGTATAAGAAGCTTTCGTATAAGAGGTGACTCGAATATTGACTCAAGTATTATTAAGGAGTAAATAAATAAAAGCCATATTGTATTTATTAGATTTGTTCGGTTTCGAGATGCAAAAATATATACACAATGTATATTTATCAAGTCGTGGGTAAATAAGATATTTGGACAATTATATCTTTTATAGGTTACGCGGATATGGTCGTAAATAATATAAGTCTTATCAATCTTATAAAAGTTACAGGGTGAAAAGTTTCAAAGTTAAACTTGAGGGATTTAATATTGTAGAAGTTATACAAGTTATAAGCTTATAAAAGTTTTTAAGAAAAATGATAAGTTATTCAAAGTTAAAGATTGAAAGTGTAAAAGTTTATATAAGTTACAACCTTATATGAGTTTTTAAGGAAAGTAGCAAGTCTATTAAATTGGAAGGGCTGAAACTACCAAAAAATGAAAGTTGCAAAATAACCAAACAAAAACAAATATGCCATGGGGAGGATTCGAACCAGTGACCTTCTGCTCCCCATACCAATGACCCAACCATCTGATCTATGGGCTCTTTTGTGTTTTGTTTCAAAGTTTAGCATATTTAATGAGCGTTTATCTGTTTTATTTTTGTATACAATTTTACTCAGTGAGCATGAATGGTCGTGGTCTTTGCATGTATAATTCTTATGCTTTCTTTCTTCTCAAATATGTTATACCACTTTTATTTTTATGAAAGAATTTAGTAGACTTAAGTCTTTAAAATAAGCATGACTAAGTCGTTGGCCTATTTATGACCTTCGACCAGAAACACAACCGAACATCACACGTTAAACCGGTTACATAATAGGTGCTTTGAGCTCATAATAGTATATTTGAATAGGCATTCGTCCAACGAGCCAAAACTTAAGTATTTCTTTATTCATTTCGAGTTACAAAATCTTAAATAAGTTCACTTGGCGTATGTGAATATCGAGCACAAACCAAGTAAGCTCTTGTTTATATTTTGAGTTGTTCATAAATCTTAAGTAAGTTCAAAGGTCTCCACACAAGTTTTTTTTTCTTAAACACAACCAGACTAAGTTCACATATATATGCATGCATGATACTTGAATGGACAAGGAAATAGACAAGTTGAGAGAGTGTTGAGGCTCACAGTGGGTTTCGAATGAGATGTCGAGTGAACGAGTGAGAAGAGCTCGAGATGGAAGAAACCCGACGTGCCAACTAGCTTTCAAAAGCTTATACCCAAACGACACTTAACCCAAAATGAACTTGTAAACTTATGAATGAAACCCGAAACCTTGTTTCTCGTCCTTCTTCTTCTCGGCAGTGAACAAAAGAGTAGAATGAGTTTGAGTTTTACTTGGTGTTGTGAGAGTGGAAACAAGAGGTGGGTTTGTGAAAGATGTGAGAATGTGTGATGAGTCTTGTGACTCGTTGGTTTTTAAGGAGGAAGAGGAGAAGGACTTTTGGTTAATGACCAAGAGTTTATGTGAGCCTTGATACATGCAACTTGATTACACTTGACTCTAGGTAGTATTAAGGGGAAACAAGCAAAGGGGTTGTGGTATTTGGGAGGTATACGGCAGCCAAGGACAAAAGGGAAGAAAAATGTGTCATAATGCTTGGTTACATGTGTTTTAATGAGTTTAGGGTGGCTAGTTTGGGTGTTCTTGTCTCCTCTTTGAACTACATATACATGCATGTACATATTAAAAGTAGAAGACCAAAGTGAAGTTTGTTTTTGTGTTTGGAGTCTCGTTGGGGTCATCACAGATCATGGGAACAATATTTCGAATTTTTTTTACTTGCCACTATCTAAGCCACAAGATTAAAATAGTGTATGTTGTTTTGGTTTGCTTGGTGCGTTAGTGTTCACAGGAACATAGGAAATTAAGTAAAACTTTGTGTTACCAAAATTTATCACAGGTGTTTGGGTTGGGAAACAAAAGGCTAGGCCCAAGAGAATAGATAAGAGTTGGGTTGGGTTGGATAAAACATGCGAGCCCAAGAAATTTAAAATGTATTGGATCGGGTAGTGTTGGGCTTAGAGGCCCGGTAGAAAATAAAAATATAAAATTTTATTATTTATTTATAAAAAAAAAAATTATTATCGAGGTCGATGTGAAAAAAAAATTATCCCGTGACTTGTCGTGTTTAAAGTTCGAAACGAAGAAGAAAAAAAATATAGCCGCAAAAATCGGTAGGGGAATTTACGAGTTGTTATAATGCCTCATCCATGGATCAAATCAATTTACTCCAAAGCAAGGTATAGTTATCAATTTAATAAGCAGAACTAACAGACTAACTATGGGAAAATAGGCGAGTTGCTTTAGTGTTTAGGTAAAAATGAGTATTTTTTTAGCAAAATCAAAGCGGGTCAAATTGACACACAAACACTTTCATGTTTCCTCTTGCACTATCGCAAATACAAATATCTAATAATGCATTCAGGTGCTCTTGCTCGATCCTATTCTACATTAATGGATTGAAAAGTAAATAAAATAAGAGATAAAATGCACAAGTGAGGTGATTATTGCATCATGTGATAAAAATCTGTAAATATGATCAAAGCTTAGAAATTGAATCAATGTGAAATGTACCAAATCAGAGATGAGTGAGGTGGTTTTGGTGGTGGTGCTACCTCTTTCGACATATCTCGAATGGATCCAGTTAGCTGATTCATTGTATCCCTTCAATATTTCACCTAAATAAGAATTAACAATAGTTGATATACATTAGTAGTTTCTTTCTATGACCTTGACCATCTAAAGACGAACTTGCATTACAACCGCGAATATCATGTAAATGTGAAACCGACTCATACAACAACTCACCATTATCTTAAACCGATCTTCTACTTAACGCTAGCAATGTAACTACATCTGCAAATTATGGCGAAAGAGATATGTTCATAAACAAATCGAGATAGCGTGAAACATATATCAACGACAGATTTGAATCGATCTTTTTTCCCTACAATTAGTTCACAACTCAAATAACATTATAATTTAACGATTACACAATTAGTATTATACCTTACCAAAACTCATCTCTTCAACTCATACTTCATCGGTGCGTGAGGTACAGTCGCCGCCGCGCGCACAACGCACCAATCATAACCAATGCTTCACAATGCTTCAAACTATTACACGCAATGTACGGATGGCGGCCGTAGTCACACAACCGTCGTACAACTGCGGCGAGAATTTGTGAATGTTGTTAGGAGATTGGTGATTGAACTGATGGAATGACGGTAAAATGAAGTTATAAACACATTCGCAAAAACTGAAATCACACTACACGTATCAAACCCTAACTGAAATCACAAAACCCCTAAAAATTAACAGAAAACGAACCTGAATCGACTTGTGATTGAATGTCCGGTAGATTTACAGGATTTAGATATGTAATTTGACCAGTCAGTTAGGGTTTTTGATTTTGTGTGATTAAAGGTCTTATTGATTTTGTGTAATTTGACAAAGAGATTGTAAAAAGAGAGCGAAGGTCCGGTTGAGGGTTTAAAAGATCCGGTTTTCTGAGAAAGTTCACACTTTTTTGTGTTAGAAATTTATTTGTGTTATTCGAAATAAATAAAAATACTTTGTCACCCGTTTGGAGAAGTTCACACTTTTTTATGTTACCAATTATTTTATACCTCCACTCTCTTATGTGTTATGTTTAAAAGAAGAGTTCACACTCATTTGTGTTATGAATTATTTTATATTGAAAATCATAGTCCACATCTTTATGTGTATACTTAGTTTCTATAGTTTACGATTACAACCGTGGAATTTATACTTATTGTAGTATAATCTTTGTGCACACTTCTACTTGTGGATATTAATTAGAATATTAACAAGTCACTATACTAAACGTGAACAACTTTTCATACATTAATTGGTGTGGACAAAATGGAAAAAAAGTACACATTAATCGAACTGTGAAGATTTTTGTGTGTAAAAACACCTTTTTTTTTGTAGTGACTCTTGCTTGTTGAATTTTCAACGTGACGAAATTTATATATATATATATATATATATAAAAAAAAAGAAAAAAAAAAAAGAAAAAAAACTTCACTTATTTCACGCTAGCAACTAATTTATATTTGTATGGCATGCTTGTTGATAGTTTCTAGCTAGGCATGCCCATAGTGGTTATACCCTTTCACTTATACCCTCTGGTTCCGTCCGTGACGACCATGATAATTTCTAGCTAGGCACGTCCATCATGGTTAAACAGTGTTCAATGGAATGGTGAAATGCCGACAATCGTCAGAGCAGAGAAGCAACGGCTTTACGAGAGATGTGTTGTCATGGAGATCATATAGAGATGTGGGTGTCTTTGTGTAGTTTTTTAAGTGAGAGAAATATCATACAGTACTACATAAAATATACATATAAACATATGCATACAAAATATTTACTGCTTAAAAATGAGCTATTTGTAGATTTAGAAAGCTCATATTGTTTTTTGGCAAGCAAGTAAAATGTAGAAGGAAGGTTTTTGAAGTTATATTTTAAGCACTCCATTAAAAAAAAGATTGTTAGGCTGCCCACAGTGGGCCGAAATATATTGGTTGGTCAAGGTGCTCGACCGATTTGGAAATCGGTTGTCCCCAATGTGGGATGTTGGTCGAATACCGGTTGTCGAACACAAAAAAACACAATCGGTATAATTTATGACCTATATTTTGTACACAAAAACTATGTCCATTTGATATTAAAAAAAAAAAAAAAAAAAAAAAACAACCTTGGTCATCATCGACTGTGGCAACTTGGTCGTGTCTGATCGCCGGAGAGAAAAAACTGATGTGACAGGCGGTGACCCAGGTCACGACTGTGGCCAGCCTTAGCTTTAGCTAATTTTTGGAGCCACATAACTAGTTTATATAGCCTAGTACTTTTGTGGCTTGTGAGATTATTGGTTAATTTTTTTAACCAATTAAACGTAAAATTCAAATAGAGCATTGACATTCGCGCCTCAATTATGGGATTGGGAAACCACATATAAACCCTTCAGTTCCTTATGTAGCTAGCTTATAAATACCCACATAACTAGTTTCTGGTCTATTCACATTCCCACATATAATCAAGAGATTTAAAATCAAGGGATCAGGTTTTAGCAAAAAACCCAGGTAAAATTTCTATGTTTACTCTTGAAATGTTTATCTTTTTTCTTTTAAATGATTTATAGTATATGCTTTGGTTGACTTCTTTTAGACCACTTTCTTGAAAATATAGCTTGGAATGAGGTCTTAGATTTGGTTAGGGATATATATTAGCTTTGTTAGTATAGGATATGGATCTAATTGACATGTCTAGTTATGTGTATACATTTACTTTTTAAAGGGAAACTCCCACAACCACCTATGTATATACAATGGCGGAGCTAGAAAATTTTCGTGGAGGGCCGAAACAATTTTTTTGGGAAATACATTAATGATAGGGCCGAAATAATTTTTTTCCGGAAATACACATGAAATCGCGAAAAAATACACTAACGGGCTTAGGCCTAGAGGTGCCGGGACCCTTCCCGGTCCCTTAATAGCTCCGCCCTTGGTTATATACAATCTCACACAAACAATGAGTCACACATCGACCCACAACCTCCTCGTAGAGACGTAACTCGATCTTCCACACATGGCTCTTTGATTGTTGTATATACATTTTCTAATCGGGTTTGCGCTCATTTAATAAATAAGTCCCGAATTAGACTTTGCCCATTTTGAGCTTTAATTGGGGTTGATCTCAAGTAGCATATGATCGCCTTGACTCATTTGGTCGACTAATATAGAACATGTTACAGGTATACTCATAGGAGATGCAGCTTAGCTAAACATCCCTTAAGTTTATTAAACATTTAAACCTCATGTAGAAAAATAAGGTAGTCCTATATAGGAGTTACAAATGGAGGATATTTGATTCTTATACTGTTGTAAATGAGATGCCTGTATATGTGATTTTGGATTCTAGAATGATTTATTATTGTCATTATATTGGAAAAGCTAGCCACATAATTGAGTTTCCATAAAAAATATGTTTATGAGAAAAAATTTATTGTTTCGTAATCATACTTTATAAGTGAGATCGAACTCAATGACCAAGTTTCTCCTTTGTTTTGTTTGGGAAGTGGTTAAGCCATGATTGATTGGTTCCATGTGTATTTTTGAAATACAGTACATGGGTTTTATAAAGTGTTACTTATTCAACATGAGATTGCATTTGTTCTCGATTGTTAGTGTTTAAGTTACGCATTCAATTCTTGTCGGTGGTAACTTTGTCTTTCTTCTTGCGGAACAGTCTTCTTAAGTATATATCCTTGAATCTAGATAAGTAGATATTACATTTTACAGTGAACAAAATAAGGAATTAAGTCAACACGCATAACAGGGAATATTTGCTATATGATGTTGAATATACTTGAATGCGGTCATTAGATACTACAGTACATTTAAAAGCTTCAGTTGCGCAGAAAGACACTTTTTGCATATTCAAGATCGTAATAGTATCTTATTCGTTTTTGTTTGGATTTGTCTCGACACAACTTCTCCTTCATCTTTTAATTTATTTCAGATAAAAAAATGTCTAAAAGAGTTAACGGAACGTCTATTGGTATTGATCTTGGAACGACATATTCATGTGCTGCTATCTGGATTGGGAGCAATAATCGGGTGGAGATCATTCCTAATGAACAGGGAAACAGGATTACCCCGTCGTTTGTAGCTTTCAATGATTCAGAGTTATTAGTAGGCGAGAGTGCAAAAAATCAAATAGCTAGAAACCCTACTAACACGGTTTTTGGTAAATTATGATATACTTTAACTATGTTTCGCTTTCCTTAGCGACAATTTTTGTTTCTAACCATAAATGTTTTAAGAATTTCAGATGTTAAGCGTTTGATTGGAAGCAGATTTAGTGATCATCAAGTGAAGAAGGACATGGAATTGTGGCCCTTTAAAGTTATGAAAGGGGATTCTGAGAAACCAAGTGTTGTAGTCGAGTACAAAGGTGAAGAGATGATTTTTCCGCCTGAAGAATTATCAGCCATGGTTCTCAAGAAGATGAAAGAAGCTGCTGAAGAGTTTCTTGGAAAAGAGGTAAAAAATGCAGTGATAACTGTTCCCGCTTATTTTAATAACCAGCAACGAGAGGCAACAAAGGAAGCTGGAACTATTGCGGGCCTCAATGTGTTGCGTTTGTTGAATGAGCCAACAGCTGCTGCAATTGCATATGGAGTGGACAACGTGGCCGGAAAGAAATGTAGCAAGGATAATAAGACTGTTTTGGTTTTTGATTTGGGTGGCGGAACCTTTGATGTATCTCTTTTGACAATCAGTAAAATGGGGGTTATTGATGTCAAAGCTGTTGGCGGTGATACTCATTTAGGAGGTGAAGATTTTGACGCAACACTCATTAGTTATTGCATAACAGAATTCAAGAAAAAACACAAGTGTGTCGTCGACATAAGAGGCAGTCCAAGTGCATTAGGGAGATTGAAAGTTGCCTGTGAAAAAGCAAAGAGGGATTTGTCCTCAACAAGCCTAGCTTCAATTGAAATTGACTGTTTGCATGAGGGCGTTGACTTTTCTATCACAATCAGCAGAGCCAAATTTGAGGAGCTAAATTCAACATACTTTAAAAAATGCATTCAACTATTGGAAAAATGTCTACATGATGGAGATATGACGAAAAAGAATGTGGATGAGGTGGTTGTTGTCGGGGGTTCGAGTAGGATTCCAAAAGTACAACGAATGCTGGATGAGTTTTTTGATGGAAAGACACTTAGCAAGAGTTTAAATGGTGACGAGGCTGTTGCATCAGGTGCAGCAATCTTGGCTGCTAGGTTAAGTGGAGATGTTGATGATATGAAGAAAGATGTGGTGCTGCTTGATGTCACTCCTCGCTCATTAGGAATTCGAGCCAAGGTTAATGGTATAGACGGTCGCATGTATTTTATTATCCCAAGGAACACATGCATACCCATAAGTAGAAAGCATACATTTTATTCAGATTTCAATGAAACATCATTACAAATCGCTGTGTTTCAAGGTGAGGGGGTCGAAGCTAAGGATAACGTATTACTTGACGAATTCTGCTTCAGCAACCTTGTGCCTGGTACCAATGGGAAGGCGAGTATAGAGGTTTGCTTCGATTTGGATATAAATGGAATCCTTCTAGTTACTGCAAAAGATCTAGCCACAGGCCGGACAAAATCAATCACAATTACTAAAACTTGAAATTGGTCCAAGTGTCTTATGTTTTAATGCATTCAAACATATGAGGTTTTGCTTTTGATATGCTGCATCCATGGTTAAAAATGTTCTTATTTTGTATGTTCTAACTGGCATATGTTAACCGAAATTCGTCGTTTGGTTCAGTCATTTAATGTTTCTATGTTTTATAGTTTAATTACATTATCGTGCACACTTCAGATTTAGTCATTAGATATAATCCATCACTATGTGCTCATACTCACTTATATGGGCTTTTATAAAATGTGTGACTTGACTGGTACATGATATTTGAACATGTGAGTTTGTGTGAGATCACTTGGGCCTTTTAAGTCCAGTTTCACTTGTGATATTTTACAGATTGGGCCCAAATAATACAATATCTGAGGCTTACTTTTAGTGGTGTTTCTTAAGATATTATTGCATGAAACATTAGAGTTAGAAGAAAGAACTAGAGAGTTTAATCAAAGGCTTCAAGATCAGTTTCTTGGCAAAAACTAAGTTTAACTACAGGTACAAATTCTATGTATATTAGTTCTAAAATATAAATGCTTAGTCACTGTTTATTTGTCATATGATTTTGGTCAAAATTAAAGCTTTAAAGGTTTGCATGGCTGATTCTTTTAGACAAGTTTCATTCAAAGTTTTACATACACAAGACGGATACCCTCTCATGGCGAGATAGTGTATACCGACAAATAATTATATTTGTGAACTTTAATTTCCGGTGTAGCCCTTGATGCTACAGTTAAGGGTTCAATTTGTAATTATTAGGGGAAAAAAGTCTATAGGTTATAAGGGGTGAGATCAATAAAGATCACATAAAAACTAAAGATCAAATGGATGAATCTCAACCATTCATTTTTTATCAAATTAATTAAAATTCATTTTCACCCTTATATTTAAAAATTAAATATCTCACAAACCGTTAATAATTAGATAAAACTAATTATACCATTGCGACAAGAATAAAATTATCTTTCTATAGAGATCCAATATTGTATACTTTCGACGAACTTATTTTTTATCGTTTTTTACGGGTTTCGATATATTACACTATAAATGAAAATTTATAAAAAATACTATTTTGTGTTAACACAACCCCAAAACTACAAACCCTAACCCCTAAAAACCTAAAAACCCTAACCCCTAAACCCTAAAAAACCCTAACCCCTACCCTAAAAACCCTAACCCCTAAATCTTAAAAACCCTAACCCCTAAACCTTAAACCCCTAAAACCCTAACCGCTAAACAAAAAAACTTAAACCCTATCCGCTAAACCCTAAGAAACCTAAACCCCCTAACTCCTAAAAAGCTTAACCCAAAAAAGTCAAACCCCTAAACCCTAAATACCTAAACCCTAACCGTAAACCCTAAACCCACAAAAAAGTCAGAAAAAAAATTTCGTCGAAAGTATATGATGTGGGATATCAAATTAAAGATAATTTTATGCTTGTCGTGATGGTATGATTAGTTTCGTCTAACGATCAATGGTTTGTGAGATATTTAGTTTTTAAAAATGAAGGTGGAAGTTTATTTTATTGTTTTGATGAAAAAATGAATGGTTGAGAATGGTTTATTTGATCTTTAGTTTTTCTTTGATCTTTATTGAACCAAACTCTAGGTTATAAACAAACGATGATAAAGTTTGAGGATTAAAACATATTTAAAGTACAAATATAATGATGGATTTTGTATTTTTGTTACCATTTTTAATCAAGATTATATTACGGGGTAGTAATTTAACTTTACTCATTTTTAAAATTTTAAAGTTTTTACTCCTAAGTTTTAAGAGAATATGTTTCCTCTTTATATATAGCTGAGAAGTGATTATAAGAGGGGAAGGTATGGCTCCGTCATTGCTCGCCGTGGTCCAACGTGGACGTTCGCCGTCGTTCGCCGCCACACCGGCTATCTTCGCCTTGGCTCGCCGTGGAGGAGCTCGTCGTTCTGACGACTAAGTTGGTTTCTGACAAAAAGCAATTGCAACGGGAGAAGTGGGATGCTGTGGTTAGTTGTGGATAAAATAAAGTGGTAGTGGTGGGGCCTAAATGAAGAGGTTGAGATTTGTTATGAGTGAGGGGGGTTTGTTGTGGTTAGTTGTGGAGAAGTGTGATGCTGATGTGGCGCTGATGTGGCAGTGATGAAGTGATGATGCTCCATCACCATACCTTCCCCTCTAAGTAGACTAACGCTCTGTTCTCGAGTTTTTTTTTGTGGGAATAGAAATGATAGGTAAAGAAAAGTAAAGAAAAGAAGTGGAAAGAAAAGAAAGTGGCATTTATATTTCATGTTCTCGAGTTGAAAGGAAATGAACGGAAATGGAAGGAAAATAAACAAAGTCGTGTTCTCGAGTTGGAAGGAAAAGAAAGAAAAAAAAGAAAAAATTATAGTTATGACTTTTTAAACATAGAAATACATCTATAACAAAAGATATATAAAATAATGAAGGTTATATAACTTAGTTTATAACAAATAGTTTATGTGTAAATTTGTTTCCTTCTAAATCCGCCCATATTTGGCCGGAAAATTTGGTAGGAAAAAACCTCTTAATTTTCCTATCAAATCCTTCCACTTTCCTTTCCTTTCTGTTTGACAAAAACTCGAGAACACACCAATTTTTCTATTTCCTTTCATTTTCTTTCCTTCCCTTCCAAATATAAACTCGAGAACAGAGCGTAATAGGAGAAAGTCCCACTATAATCATGTGATTTTGGATTAAACAGTATATATTTATTAAACATTTGAAACCACTTATTAATAAGCAGATCAGCACTTGAGTAAACAATCTCAAACACCCAGTAAACACTTGCAAGTTGCAATTAGTTTCGTTAGTCCAACATAGGTAATGAATGTATAGTATTTGGCTAATGTCCATATAGTAACAGGAAATTAATTATTGTATGTTAAGTTAATTGCAAGTGACCATTCTTAACCTGAATGTAAGAAAATTAGGAACAATATAGGCTTATTGCTAAGGTGCTCAGCTCAAGTGGGTTGATCCCCAAAAGGCAGAGTTGGATATTTCAAAATATGATAGTTTTATTAAATTTGTATCCAAGTCGTTTTATAAAACTTTGTGGTCCTGTTAGTGCACTATAATGTTGCCAAACGAAATTTTATTACTAACTACAAATAAATATCAAAAGGTTTGTGTATGGCACCACATATTTCATGAGAAGCTCTCTAAAGCCATTTAGCGGACAACCTAACTTAGGCGTGTAGGTACGTGCATTGATAGTCGAAAACCCTTAGAAGGTTGGTTTATAGCATTTTGATGGTGAAAAACAACAAATCTTTATCGAAACATTTAAACATGTATACCTAATTATTTGTAAGTACCGATTATAGACGATGAAACACACGAATATACACATACGACATGATAGAAATTTATAGCAATGTTAGGGTAACATTCAATACAATGAAATACAATTCGAACTAAAAAGCAAATAAAAGAGACGACAACAATATTGATACGTCCCATAAAAAGAACATAAGATTTATTTAATTTTATTTTTATGATCGTTTTATATTCTATGATTTTAAATGTTCCACATGAAATCGTAACATTTAGTTTCCATGCCTTGCAGCACAAACTTAAAAAGATTATAGGTATTTAAATCGTAACATTTGTTACGATTTAAATACCTAAGATCTTTGGTCTAGTGGTATTTGAATTGCCCATCAACCTATAGGTTGTGAGTTCAAGTTTTGGATGCATTTGTGAGATATATTGTGAGATATGTAGTATAAGGTGTGAAAATAATTATCGTTAGAAATTAAATGAGAAGGTTATAAATATAACATACTTGGTGTAGTTAGTATCCATATATCCATAGTGATCCTGTTTGGTATTTTTACACTACAGTAGGCTGGACTAAAGAGGGTGTTTTGGGGATTAATATCCTTATTAGTTCTAATACCTTCCGTAGACAATAAAAGTGTGCTGGCGGTCATGGGTCGTTCTATTCAGAGGTGGAGACAGGAGGGGGGCTTGTGGGCACGTGCCTCTCTAGCGAAAAAATTATAGTGTAAAAGTTTTAAAATATCTGACTATTTTTGTAGTTTGACCTTCATCAAACCGATTTGTAGAGTAGTTTTTAAACATTATCAAAATTTACCAGTTCGACCATACTTTTCTGGCTCCACCTACATTACAAATTGGTTTGTTGGGGGGCAAATTACAAAAAAGATTATGATATTTAAAAGCTTTTACCCTACAATTTTTTTGCTAGAGGGACACGTGCCCACCCGCCCCCTACTGTCTCCGCCTTTGAATACAACAACCAGTGACCGTCATCACACTTGCTATTGTCTCGAGGAAGGTAAATTAGAACTAACAAGAACATTAATCCACAAAACACCATCATTCTTCTGGCCTACTGTGGTGTAAAAATACCTAACATGATAAGTTTTTTGAACCTAGCGCCATAATAGGGTGTCAAACAACCACCTTGCTTCAAGCTGTTTTCACATGGCCTTATCTTAGTCATCATATGAGGATAGCTTGCGCATCTACATATTGGGATGATACCACCATGCAAACTACCATAACACAAAAAACTTTAGGGTGTGTGCCCTGATATGTGACTAAGATAAAGCCATTGTAAAACAAGTTGTATTGTTTCTTATGATTCTTGTTTTTGTATAGGACAATGTTATGAAGTGTACTATGTATTTATAGGATGTTAACACATGTGAATGTCGATATCTATAGGATTCAACAGCTTTATCTACATGTTTTATTCGTTAAAGATTGTTTTCCTTCTCAACCAAATCTGTTAGTTAATATAATCTATGAGCTGAATTTAAGCCGACCAAATCGGTTAAGAAATGGTTTGTATGAATTTGTTATATCATGAATATAAACATTAATGCTTGGATGCCTAACTTCTTGTTATATATAGAGATACAGAGAAATTTGCTCATCTAAGAAAGCAACAAATAGGGTAAAAATTGAGTTTCAAGAAACATATAGCAAACTTGACACATCAAAACCTAAACTCACAATATTTTTCTTTTCCTATATAAGTACTCAAGAAAAATGGGAAGCCTAGTCTTGGTTTCGGACAACTCAACTTTTCCTACTTTGACAAAACAATGTTTTATCTCTATTGAATTTGTTATAGGCTAAAACGTTTTCGTTTGGATTGATTCAGCATCAAGTTAAGTTTAATAAACTTTTATGTTCACTTATATATAAATATATCCATTCTTTCATCTACGTTTATTAGCAAAGAAAGTCAAAAGTAGCGTCAAATATTGAATGGCATAGTTGGCGACTTCTTTTAGATCCTGGAACATGAAATATTGCTTTGCTAGGGAGAATTTTAACTGCGAAAGTAATGCAACAAAGAAAGCATATATCAAGTGAAGACCAAATTAGAATATCTTTGACAGCTTACGAAACCGTCAATATGTTGTTTTCTTACGTATAAGTTTTTATCTTTCATGGTTACCAAAGGAAAAAAAAAAAAGGAAAAAGAAAAAAAGTTTGTATCTTGTTAACACGTTCGAGAAAGATAAACTTACAAAACCAACTATTCGAAATAAGCGATAATCACCTCGAAATATAACTAATTTGTTAAACTTTTCAAGTGTTGTATAGCCAACTTTGTTTTTGCTATTACGAGCCCAACCCTTTAAAATTCGACCTTTGACTATACATTTCATTTATGTAAAATGATCATTTTAGCCTCACCGTTAATCGGGTGGTTAAAAAACACATGAGTAAAATGGTCACAAAATACACGCAAAGGTCGAAGTTGAAGAGGAAAATAATTCCTTGATTTACCAACACGATAGCTCCATTGTGAAAAACTTGCCAAAAGAATAGGTATCTGGAAAAGGGTTAATCTTGTAAAAGAAAACTTGCAAAGAAAGGACCATTGGTGAAATTTTCATGCAATTATTATTTGTGATGTAGCCTGTTGTATGTAATATGGTTCAGTATACAAAATTGTATGCAACCATCATAACTGTTGTGATATAAGAAAACGATCATAGAAAAAAGATAGAAAGGAAAGAGTAAAATATTTTTGTTATTACATTCGGTGATTCCATACATGATAGAAGATCACTTTATATAGAGACTGTACATATATCTTAGAAAATCATACACAAGTGGATGTTCAGGGAATATATGGTGGTACGACAATGCCTTCAAGCCTTCAAGGTTTTATTTTTCATTTCAAAGTTGTATGACGGCATAGTTGTGTCTACTGTCCACTGTCCAGAGTACGACAATGCCTTCAAGGTTTACTTTGTATTGTATCCCTTGTTTATTGTTTTGTATCTATCCATATATATATGTATCATCTGGTTCATGAATATTTTCATACTTTATGTTGCTTCATAATTTTCTGTTCTTTTCAGGTTGCTTGCGGTCTGCAGATCAGAAGCCTCTTGGACTTGACGTCCGAAACTGTTGTTGACATGATTAATGGGAAGACTGCTGAAGAGATTCACAAGATTTCAACTCTGAAGATATGGAGCAGTTGTTGCTTGAACTTGATGATTGGTGTTTTGAGTAAATCATAGTATCTTCCATCGGTTGCGACAAGTTTACTTTGTTAATAATCATACTAGTATATGTTTGTTTATCTATAAAAAAGCTAGCCCCCTTCTACAATTTCAATATGTATAAAAGTCACAAGAGCATTTTGTAGCATAATTAAACTGATCTTATCACTAACTATATAAAATACTTGTACTCTAGAGATCACAATGAAAAAAGGTGACCATATTGGCCACCCATCTTTTTAGTGCCTTTTGTCTCTATCGGCCCAAAATGTTTCACATAAATTACCAATAGAGTAAAACCTGCATATCAAAAGCTACACACGAACAGACTTTGTAATAAAATAATACATAAATCGATGACCAGAGTGATTTCTACTAATAATGTATCTTTTACTGGTTAACTAGCCGATATATACACAAATGACACCCAAAACTCACATGACTAAGTATCAATGTATCATGTACCTATAACTCAGTAAGTCTTGCAGAAGGTTATAAAATGATCTGGCTTAACATAAAGGTTATAACGTACAAAATAAGATCATTTTGAGCATCCGAAGCAAAAGTGAGTAAGTTTGAATACGTTAAAACACTTTGACAAATTTCAGATTTTAGTAATAGTGACAGATTTTCTTTGGCCTGTGGATAATTCCTCTGCGGAGACTAGAAGGATCCCATTAATATCCAAATTGAAGCAAACCTCGATATCCGACTTCCCATTGGTACCTGGTGTAAGGCCGCTAAAACTGAAGCTGCCAAGTGATATGTTATCCTTAACTTTGACCCCCTCACCTTGATACACTGTGATTCGTACTGATGTTCCATAGGCAAATGAATTAACTATTGATTTCATGCTTGTGGGTATGCATGAATTCTTGGGGATAATAACTTTCATGTGACCATTCTCACCCTTAATTGTGACTTCCATTCCTAACGTGCGAGGAGTGACATCAAGTAGCACCAAATCCTGCTTCACATCACAATCTTCATCATTTCCGCTTAACCTTTCAGCCAAGATGGCCGCACCGGAAGCAACAGCCTCTTCACCATTTAAACTCCTGCAAAGTGTCTTCCCACCAAAAAACTCCTCTACCATTTGTTGAACTTTTGGAATCCTACTAGAACCACCAACAACAACCACCACATCCACATCCACATCCTTCTTCTTAATTTTACCATCAAGTAAACATCTTTCCATTAGTTGAATGCATTTTTCAAAGTAAGTTGCATTTAGCTCCTCAAATTTGGCTCTGCTAATTTTAGTAGAAAAGTCAATGCCCTCATGCAAGCAGTCGATTTCAATTGGAGCTAGGCTCGATGAGGACAAATCCCTCTTTGCTTTCTCACAAGCAACTTTCAACCTCCCCAATGCTCTTGGATTACCTCGTATGTCGACACCAGAGTTTTTTCTCTTAAATTCGTTTACGCAGTAATTAACCAGAGTCGTATCAAAATCCTCACCACCTAAATGAGTATCGCCCCCAACAGCTTTGACATCAATAACACCCTTTTTATTGATTGCCAAAAGAGATACATCAAAGGTTCCGCCACCCAAATCAAATACCAAAACAGTCTTCTTCTTATCCTTGTTCCATTTTTTGTCAGCCACATTGTCCACACCATATGCAATTGCAGCAGCTGTTGGCTCACTCAACAAACGCAACACATTGAGGCCTGCAATAGTTCCTGCTTCCTTTGTTGCCTCTCGTTGCTGGTTATTAAAATAAGCAGGAACCGTGATCACAGCATTTTTTACCTCTTCTCCAAGAAACAGTTCAGCAGTTTCTTTCATCTTCTTAAGAACCATGGCTGATAATTCTTCTGGTGCACATTTCTTCTCTTCACCTTTGTACTCGACTACAACACTTGGTTTCCCAGAACTCCCTTCGATGACCTTAAACGGCCACAGTTCCGTGTCCTTCTGCACTTGAGGATCACTGAATCTGTTTCCAATCAAACGCTTAACATCTGAAAATCTTAGAACGATTACGATTAGCAACCAAAAGTTTCCAAAAAACAAAAGCATAAATAAGTAGCATAAATCTTTTAAATAGAAAGATTTTACCAAACACTGTGTTAGCAGGGTTCCTAGCTATCTGATTTTTTGCACCCTCTCCTACTAATAACTCTGAATCAGTGAAAGCTACACAAGATGGGGTGATCCTGTTTCCCTGTTCGTTAGGAATGATTTCCACCCGCTTCTTTCTGCTTAACCAGATAGCGGCACATGAGTATGTTGTTCCAAGATCAATACCAATAGCCGTTCCTTTAACCTTTTTAGACATTTTTAACCTGAAATAAAATAAAAAATGAAGCCGATAATCGAGTTAGGTTGAGACAAAACCTCAACAAGAAATTATATGTAGTCTTCAATATTTGAAGATTGTTTATGCTCCATACTTTTCTACATTAAGTTTTTGAATCACTTAACTACTTCTCGAATAAACCAAAACAAAAATCAGCTGGTCTTTGAATTCCTCCCAATTGGTCTCACAAACAATAAATTCTTGTTACTAGATACACATTAGCCATTTAATTGATTACCTATGTTGACCTAACAAGATTAACTTGCAAGTGTTTAGAGGGT
The DNA here is from genome assembly GCA_910596185.1 of Chrysanthemum makinoi. Classification (NCBI taxonomy): domain Eukaryota; kingdom Viridiplantae; phylum Streptophyta; class Magnoliopsida; order Asterales; family Asteraceae; genus Chrysanthemum; species Chrysanthemum makinoi. The sequence continues at coordinate 150,398,591 of OU343224.1, read as the reverse complement.
GTTTCGATTGCTTATCTAAGTGCCTAGCTGCTTATTATAAAGGAGTAGTCAAGTAAGCAGCTCATTTACTTACTTTACACCCAAATAAGAGCTTAAAATAAAGTATGTACTAACCTACTTAGCGGTCTTTACATAAATATGCACTTGAAAACAATCCCAAAACCAAGTGGTTTTTTAATTTAGTTAACTTATGGTTTATGATCTTATTTTTTTCATATGCCTAGTTTTCACCTTATTTTCCTGTTTTGAGTCGTCATAAGCTCGCAAGTAAAAAGATGAAGAATTCTTTGATGAATAACCCGAACACAATAAGCTTAAAAAACACGCGCTTAATTTTCCAAGATAAAGACATAATAAATATCATCTTTGAATCCAGAATCTGAATGCATCTCCTATGAGTCTTCATATAACATTTTCTATATCAATGAACCAAGACACAAACTCTAAAATAATTATATAACAGACTAGCCAAAAGTTGAAACTTTAAAACTAACATAGAGGTAGATTACGCAAAACTCTGAAAGTACCATGCAAACTAAGTCAAAGCTTTTAAGGTTAAACTATGATGCAAAAAATAAGAAAATTATACAGTAACTAATCATGTAATTTACAAATCGAGCTAAAACATGATATATTGTGTAGAATTCAAGTTAATGCATGCAAATCACAAATGAACGTGTAATTATTACCTACAGTTTAACTTAATTTTGCTCGAACCCTTGATTTAACTCTGTCGTTTTTTCTCTATCTTTTAAACCAAATTAATTTTCTTCCAAGTTTCATATACAAAATATAATGCGAGTATGTATATATCTTTTAAACCTAATTAAATTTTTTCCAAGTTTCATACCGGCCTGTAATATTAAATTTTAATGGCCCATCCTTTAAAAAGGCCCAGTGAAGTAGTGAGCTAACCGAACAATGCTTTACACCTAGCTACTTAAAATATTGTAGCATTTATAAAGGCTTCAAAAAGGGTACTCACAAGTTTAAGATGACTAAGTTTAAGGATGTATAGTGCTGATTTAATCGGGTTAATAAAAAAAATGAGATGTTGTCTGTTTAGTTTTACTAATGATAAATGTTTCATGGTTTTCACCTATATATGTTAACGTGTCAAAGTTCACAACTTTTGCATAAACAACTAAGCGCATAACAAATAATGATCATTCAAACAAATTTGTATGATAATGTTTTCGATTTAACGTGCAACTCAACTTTTAAGTACATGAGACTCATCGATGGTTGATATCTTAGTGACTTTTCCTTATCCAAACAAATCTCTTACAATATATTTTGTATCATATTGTAATGTGACGCTCTTATTTGATTGGTTGAGTTTCTCGTTTATGTCTAAAAGACAACTTATTAAATTTTGAGTAAATTGCAAAAATTTCTTTGTGGTTTGGCCGAATTGCAGATTTCGTCTTTAACTTTTTAAAAGTGTCTGTGTAGAGAATCTTGGGCTGCATTTTTAGTATATGTCCGAAGTAAAATGACTAAATGCTTTTGTCAAAAAATGCAACCCAAAGTTCCTCAAAAGGATAGTGCTTGCATTTTCGAAAAGTTAGAGACGAAACCTGCAATCTGGCTAAACAACAAGGACAACTTTTGCAATTTACTATTAAATCCTTTTTTTAGAAGGTAGTTCATTCTTTTCTTTCATTCACGGAACGCTAGGGGTGTTTAAAGAATCGGAAAAATCGACAGACCTAACGAATTCACTCAATCCCAAACAGGAAAAAACCGATAACGGAAAACAATGTTGTAAAAATCGGCCGAATCGATCGATTAATCACCGATTAATCGTTAATCGGTCATAAACCTTGTTGATTTTTGAAATCGGTGAAAAAATCGGCCTAGGCAAAAAATCAGCCACTAATCAGTCAAAAATCGGTCGAATCGGTCGAATCGTCCAAATCGGCCAGATCGATCAGCTTTAAAAAAAATAATTTAGGCAATCTACTTAATTTGAGGATCGTTTATTTCACTTATAATGCACAACGGGCCTCATAATCATAATTGGAGCCTTTTATTGAAGTTTGAAAACATAGTAGGTTTGGAATCAGTTAAACTCTTTAGTTTAGTCTCCAGAAATACCTAAAACTTGCAGGAAATGCCAATCTGATTAATCACCAATTAACCCTGCCTTGACTGATTAATTGTTGCAGGCTGGTCGACCGCCCGACTACCAATTAATGATTTTTGCAACATTGACTGAAAAAACCAAAACCGAAACCGAAAAAACCTGAAACCAGAACAAAACGCTTATCGCAGTTCGGTTTCTTTTTTTATTTTTAGTTATCCGCAATTTCTCAAACCGAACCGTGTATGATATACATTTAGGTTTTAACTAAACATTCATAGCATTGTACAAGTATTGAATATATAATTGCACTAATTTTATGAAACGAAGTTTTACTTACCTAATGTAAGCATTCACTATTGTCTGTATATTATAGCTGATAAAAATTAATTGCAACCTGATAAGGCCTTAAATGCATTAATTTGCAGGGCATTTTATGATTGTTTATGTTGGAAAATTTAGTGCATTTGTGGGATTAGTTCACACCTAGTTTTGGGTTAGGAGGTACGGAGTGTACACCCATGAAGTCTTTGAACACCCTGACTCGACTCAATAGTGGTTTGTACTGCTAGTGTATTGGTTACTACTGATAATGTAGTAACTGATGGTTCCTACTGGTAGTGTTATGGTTTCTGCTGCTAGTGTAATTGTTCCTGCTGATGGTTCCTGCTGGTAGTGTTGGGTTCCTGCTGCTAGTGTAATGGTTCCTACTCGTAGTGTTGCAGTGATAATTTTGTAACAGCTTTAACTCATTCAATTGGCTGTTATGACTGCTTTATGACCACATTTTAATTGGTAATGTAACCACTATTTCTATGATAATGAAGGTTTATTATGGGTGATTAATTGGTTGTTAATCATACATAATTTCCATTGATTAGTGTTGAGTGTTCTCTACTATAAATAGAGAATGACATCTTCAGCTTGAAGACACACTGAAACATACATTACCAGGAGAAACAAACTGAAAACGAAAAACACTTGAAAGCAAAGGGTTATTGATTTATGCCTAATTCAATAACAAACATTTGGTCCTTATCCCAAGTAGATATTCGTGATACCCAGGCAATAGGGTCGAATATTTTACTTTGGAAAGTGATTACACGATTCCAAGTGATATCCGGTAACCACCTAGTGGTATTGCTACTGTCCTTGATTCTCTTACCCTGTTCTGGGTGTATACACACCAACAATCAAAGTAAACTATTTTGTGATAATCAATGGCTGATGCTTCAATGAAACACATGGCTTCAAACTTTGCTAAGCTGGATAAGTTTCAAGGGGTGGACTTTAGGAGATGGCAGAAGAAGTTGCATTTCCTGCTGTCAAGCATGAGTGTGGTCTATGTTCTGATTACTCCTATCCCAGATGGTGGGGATGATGCAACTATGGAGCAGATCACAAGAAGGAGCAAATGGGAGAATGATGACTACATTTGCAGAGGCTTAATTCTCAATGGTATGTACGATTCTCTGTTTGACATTTATCAGAATTTTGGATCTTCCAAAGAACTATGGGATTCCTTGGATGCCAAATATATGGCTGATGATGCATCAAGTAAGAAGCTTCTTGTTAGTAATTTCACAAATTACAAAATGACTGATTCAAGACCAGTTATGGAACAATACAATGAACTTCTTGGAATACTTGGAAGGTTTACACAACACAATATGCACATGGATGAGGCTATTTCAGTCTCTTATGTCATAGATAAACTCCCTCCTTCTTGGAAAGATTTCAAGCATACCTTGAAACATAAGAAAGAGGAGTTAACTCTGGTTGAGTTGGGCAGTCATCTGCGCATTGAGGAATCTCTCAAGGTACAGGATAATGACAAGCCAAAGAGTAGCAATGCTACTGGACCATCTGTTGTCAATATGTTGGAGCATAACAACTCCACCAGGTACAATGACAACAACGGCAAACGCAAATATCATGATAACACAAGGGCATATCCTAACAAGAAGGCAACACATACTTATTGGAAATGTGGCAAAACTGGTCACATTAAAAGGGATTGAAAGGGTGTTAAAGTTGGTGGTAAAGCTAATGGATCAGGCACTAATGGTTCAGGGAGTGGTGGTTCTACCAACTCACTGAAAGGTCAGAATATGTTTAATAAGTCTTTTCAGATTTATTATGTTACATATGTATCTGAATCTTATTATGTGCAGGATGATGATGTTGCGTGGTGGGTTGACTCTGGTGCAACAGTTCATGTGTGCAAAGTTAGAAGCTGGTTCAAGACTTATTAGTCACTGGATGATGGTTCTATTCTTCACATGAGAAATGAGTCAACAGCCTTGGTACATGGTCATGGTTGTGTAGACCTTAGATTTAGTTCTGGAAAGATTGTAACTTTGTTTAATGTTATTTATGTTCTTGATATAAGGAAAAACTTGGTTTCAAGTAGTGTTTTGAATAATCATGGATATAAACAAGTGATTGAGTCTGATAAATTTGTCTTGTCTAAAAGTGGCATTTTTATTGGTTTTGGCTATTTATGTAACCAAATGTTCATGCTTAATATTGTCACTGATAGTGATAATTTAGCCTTTGTGACCACCTCTGACTAGACTGACTCTACCCTATCGCATGCTAGACTTGGCCATGTTCATTACAAAAGGATGCAAGATATGTCTAAGGATGGGTTAATCCCAACATTTGACATGGACACTGAAAAGTGTAAAACTTGCATGTTGACCAAGATTACTAAGAAACCCTTTCAGGGTGTTAGTCGTAAGACTAAGCTCTTGGAGCTAATACACAGTGACCTGTGTGACTTGCATGCCACTCCCTCTTTGGGGAATAAGAAGTACTTTGTGACATTTATTGATGATGCTTCTAGGTTTTGTTATGTCTATCTATTACATACTAAATACGAAGCATTAGATAAATTCAAAGTATTTAAAACTGAAGTTGAATTGCAACTTGGGTCCCTAATCAAAAGATTAAGGACTGATAGGGGAGGTGAGTACATGGATACTCTGTATTTTCAGTCTGTTGGTATTATCCATGAAACGACTGCCCCTTATACTCCTCATCAAAATGGTATTTCTGAAAGGAACAACAGGGTGCTGAAGGAAATGGTTAATTCCATGTTGTCCTATTCAAGACTGAGTCAAGGGTTCTGGGGTGAAGCTATGTTAACAGCTTGCTATTTATTAAATAGGGTTTCTAACAAAAGGAACAAAATTACCCCTTATGAACTCTGGACTAAAAGGAAACCCAACCTGAACTATCTCAGGGTCTGGGGTTGTAGGGCTGTTGTAAGACTCCCTGATCCAAAGCTGAAAACTTTGGGTGAAAGAGGCATTGACTGCATCTTTGTTGGATATGCTGAGCATTCCAAGGCTTTTAGATTCTATGTTATAGAACCTAATGAATATGTTTCAATTAACTCCATAATTGAATCAAGGGATGCAAACTTTGATGAGAATAGATTCCCATCTGTCCCTAGACCTAGTCAGAGGATTCCTAATGGAAATCATGACACTGGTGTATCAAAGGTCCCTGATAAAGAACCATCAGTGGTCCCTGATGAAGTTGTGGTTCAGCAACCTGAACCTGTGCTCAGAAAGAGCAAAAGGGTCAGGACTCTAAAGTCATTTGGACCTGAGTTTCAATTATACTTAATTGAAGGAACTAGGGATGAGGTCTCTGACCAATACTCCTATTGCTTCATTGTTGAGGATGATCCCAAGACATTTGAAGAAGCAATAAAGTCACAGGATATTACTTTATGGAAAAAAGCAATCAATGATGAGATGGATTCCATCATGGGGAACAACACTTGGGTGTTGGTTGATCTACCTCCTGGTTGCAAACCTTTGGGTTGCAAATGGATTTTCAAAAACAAAATGAAGGTAGATGGAACTATTGAAAAGTTCAAGGCTAGACTAGTCATTCAAGGCTTTAAACAAATGTAAAGAATAGACTATTTTGATACTTATGCTCATGTGGCTCGTATCAGTACCATAAGACTGCTGATTGGTTTGGCATCAATTCACAATCTGATTATTCATCAGAAGGATGTGAAGACAACTTTCTTAAATGGTGAATTGGATGAGGAGGTTTATATGAACCAACCTCAGGGCTTCATTTTGCCTGGCAATGAAAACAAGGGGTGTAAACTGATTAAGTCTCTTTATGGACTAAAGCAGGCACCTAAGCAATGGCATCAAAAAATTGTTGAAGTGGTTTTGTCTAGTGGTTATGTTCTTAACCAGTCTGACAAATGTGTATATAGCAAATTTGATGAATCTGGTAAAGGAGTCATCATTTGTCTTTATGTTGATGACATGTTGATCTTTGGCACTGACCAAAATCAGGTTGACATGACAAAGGAATTTTGTCATCAAGGTTCTCCATGAAGGACATGGGGGAGGCTGATGTTATCCTTGGTATAAGGATTAAACATGAAAGTAAAAGAATTTATATCTCTCAGTCTCATTATATTGAAAAGGCGTTGAGGAAATTCAATTACTTTGATTGTACTCAAGTGAGTACACCTATGGATACTTGTGAGAAGTTGATGCCTAATAATGGCAAAGCTGTATCTCAACTTGAGTATTCTAGGGTAATTGGCTGCCTGATGTATGCCATGACTTGTACAAGGCCAGATATTGGTTTTGCAGTGGGAAAATTGAGCAGGTATACTAGTAATCCTAGTGCTCATCACTGGCAAGCAGTTCAGAGGGTACTGAAGTATTTAAAGAGAACTATGGATTATAGTCTCTCATATACTAGCTATCCTTCAGTATTGGAAGGATACACTGATACAAGTTGGATCAGTAACACTGAAGACAATTCATCTACCAGTGGCTGGGTATTCCTCCTTGGTGGAGGTGCAATTTCTTGGGCATCCAAGAAGCAAACTTGCATCACCAGTTCAACAATGGAATCTAAATTTGTGGCCTTAGCAGCTGCTGGTAAAGAAGCTGAATGGTTGAAAAACTTTCTTCTTGAGATTCCATTGTGGCCTAAATCTATAACACCTATTTCTATCCGTTGTGATAGTTCAGCCACATTGGCAAAGGCTTATAGCCAGATGTACAATGAGAAGTCTAGACACTTAGGTGTCAGACATAGCATGATTCGCGAGCTTATCATGAATGGGGTGGTATCTATAGAGTCTGTTAGATCTCAACAAAATTTAGCTGATCACTTGACGAAGGGTTTGGCTAGAGACTTGGTTATAAAGTCTGCTAAAGGGATGGGTTTAAGTCCAACTTAGTCACTGAATGCTAGGACACCCAACTCCCTCCTAAGGAAACTTGGAAGCTGAGTTCAATGTGGAAAGCTGAACATTCAGTAACTAGAGCAAATATTTTATATACATCCCAAGGTTTTCTCAGAACCTGCTGAAAGGAGGATGAAGTCTTTACTTCTTAATGGTTAATTTTCTTTGAAAAAGTACTTGGAAGGAGCATGAATAGAGAGGAACCATCCATGTAAATGTTGAAGTTTTGTCGCTTCAGGGAGCTATGGACTTTGGCTCTTACAACATTTATAAATTTGGATATGGACACATGGCTTGTAAAGTGTCAGGAGCTGTTAAGTGTCTGAAAACTTGTGTGCATTTTATCTTCAGGTATTCAAATGGGTTGAAGGGTTCAATTCTTAGAACACCCTGATTCTCGAATATTTGAACGTGTAATTTACTAAGATGGAAATTCAATCCTCAAGATTTTTTCGTTTATGCACATGTTTTGTTTGATGTTTGTTTTTCTTGAAAAGGAAGTGAACTAAATTTGGGGAGGATTGTTGAAAAATTTAGTGCAGTTGTGGGATTAGTTCACACCTGTTTTGGGTTAGGAGGTACGGAGTGTACACCCATGAGGTCCCTGAATACCCTGACTCGAATCAATAATGGTTTGTACTGCTAGTGTATTGGTTACTACTAATAATGTAGTAACTGATGGTTCCTACTGGTAGTGTTATGGTTTCTGCTTCTAGTGAAATGGTTCCTGCTGGTAGTGTTGGGTTCCTGCTGCTAGTGTAATGGTTCCTACTCGTAGTGTTGCAGTGATAATTTTGTAACAGCTTTGACTCATTCAATTGGCTGTTATGACTGCTTTATGAACACATTTTAATTGGTCATGTAACCACTATTTCTATTATAATAGAGGTTTATTATGGGTGATTAATTGTCCGTTAATCATAGATAATGTCCATTGATTAGCGTTGAGTGTTCTCTACTATAAATAGAGAGTGACATCTTCAGCTTGAAGACACACTGAAACATACATTACCAGGAGAAACAAACTGAAAACGAAAAACACTTGAAAACAAAGGGTTATTGATTTGTGCCTAATTCAATACCAAAACATTTGGTCTTATCCCAAGTAGATATTCGTGATACCCAGGCAATATGGTCGAATAGTTTACTTTGGAAAGTGATTACACGATTCCAAGTGATATCCGATAACCACCTAGTGGTATTGCTACTATCCTTGATTATCTTACCCTGTTCTTGGCGTATACACACCAACAGTTTATGTATGTTTTAGTTGGTTTTTTCTCGTTTACTTGACAAATTCTTGATATATACACATAGTTGATGATTTTGCACTTAGAAGTGGAGTATGCCTAAAAACGGATAAAAGATTTAGAATGATTATGATTAGCAACCAAAAATTTTGAAAACAAGAAAAGCATAAAATAGTTCTTTTAAATAGAAAGATTTTACCAAACACTCTGTTAGCAGGGTTCCTAACTATCTGATTTTTTGCACTCTCGCCTGCTAACAACTCTGAATCATTGAAAGCTACACAAGATAGCGGCACATGAGTATGTTGTTTCAAGATCAATACTAATAGCCGTTCCTTTAACCGTTTTAGACATTTTTAACCTGAAATAAAATAAAATAAAGCAAAAAATCGAGTTAGGTTCAGGCAAAACCTCAACAAGAAATTATGTGTAATCTTCAATGTTTATAAAGTGTTTTCGTTCATTAATTTTCTACATTAAGTTTCTGAATCACCTTAACGACTTCTCGAATAAACCAAAACAAAAATCAGGTCTTTGACTTCCTACCGATTGGTCTCACAAACAATAGTTCTTGTTACTAAATACACATTAGCCAATTAACCGATTTCTAATTTATATCTAACGAGATTAACTTGCAAGTGTTTAGAGGGTGTTTAGATTGCTTATCTAAGTGCCTAGCTGCTTATTTTTATGAAGTCAATCGTTTGGTAAAATGATATGTAGTTATGTACCTAAGTCAAGAAGTAGCAGTTGAAAGAAGTTGAGAAACGTGCAACATGGGCAGCCTTATATTTCCTAATTATTAGTATAATTGGTTTCTTTGTTTTCGTTAGTAACTTACAAGTTGTTTATGTTCCTTCACTAGACTATAGAATAGTCCCACTTGTACACAACAAGGTAGTTTTTTAATGGTTTAACCTTTCCATGTCTACTTTCTGTCTTTCATTCTTCTTCTGCACTTATCAATGGTATCAGAGCCGGTTACGACCATGACTACCCGCAACAAAACCAACACAGAATTTCAAAATGAAGTTAACGAGATCTTGGCTAGACACGAGTCTAGTTTCAAAGAAGTTAACGCCGCATTACAAACCATATTGACCGAACTCCAGGCACTACAAACGCCTCGTAGTGATAACCACACCCACCCAAAAATTAATCCGTTCTTCACAGGCGAAACTTGTTATTTCACTAGTTCCGAGCGTCGCGACCATCATAATCATCAACTTAAGTTACAGTTTCCAAAGTTCGATGGTAAGGATCCAACGAGTTTTATTTTTAAAGCAGAACAATACTTTCAGTTCCAAAATGTAGGTCTCAATCGACAAGTTGAACTTGCATCTTTTCACTTAGAAGGAATTGCTTTACAATGGTATCGGTGGTTAACAAAATTTCGTGGACCAGTTACATGGGCTGAATTTACCAAGGCGTTGCTCTTGCGTTTTGGACCAACCGACTTCGAGGAACCATATGAAGCTTTATCACGTCTTCGTCAAAATTCAGACTTGGAGATTTATATCGAATCATTTGAAAATCTCTCACATCGAGTTGACGGGTTACCCGAAGGCTTTCTCATTGGAAGTTTTATTGCAGGACTTCAAGATGACATCCGTTTGGTTGTGAAAATCAAAAGACCTCGTACCTTAGCCGAGACGATTGAGGTTTCTCGTTTGGTCAACGAAAGAAACAAACTCTTAAAGAAGACTAGCCAATCAATCCGCGCTTTTTTAACGATGTCCGTGTCAAAGTCTAATCCAAGTCCATCAACAATTATTTTAGGGCCACCCCCTAACTCCCGTGCACAGCCTAGTCCATACACTCAAACCAAGTTTCGACGTATTACTAATCAAGAAGCCCGAGAACGCCGAGAAAAAGGATTATGTTATTCTTGCGACGAGAAGTTTGTACCAGGTCACCGGTGTGAGCGCCCACAATTATTCATGATAGAAGACTCTCTTGAACCCAATCCCCATGACGATAACCATATAGAACCACACAACTTTAAAGAAGCAGAAAACGAACCCAAACATGATACTCAAGAAGTCCAGCCTGAAATTTCCTTCCATGCGATTTCTGGAACCAATCATCCTCTAACCATTCATGTACTTGGCAAGCTTAAGAATAAGACTGTAACGGTACTCATAGACGGAGGTAGCACGCACCATTTCATTGATCAAGCCATTGTTACTAAGTATGGCTTACCTGTTACTCAAAGTAAGAAACTTCAAGTTACAGTAGCCAACCGAGCAAAAATTGATTGTGTGGGACAATGCCAAGCGCTTACAATCATCATTGTTGGTACACCTATAATTGCAAGTTATTATGTTCTTCCTGTTGCAGCATGTCAATTAGTATTGGGAGTACAATGGTTAAAGACTCTTGGACTAATTACAACAGATCACAAGCAACTAACCATGTCCTTCAAGCTTGGGGGAGTCTCTCATACATTTAAAGGGATAAGGCAAGGTGGTGGTGTGGAAGCTTTGACTGATAAAGAGTTTAGTTGTCTCCAAGGTATTGGTTACTTCTTTCAAATGTCACTTTGTGTTAGTAATTCACAATCAAGCTCATACCCTCCTAAAGTAGTCAACCTTTTAACCAAATTCAAGCAAGTGTTCGAACAACCAAATAACATGCCACCTAAACGATCACACGATCACCGCATTCCACTCCAACCAAATACTGGGCCCGTGAGTGTTTTACCCTATCGCTACCCTTACTACCAGAAAAAAGAAATTGAAAAGATGGTGAAAGAACTTTTACAATCCGGATTAATTAGACCTTGCAACAGCCCTTTTTCATCACCTGTTCTATTAGTAAAAAAGGCAGATGGAAGTTGGCGATTTTGTGTGGATTATCGGGCTTTAAACGCAATAATAGTCAAAGATAAATACCCAATTCCAGTAATTGATGAGCTGTTAGATGAACTTTACGGGGCAAAAGTCTTCTCTAAGTTGGATCAAAAGGCAGGCTTTCATCAAATTCGGGTGCACGAAGATGATATTCCAAAAACAGCTTTTCGTATACATGAAGGCCACTACGAGTTTGTTGTGATGCCATTTGGACTCACAAACGCGCCTGCCGCCTTTCAAAGTCTTATGAACGATCTCTTTCGCCCTTACCTGTGCACATTCATTTTGGTATTCTTTGATGACATTCTTGTGTACTCAAAGACGTGGGAAGATCACCTCACACATTTACAGGTTGTTTTCACAATATTGGCGGCCAACAATCTATGTGTTAAAGAGTCTAAGTGCAGGTTTGGTGTTTCACAAGTTGACTACTTAGGGCATATTATCTCAGAAAAAGGAGTAGCTGTCGACCCAACAAAAATACAAGTCGTATTGAATTGGCCAACACCAACTAATCAGAAGGGGGTTCGCGGGTTCCTTGGTTTATCAGGATATTATCGAAAATTCATTCGTCATTATGGAAGTATAGCTGCTCCTCTAACTCAACTCTTATCAAATGAGGGCTTCAAATGGAACGAATCAGCGGAGTTAGCTTTCCAACAACTAAAGAAGGCTTTAACATCTCCTCCCGTGCTACGTCTTCCCAATTTCTCTAATCAGTTTGTCACTGAGTGTGATGCAAGTGGCATTGGAATCGGAGCAGTCCTCTCACAAAACAATCAACCAGTAACTTACTTCAGTGAAGCATTAAAAGGTTCCGCATTGCAACTATCTACCTACGAGAAGGAGATGTTGGCTATGGTCAAGGCTATTCAAAAGTGGCGTCCTTTATTTGCTGGGCAAGTCTTTTATTGTTCGTACTGATCACAAAAGTCTTAAGTATTTACTGGAGCAACGAATTACCACACCAGCACAAACTCGATGGCTTTCAAAAATCCTTGGCTATGATTATAAGATCGAGTATAAAAAGGGATCAGAAAACCAAGCTGCGGATTCATTGTCACGTATGGCTGAATTTCAGTTTTTAGCTATATCTAGATGCCTCATGCAGATTGGTGGCCAATATTACAAGAGGAGGTGAAGCATGATATTTTTTATGAGAAATTATCTCAATCATCTGGTTATTTATTACAACGAGATGGAGTGTGGTTTAAAAATGATAAAGTGTATCTCTGTCCAGCTTCAAGTTTGATTCATCAGGTTACTGAAGATTGCGAATTCATCACCAACTGGTGGACACTTTGGGTTCCATAAAACACTGTCACGCATTAAAGCTAGCTTTGTGTGGCCTAGCTAACATGCGTGAAACCGTGAAGAAGTTCCTTCAACAATGCGATGTATGTCAGCGGTTTAAAGTTGATTGTATGAAGCCGGCTGGGTTGCTTCAACCATTACCAATCCTTGCTAAAATGTGGACGGACGTCTTAATGGACTTCATTGAGGGGTTTCCACTCTCGAACGGTTATACTGTAATCATGGTAATTGTTGATCGCCTAACAAAATATGCTCACTTTGTGGCACTGAAACATCCTTTTACAGCTATGAAAGTTGCCAAGTCATTTATAGCTAATGTGGTCCGTCTCCATGGGGTACCAACTTCCATTGTAAGTGATCGTGATAAGGTATTTATCAGCTCCTTTTGGCAAGCATTGTTCAAGTTGCAAGGAACAAAACTCTGTATGAGTTCAAGTTACCATCCCCAGACGGACGGACAAACCGAGGTGGTAAATCGAACATTAGAGCAATACTTAAGGTGTTTTGCGGGTGACTAACCACGGAAATGGTTTGAATGGATTCCATGGGCTGAGTTTAATTATAACACGTCGGTTCATTCATCTACAAAGATGACACCGTTCGAGGCTGTTTATGGCATTCCCCCTCCAAATCTACTAACTTATGTTCCAGGTACTTGTCGAGTACAAGTAGTTGATATGTATTTACGGGATCGAGATTCTACTATGCGTGAGTTGCGTCGTAATCTGTCAACTGCCCAAAATCGAATGAAGTGTCAAGCTGATCAAAAGCGAAGAGAAGTCACATTTGCGGTTGGTGATTATGTTTATCTTAAGCTCCAACCATATCGGCAAGGTTCTGTAGCATTTCGAGCCTTAATGAAGCTTGCTCCACGTTATTTTGGACCATATGAGGTGCTGGAAAAGGTCGGTCCAGTGGCATACAAGTTAGCCCTGAAAATGGTTCTCAAATTCATGATGTGTTCCATGTTAGTTTGTTGCGTAAGCACACCGGGTCACTAGTCAATCCCATTTCAGTTACACTACCACATGTCACTGATGAAGATGTGATGCTTCCTCAACCTGAAGCTGTGATTGATCGTCGACTTATTCATAAGGGAAAATATCGCCCAAAGTCCAAAGTTTTGATCAAATGGAAAGGTGCTCGAGTTGAAGATGCTACCTGGGAAAACGAGTGGCGATTCCGTAAGTCATACCCAGACTTCATCCTTGCGGACAAGGATTCTTATTCTTAGGGGGGAAGGATTGATATGTAACTAAGTCAAGAAGTAGCAGTTGAAAGAAGTTGAGAAACGTGCAACATGGGCAGCCTTATATTTCCTAATTATTAGTATAATTGGTTTCTTTGTTTTCGTTAGTAACTTACAAGTTGTTTATGTTCCTTCAGTAGACTATAGAATAGTCCCACTTGTACACAACAAGGTAGTTTTTTAATGGTTTAACCTTTCCTTGTCTACTTTTTGTCTTTCATTCTTCTTCTGCACTTATCATAAAAGCCGCTCATTACTTACTTTACACCGAAATAAGAGCTTAATATATAGAATGTACTAACCAATCCCGAAACCCAGGGGTTGTTTGGGCTATGAACTTAATTTTCATATTCCTAGTTTTCCAGCTTATATTCCTGTTTTGAGTCTTAATAAGCTCGCAAATAAAAAGAAGAATAACTTTTTGATGAATAACCCGAACACGTACAAATCAATCAGCTTAAACAAACACGCGCTTAACTTTTCCAAGATAAAGACATAATATCATATCATCTTTTAATCCAAAATCTGAATGCATCTCCTATGACTCTTCTTATAACATTTTCTATATCAATGAACCAAGACACAAACTCTAGAACAATTAACATGTAGTAACATACTAGCCAAAAGTTGAAAGTATAAAACATAGGGGTAGATTATGCGAAACACTGAAAGTGATCTTAAAGAAAATAAGTACTCTACCATGCAAACCAAGTCAAAGCATTTAAGGTTAAACTTTAATCAAATTTATAAGAAAATTATACAGTAACTAATCATGTAAGTTACGAGTCGAGTTGATTTGCAGACATCTAAATTTAACTTATACAGTACATGAGCACACCATATAACACGATACAACTGTTTACAACATGATATATTGTGTAGAATTCAAAAGTTAATGTATGCAAATTAATTCACAAAGGAACGCGTAATTTTTACCTACAAATTTTCTCGAATTGAACCCTTGATTTAACTATGTCGTTTTTTTCTCTATCTTTTAAACCTAATTAATTTTCTTCTAAGTTTCATACAAAATATAATACGAGTATGTATCTACCTTGACAACATGATTAAAACAGGCCTGTACAACGTTTTACACATGATCAAATTTGGAAAGCATGTAGACAAAATACAAAATCTCAATCATGGAGCATACAAATGAGAGGAAAACCTTTATAACTGGTCGGGCGTGAAAAGAAAGCGTTGCGAATAATAACCCACTCACCCCATAGATGAATTGTAAAGTAAATTTCCAAGTTCATCATGATATATAGTTTCATCTCTTTATCATTGTATATAACATCGTTCGATTGTTTTTCTATTGTATGTAACATTCTTAAAGTTTGATGCAAATTTTATTTAAAATAATTGTAGTAAACAGAAAATACCTTTGCCTTTATATATCTACCAATTGATGACTTTAATTACATACAATAGCATCAAAATGCGAGTATTCTACCTGCAATGGTTTTAAAAAACAAAGTATATTGTATTTGTATAGAATGATCAAAAGTGGAAATAAACGACATTTTGGTGCAATTAACCTGTGCGAATATGTTAAAAGTACTAATTTGCCCCGTCTTTAACATAATTTGGCTTTTATTTCCAGTTTACAAAATTCATTGTTAGTATTTTTACAACTTAGAACTCGCAAAACATATTATTTTTGACAAAACAACATCTGAGTATCTGACTATTTACTTATTAAAATTTTAAACATTCGTTTATGTTTAACTATTGAGTGTGTGATTCTGATGATTCAATATCATGTAATCATTTTTCCAAACACACATACAATATAATTAAATATTTGCGTTGTTTTGTAGGATGTTTGCTTGGTGACATGGCTGGGCCTACCCTCGTGTCATTTTGTTTCGCTAATGTCCCTCACTTGGAACTTTAGAGCGTTTACTTTGTTTTGTTTTTCAACAGTTGAAGATTTTGATTTCTAAGATCGACAAACTGTTTATAACAAAGGTTGGTACCTGTAAGTTGCAACACATCGTTGTTGAAACAACGGGAAGATGCATCAGTCGTAAATTGTGAGCGTCATAATGAACACCACCAACTGTTATAATAAATACTATTTTTTCCTTGAAGATGCAATCTTCTTCGTTCAAAAAAGATGCAATCTTCAAAATAAGACAGCAGTTTGAGCTTAATTTAATTAGATACAGTTGTACTTGTATTGATTAATTATTTTACCTCTTTGTATACAGTTCCATATTTTTAGTTATCATGCAACATGTTAGTAGTATGTATATAATCAACCGATATCTTGCGTCTTAATTATGTACTGATTATCGCAATTAAAATTGATTGATGGTGCCCAAAACTTATGAAACAACCATATATTTTGAACAACAAACTTATACAGCTCAATCAAGGAAGGACCAAGATGGTTAATAACTTTGGAACTTTATCTTAAATACGTTCAAAACGGCCATTTCACCAGTCCTTGTAGTCGATACAAGAAAAAAGATTTTATGAGGCCGCTTTACCAACTTTGAGTTTGCGTACAGAACTTCGTATATTTGGTCAGTTGAAGCTTAACCCACAATCATTTGAATGACGAGACACTGCAGAGATACTTGGATACCCGGATGTGCCATCTTCTTTCAAAAAGACCGATAAATGATTAAAATCGTCTGCTTTCTTTTACATTCTACGGTAATATAAAATTGGTGTTTAAATTTTTTAGCAAAAAACTCAATACTTGAAATTCCATCTTTTAAGAGACAAGTCATGTTGTGAAAAACGGAACAAAATTTACAGCGACTGAGGTTAGAATTTAACCTTACATGTAATTATGAAGACATCAGCGTAACTTTACAGGACAACTAACAATGTAGCAAAAGCACAAACCAAAGCATTATCATTCTCGGTCATAGATTTCGTTAAAAATATCAAGTATCAATATTAATAAAATACGAGCAGTTCTATCAAAGTAAGACATTTAATTTCTATCATCTTGCAACATCATCCCATCCATTGATACAAACAAAAAAGATACCGGAAGTCATGTAACTCAGTAAGTCTTGCAGGAGGTTAAAAAATGACATGGCTTAACATAAAGGTTATAACATACAATATAAGATCTTTTTGAACATCATAAGCAAAAGCTCATAAGTTTGAAAACATTAATAAACTTAGACATATTTCAGGTTTTAGTAATAGTGATTGATTTTGTCAGGCCTGTGGATATTTCCTCTGCAGAGACTATAAGGATTCCATCAACATTCATATTGAACGAAACCTCGATACGCGACGTCCCATTGGTACCTAGCGTAAGGCCGTTTAAAATGAAGCTGCTAAGTAATATGTTGTCCTTAACTCTGGCCTCCTCACCTTGATACACCGCGATACAATCTGTTGTGCTATTGTACAATGAATAGTAAATTTTTTTCATGCCTGTGGGTATGCATGTATTCTTGGGGATAATAACGTCCATGTAACCTGCTTCACCATTAACATAAATTTCAACTCCTAACGAGCGAGGAATGACATCCAGTAGCACCACATCCTGCTTCATATAATTTCCGCTTAACCTTGCAGCCAAGATGGCCGCACCTGAAGCTACAGCCTCGTCACCATTTAAACTCCTGCAAAGTGTCTTCCCACCAAAAAACTCCTCCACCATTCGTTGTACTTTTGGAATCCTACTCGAACCGCCAACAATAACCACCTCATCCACGTCCTTCTTCATCATTTCCCCCTCATGTAAACATTCTTCTAATAGTTTAATGCATTTGTCAAAGTAAGTTGCATTTAGCTCCTCAAATTTGGCTCTGCTGATTTTGATAGAAAAGTCAGTGCCTTCATGCAAGCAATCGATTTCAATAGGAGCAAAAGTTGTTGACGACATATCCCTCTTTGCTTTTTCACAAGCAACTTTTAACCTTCCCAATGCTCTTGGATTACCTCGTATGTCGACACCACTGTTTTTTTTCTTGAATTCATTTATGCAGTAATTAACGAGAGTCGTATCAAAATCCTCACCGCCTAAGTGAGTGTCACCCCCAACAGCTTTGACATCAATAACACCCGTTTTGTTTATTGTCAGAAGAGATACATCAAAGGTTCCCCCACCCAAATCAAAGACCAACACAGTCTTCTTATCCTTGTTCCAATTTTTGTCAGATAAATTGTCCACACCGTATGCAATTGCAGCAGCTGTCGGCTCATTTAACAAACGTAAAACATTGAGGCCTGCACGGGATCCTGCTTCCTTTGTTGCCTCTCGTTGTCGGTTATTGAAATAAGCGGGAACAGTGATCACAGCATTTTTTATCTCTTCTCCAAGAAACAGTTCAGCAGTTTCTTTCATCTTCTTAAGAACCATGGCTGATAAATCTTCAGGTGCAAATTTCTTCTCTTCACCTTTGTGCTCGACTACAACATTTGGTTTCTTTGAATCCCCTTCGATGACTTTAAAAGGCCACAATTCCATATCCTTCTGCACTTGAGGATCGCTGAATCTGCTTCCAATCAAACGCTTAACATCTGAAATTCTTAAAAGGATTATGATTAGCAACAAAGATTTATCGAGAAAACAAAAGAAAAAATAGTTACAAAAATCTTTTAAATAGAAAGATTTTACCAAACACTGTGTTAGTAGGATTTCTAGCTATTTGATTTTTTGCACTCTCGCCTACTAACAACTCTGAATCACTGAAAGCTACACAAGAAGGGGTGATCCTGTTTCCCTGTTCATTAAGAATGATCTCCACCCGATTATTGCTACCAATCCAAATAGCAGCACATGAGTATGTCGTACCAAGATCAATACCAATAGCGGAACCTTTAACTCTTGTAGACATTTTTCAACCTAAAATTATATAAATGACGAAGGAGAAGTCGTGTTAAGACAAATCCAAATAAAAAATGAATACGATAATATTGTAATCTTGAATATGCAAAAAGTGTATTTCTGCGCATTTGAAGCTCTAAAATGTAATATCTAATGAATGCATTCAACATCATACAATGTAATATTCTACCCTAATGCTTTGTATAAGTTCTTTGCTCTTGAGTTGATCGCGTATTTTCTTGACTTCGTTGATGAGTCCGACTATCGAAAACAATGTTAATACTGTATATAAATTCGAGCTTTTCGAGCCGAGCTCGAGCCTTATTCGAATACTATGAAACATATAAAATTTTCTAAATCTGGTTAAAGCTCTTATATATATGATGAGTTTAAATGAATCAAGGCCATCATAAGGTACTGCAGATGAGCTCAAAATGAGCTAAGTCTAATTTGGGGGTCATTTAGCAAATGAGCTCGAACCCTATTAGAAAATGTATATAACAACCAAAGGGCCTTATGCCTAGCCGCGGTATCGCGGAGGTTGTGGGTAGATGCGTGATTCAATTTATAAATTATGACACTCCAAACCTATTTTCATCGTTTACTCTCAAAAATTTTCCGAGCGACCACACATTTTTCTTCATAAAACTACAAAACTAAACACTAACGTTGCTTTGCGCAGGTACGATCCTATGTACTTGTATACAAACAAGCTCAAGCCCTGGTGTACCTAAAAAAATTAAGCGAAACACGATCCAACCCGCCTCCTTGGGAAACCAAAGCAAAGTTTCGAAAGCTCAAAATAAAGAAAGAAATGTTACCTGGGTTTTTTTTTCTCAAAACTGGTCGTTGATTTTGACTCTCTTGATCATATGCTATTTCCAAAACAGAGGCGCCTAAAATGGTCTATTTGTCTTTTCATTCTAATACCAATCAAAATTTCCACGAAACAAACCATAATTATTAAATATATTTTATTTCTCTTTTTTCTTAAAACTGGTCCGTTGATCATATGCTATTTCCAAAACGGCGGCTCCAAAATAGTCTATTTAATATTAATGTTGGGTACCAACTACATTTTCCGCGAATCATACCAAAATTATTTGATAATATTTCTTTTCTCTTTTTTCCAATCTCACTAAAATCAATATCTCCTAGCAAGTACAGTAAGATATTTAACCAGAAACATAATTTCAGAGTCAATTTCTGAATCGACTGAAACACCAACACCAACAAAAACGCCAACAAAACCCTCGACATCCACTCCAGTCAAAAAAGACAATCCACTAAATACTACACAGAAAATCCCAGATACTACTCAAAAACCCTAAACCCTAAACCCTAAACCTTAAATCACTAAGTGAAAATTGACATCGTTCAATTTGAGATTTCGATAATCTCTGAGATTGATATCTCACCTATCTGTTGAAGCTAACGCTTCTGAATAGCAGATCTCTATCAACCACTATCAACCAATAATCATCAATCATCAAACAATTCAACGAATCATTTGAATTATCAACAATCACTATACATCCAATCATCCAAATATCAATTGAATTGTTTGATGATTGATGATTATTGGTTGATAGTGGTTGATAGAGATCTGCTATTCAGAAGCATTAGCTTCAATAGATAGGTGAGATATCAATCTCAGAGATTATCGAAATCTCAAATTGAACGATGTCAATTTTCACTTAGAAATCACACACTTTTATTTCTGAGGCAAGGCCTCTATTTATACAAGATAGTAGTAGGTGTAATAATTACAACCTACGTCATGGCTTACCTAATTTACATAATAATACAGAGGCGGCCGACAGGCCTTACATTATTAGGCTCACATTATTACTAAAATACAAACTTCAGAAATTATACGCGGATGATACGGACGAATAATACCTGAAATTAATCATGGATGAATTGGATGAATAATTTTTCAATGGGTCCATGTGTTTTGAATTATTCGTCGACGATTGAATGAATTCAATTGATATTTGGATGATTGGATGTATAGTGATTGTTGATAATTCAAATGATTCGTTGAATTGTTTGATGATTGATGATTATTGGTTGATAGTGGTTGATAGAGATCTGCTATTCAGAAGCGTTAGCTTCAACAGATAGGTGAGATATCAATCTCAGAGATTATCGAAATCTCAAATTGAACGATGTATAGTGATTGTTGATAATTCAAATGATTCGTTGAATTGTTTGATGATTGATGATTATTGGTTGATAGTGGTTGATAGAGATCTGCTATTCAGAAGCGTTAGCTTCAACAGATAGGTGAGATATCAATCTCAGAGATTATCGAAATCTCAAATTGAACGATGTCAATTTTCACTTAGAAATCACACACTTTTATTTCTGAGGCAAGGCCTCTATTTATACAAGATAGTAGTAGGTGTAATAATTACAACCTACGTCATGGCTTACCTAATTTACATAATAATACAGAGGCGGCCGACAGGCCTTACATTATTAGGCTCACATTATTACTAAAATACAAACTTTACATCACACCATTTTTTCACAAAAATAAACATGTACCTTTGTGCATATGAAAAATGAACACTCATTTTTTCACAAAAATATGTCTGTTTTTTAAAAAGACAATTTAACTATCTCACTATATTTACACCACAAATCTATCAAACATGTCGTAAGCACATATTGTAAGCAAGACTTGAAACTATAACAATTTGATTGGTGAGCTTCTCATACACCATAGGGTATCATTTAGACACAAACCTTTCGGTAATATATGTATTTTTTTCCATGGTTCTAAAAGGCTCGCAAAGACTCCCGCAAAGGCGTGAGGCTTGTTCATGCCGCCATACTATGCCGTCACGCCGCCTTATGCCACATCTTTATGTAAACTCGATATATATATATGAAATATGATATGAATATACAAAATATTTTCACATTTTGTGCCGTCTTATGTCACGCCTTATAAACACAAAAGCTTCGCCTTGGCCGCAAAGGCGTGAGGCTTGGTCATGCCGCCACATCGCTGTCTCTCTCTAAATATCTTATACCCATCTAGACACTACTACTCCGCAAATCAGCCAAATCCCATTAAAACAAAAATCGTGTCTCTAAACCTAAGCACCGAGGATTGATACAGTTCTTCACACGTAATCGTCGAGTAGCAACAACTGTCAGAAAATATTTTGTGATAATGATCAAATGATTGTATTGCTCTCTTACTGCCCATGATGGACTACAATATATAGGGAGTACAAAATTATTATGGGTAAATCCCATAAATCACGTAATACACTAATTACAATTGATTTGAGAGATATCACTAATTTACATTTAATATGATTGATTTGGACTTGTCTATGTACTCAGCTAACACTCCCCCGCATTTGAAGCAGGAGGACACTCGACGCTGAGACTGGAGCGAAATTCCTCAAACAAAGCTGATGGCAATCCTTTGGTGAAGATATCCACATACTGGTAGCGAGAGGGAACATGAAGCACCTGAACCTGACCAGTGGCAACCAAGTCACGAACTAAGTGAATATCAATCTCAATGTGCTTCGTGCGTTGATGTTGAACTTATCCGCATACAGGTAGCGAGAGGGAACATGAAGTACCCGAACATGACCAGTGGCAACCAAGTCACGAACGAATTGAATATCAATCTCAATGTGCTTCGTGCGTTGATGATGAACTTGATTACACGATAAGTAGACTGCACTGACTTTATCACAGTAGACAAGCATAGCAGATGATAATGAAGTGTGCAGCTCTCTAAGTAAATTTCGTAGCCAACAAGTTCCGGCAACAGCATTGGCGACACGGCGGTACTCGGCCTCAAAGACTGGAACGAGAAAGTGTATGTTGACGCTTAGAGGACCAAGAAAGTAAGTTGTTGCTGAGAAAAACACAGTACCTAGATGTGGATCTCCTAGTAGTAGGGCAACCAGCCCAATCAGCATCAGAATAGGCGACTAACTCGGTAGTAGATGATGCAAATAGCTGTAGTCCATAAGCTAAAGTGCCCTGAATGTATCACAAGATCCTCTTGAGAGCCGATAGATGAGGTTCCCGAGGGTCATGCATGTGAAGACATACCTGCTGAACTGCATAAGAGATGTCTGGTCTGCTAAATGTGAGATACTGTAACGAGCCGGCGAGACTCCGATATAGTGTGGGGTCAGAGACTGGATCTCCCTCAAACCTTAGTTTGGAATCGGTGTCAAAAGGAGTCCTACAGGGGTTACAAGTAACCATTTGATCCCGCTCAAAAACCTCTATAGCATATTTCTTCTGGGATAAGAACAATCCTGAAGAATCACGAGTAACAGAAATCCCCATAAAATAATTAAGAGACCCTAGATCCGTCATGGAGAACTCCTGCTTTAGAGAGTGAATAATCCTTTATAAAAAGCTCTTAGAAGAAGCAATGAGTACAATGTCATCAACATACAATAATAAATGTGTCATATATGTCCCCTGCTAGAAGATAAAAAGAGATGTATCACAACGACTATGAGAGAATCCAACCCGAGTGATGTATGAAGTAAACCGCTGAAACCATGCTCGAGGGGCCTGCTTAAGCCCGTATAGGGACCGCTGTAACAAACATACATAGTCAGGGTGTACTGAATCTCTGAAACCCGAAGGCTGATGCTTGTATATGGTCTCAGATAAGTCACCATGTAGGAAAGCATTCTTGACATCAAGCTAATGTATCGGCTAATGTCGAGAAACAGCTAAGCTCAGAATAGTCCGAATAGTGCCTGGTTTGACAACCGGGCTAAATGTCTCATCTACACCAACCCATTCCACCTGATTACTACCATTCGCCACAAGGAGAGCCTTATGGCGACTAAGACTCCCATCAGCCAAAAACTTGTAGCGAAAAAGCCACATACATTGAATAATGTTGGTATTAGCAGGGCGAGGTACAAGGGTCCCAGTTTCATTTTTAATAAGGGCATTGTATTTGTCGTGCATTGCATTTTGCCAATTTGGGTTAGTGTGTACTTCGCGATATGATTTGGGTAGGGTAGAAATTGAAGATACAAGCATGTTGGGGCGAATGGCTGGGCGATTAGACCCGACACGAAAATGTGTGACCATGGGATGAGTTGAGGCAGGGCTGAGATTGTGAGGGGGTAGGGATTATTGTTCGGGATGTGGTGGAGGGTGGTGTTGGTGTTGGTATGTTGTGGGGGGTGATGGGTGGGGTTTCTTGGTGTATCGGTGTTGGCGTTGGTGTTGTTGGTTCAGGTGTGGGAGGGGGCGTTTGAATAAACGGAGGTGACGGAGTGAAAGTTGAATTGATATTGGGGAAGTCATCTAAGAAGGCATATTGAGGTGCACAGGTAGGTTTAGAGGTGGCATAGGGAAAAACAGTTTCATCAAACGTGACATGTCGGGAAAGTATAATTTTGTTGGTGTGTAGGTCAAGGCATCGATAGCCACGGTGATTTGAGGCTTGTCCTAAGTAAATGGAGGGTGTTGCACGAGGTTCAAGTTTGTGATGAGGTTCAAGGTGAGGGTAACATAAGAAGCCAAATGTGCGTAGGAGGCTGTAATCTGGGTTTTGACCAAACAGTCAGGTATAGGGTGTGTCGTTTGAAATGGCAGTGGAAGGGAGGATATTTAGTAAGTGGACAGCCGTATTAAGGGCTTCAACCCAAAAAGTTGGTGGAAGGTTGGCTTGGTATAGTAGGGTTCGAATGAGATTATTTATGGTGCAAATTATTCTTTCGGATTTACCATTTTGTTGGGATGTTTTGGGGCAGGAGAAACGAAACTGAATGCCATTGTCGGCAAAAAGTTTATGAAAGGTATGGTTATCAAACTCACCGCCATGGTCACACTGAAAAGACCTAATTCCACATTGAAATTGAGTGCGAACATAATTACGGAAAAGCACAAATTTAGACAGTACATTAGATTTGTTAATTAGCGGATAAACCCAAATAAAGTGAGAGTAATGATCCAAAAACAGAACAAAATATTTAAACCTGAAAGACTCGTAATGGGTGAAGTCCACACGTTCGAGTGAATAATGTCAAAGCATGCATGAACGACAGTATTAGAACTAGAAAACGAAAGCCTAACGTGTTTGCCAAGCTGACATGCGTGACAAAGCACGGGAGGTTTTTCCTTATTACATGAGATAACATTATAAGAAACAAGGCGACGTAACACTTCTCGCTTCTTGGGTGCCCAAGACGCTGATGCCACGTATGTTGACTAACAAGAAGTGCTTGAGGAACAGGAGACGGAGCTGTGACATGATAATGGTCCCCGGTGCTATCACATCGGAGAAGAACTCGACGCGTCATGAAATCCTTAACAGAAAACCAAAAGGATCAAATTCAACAGTGCATTTATTATCGCGAACAAATTGACGAACATATATTAAATTTTTGACAATATGGGGGTGATAAGAACATTATTTAGGTGAAGTGGTCGGCTAGAGGTTGGCAAAATGCTATGCCCCGTATTAGTGACGGGAATGGAATGCCCATCACCAACCGAGACGTATGGATACATGTACATATTAAAAACGTTACTAAGACTATTTGTCAAGGAATTAAGATGTAAATTCGCACCTGTATCCATGTTCCATGCACCGGTCATGGGGTCTTGAAGAGTACCAGTGGTGAAAGCATGCGATAAAATAGTCTCGTGACCTGGTCCCGCCTGATGAGCAAGCAGTAGGATGGGGAGGTGTGGTTGGAGTGTGATGGGCCAGTTGGGGTGTGATGGGCTATGGTGGGGCAGTAGGCTGTTGGGTTGAGGTGGTGAAGCCAGGTGGGCCGACTGATGTTAGCGAAGGGGTAAAAGAGTTGGTGTTTGGGTCGTAGCCTGGTGGTGGATGGGTGGTGTTTGATGGGTTTAGGTGGTACACAGGTTGGGTTAAAGGTGAGGGTGTGAGAGAGGCTGAAGGCCCAAGGTGATTGGATGGGCTAGCAATGGTGTTGGGTAAAGGATGTTGTTGTGGTGTAATTCCCAGCCTACTAGGCACCCTAATGATAGCATCCTCATTAGTATCTTTGGTTGCAACCGTACACCCCATAGGTTTGATATTCGGGTCATGAACAAACTTACAACTTGCCCCGTAGCGACAATAACCTCTAGCATGGTTTATACACGGGTTGCGGGACTTAACTTGGGGATTAGTGGAATTGCGGGTGTTACCTTTGTCCGTCAAAAGAACCATTGGAGAAGAGGAGGACGAGTTTATGGGCAACGCAAGAGATTTAGACTTTAGTCTCATCTGTTCGGTAATAAGTAAAGATCGAGCCGTCTTCAAATCAGGAAATGTGCCTCGATAGTGCATGAAGCCACAAACTTGGTTGTATTGTTCCGGGAGACCATCAAGAACATAGTGAACCAAATCCTCATCATCAACGGGCGAATCAAGGCTAGCTAAGGGATTCAACTTTTTGAAAGTATGCTTTCATACTTAGGGCACCAAGTTTAATGGACCGAAGTTCCGTCTTCAAGGCTGAGGTGCATGCCCTTTTGTTATCTTTCACAAGATAAGCAAGAAAGTCCCATGCCGCTTGAGCGGACTTTGGTCGAGCATTAACCAACCTCTTTTGAAGAGAGTCAGATAGGGTGTAAAATATCCATGACAAGATGATTTTGTCAACCTTTTGTTCCTCCGGTGTAAGAGGAGTGGGAGTGCTAGAAGTGGCCCCATTCGAAGAACCGTGAATGAACTTAGTGACATCGTAGGTATCACAAAGTTGTTCAAAGAAAAATTGCCATGAACCTTAGTTCCAATCATCAAAGTCGAGTTTGGCGGGAACACGTGTGTGGAGATGGTGATGGGTGACAGCTGAGAGTTTGTCGAAGAGTGAAACTTGAGGTTGCTCGTTGGATTCGGTCATGATGTATGATGTTGGACAGGAAGGGTTTTAAGGGCAGTTGGATGAGAAGCTTCACAAAAAATGTTGAAAGCTTGTGACCTTGCACAAGAACTTAAAGGCAATAATATATATGGTGCGGATTTGTGACTGAAACACAAATCACCAACACGAAACAGGATTGAAAAGTAAGGTTACGGGATTGAAAAGTAAGGTTTGTCTGGTAAGGGTTCGTAGATCTAGAAGGGCGGGAGGGAGGAGCGTGGTAAATATTTTAGGAATGGATCGTGATTTGTGGGGTGATTGAATGGCCTGATAACATGTTAGACAATATTTTGTGATAATGATCAAATGATTGTATTGCTCTTTTACCGCCCATGATGGACTACAATATATAGGGAGTACAAAACTATTATGGGTAAATCCCATAAATCACGTAATACACTAATTACAATTGATTGAGAGATATCACTAATTTACAGCTCATTACATTTAATATGTTTGATTTGGACTTATCTTTGTTGTACTAAGCTAACAACAACTCCTTATTACAACACTATGACGGTAACAAGAAAACTCGAAGACAATGAAACATAAGTATACCATCCAGTTTTGTGAGTACCTACAACTTGTGTTATTTTGACTATACACTCACATTCTTGTTTAAAATTTTCCAAGAAGCAAAATTCATTATCATGTTCCCAAAAGAAAGGACATAGTGGGAGGTTTTTCACATATAATATAATACCAATTCAAACACTTCCGTTTTCATGAGGTCAACTGCACAACTTAGGTAAATTGCTTCCCAAGCTTGAACCCTTTGTTGAATGCTATGTACAAGTAGTAGCACTTTAAACTACTTGTAGTTTATGCTTCAAAAGTGGCCAACTTGCCAGCATCAACTAAAGTCCCAACAATAACTCAAAAGTTTGTCGACGTCCTTTGTAGTCAGGATATTAGCTGATATTAAGCATTTTACTCCCAATCTTATCACATATATCGTCGAAGATGAATAAATGTATGGAGCCATTTAGGATTGATTAGCCTAGTAATCAGTAGTAAACTAATTGAAAAAGCATCCGTGTGATAACAAAGCACAGTTTTTTGTACAGAGAAATTTCTATGTTCTTGCAATGAAATTTTCCTTTAAGTAATTCAATGTTCTTGGACTTATTGGACGGAGTAGACTTTGATTATTGAGTCAAAATAAAAGACTTTGTTCTTACTCGTATTTGACTACTATTAAGAAATATTGAAAACTGAAAGTAAAAAAGAGTTATAAAAACAGAACAGCCATGATAAGTAATAACATGTATTTGCGTAAATAAAATTTATAAAAACCGAACAAAATGAAAAGTTTAAAACACTGAGACAAATTTCAGATTTTAGTAATAGTGATTGATTTTCTCAGGCCTGTGGATAATTCCTCTGCAGAGACTAGAAGGATCCCATTAATATCCAAATTGAAGCAAACCTCGATATTCGACTTCCCATCGGTACCTGGTGTAAGGCCTTGGAATCTGAAGCTGCCAAGTAATAAGTTGTCCTTAACTTTGACCCCCTCACCTTGATACACTGAGATAACTACTACTGTGTC
Organism: Chrysanthemum makinoi; assembly: GCA_910596185.1. Lineage (NCBI taxonomy): Eukaryota > Viridiplantae > Streptophyta > Magnoliopsida > Asterales > Asteraceae > Chrysanthemum > Chrysanthemum makinoi. The sequence goes on along the minus strand of OU343224.1, from coordinate 150,370,341 downwards.
GTTGTCAAGTGCATGAACTATTTTTTTCATGCTAGTGGGTATGGATGTGTTCCTGGGGATAATAACCTGCATATAACCATCTTGACGATCAACCTGAACCGCAATTCCTAACGAGCGAGGAATGACATCCAGTAGCACCACATCCTGCTTCATATTATGATCATCATCATTTCCACTTAACCTTGCAGCCAAGATGGCCGCACCGGAAGCAACAGCCTCGTCACCATTTAAACTCCTGCAAAGTGTCTTCCCACCAAAAAACTCCTCCACCATTTGTTGTACTTTTGGAATCCTACTCGAACCCCCAACAAGAACCACCTCATCCACGTCCTTCTTCTTCATTTCACCATCACGTAAACATTCTTCTAATAGTTTAATGCATTTGTCAAAGTAAGCAGCGTTTAGTTCCTCAAATTTGGCTCTGCTGATTTTGATGGAAAAGTCAACGCCCCCATGCAAACAATCGATTTCAATAGGGGCTAAGCTCGTTGAGGACAAATCCCTCTTTGCTTTCTCACAAGCAACTTTCAACCTTCCCAATGCTCTTGGATTACCTCGTATGTCGACACCAGTATTTTTTTTCTTGAATTCATTTATGCAGTAATTAACGAGAGTTGCATCAAAATCCTCACCGCCTAAATGAGTGTCGCCCCCAACAGCTTTGACATCAATAACACCTTTTTTGCTTATAATCAGAAGAGATACATCAAAGGTTCCCCCACCCAAATCAAAGACCAATACAGTCTTCTTATCCTTGTTCCAATTTTTGTCAGATAAATTGTCCACACCATACGCAATTGCAGCAGCTGTTGGCTCATTTAACAAACGCAAAACATTGAGGCCTGCACGGGCTCCTGCTTCCATTGTTTCCTCTCGTTGACGGCTATTGAAATAAGCGGGAACAGTGATCACAGCATTTTTTACCCCTTCTCCAAGAAACTGTTCAGCAGCCTCTTTCATCTTCTTGAGAACCATGGCTGATAATTCTTCAGGTGCAAATTTCTTCTCTTTACCTTTGTACTCGACTACAACACTTGGATTCTCAGAATCCCCTTTCAAAACCTTGAAAGGCCACATTTTCATGTCGTTCTGCACTTGAGGATCACTGAATCTGTTTCCAATCAGACGCTTAACATCTGAAATTCTTAGAACGATTATAATTACCAACCAAACTTTATTAAAAAAATAAAATAAAATAAAATAAAATAAAATAACGAGTGCATAAAATATATAGTTACAAAAATCTTTTAAATAGAAAGATTTTACCAAACACTGTATTACTAGGGTTCCTTGCTATCTGATTTTTTGCTCCCTCGCCTACTAATAACTCTGACTCATTGAAAGCTACACAAGACGGGGTGATCCTGTTTCCCTGTTCATTAGTGATGACCTCCACCCGATTCTTGCTGCCCATCCAGATAGCAACACATGAGTATGTCGTTCCAAGGTCAATACCAATAGTGGGACCATCAACTCTTTTATACATTTTTCAACCTGAAATTACATAAAAGACGAAGGAGAAGTTGTGTTTAGACAAATCCAAACAAGAAATGAATACGATAATTCTGTAATCTTGAATATGCAAAAAGTGTATTTCTGCGCAATTGAAGCTTTAAAATGTAATATTATATTCTACCCTAATGCTTTGTATATATAAGTTCTTTGCTCTTGAGTTCATCGCGTATTTTGTTGACTTTGTTGATGAGTTCGACTATCGAATACAATGTGAATATATAAATTCGAGCTAGCTTTTCGAGCCGAGCTCGAGCCTTATTCGAATACTATGAGACATATAAAAATTTATAAATCTGGTTAAAGCTCATATATCTGATGAGTTTAAATGAGTCGAGGCCATCAAAAGCTACTCGAGATCAACCCTAGTTAAAGCTCAAAATGAGCTAAGTCTAATTTGGGGCTCATTTATTAAATGAGCTCGAACCCTATTAGAAAATATTTACAACGACCAAAGGGCTTTTGGCCTAGCCGCGGTATCCGTGGGAGCATTATGTCTCAACGAGGAGGTTGTGGGTAGATGTGTCATTCATTTTGAAAATTCTGACACTCCAAACCTATTTTCACCGTTTACTTTCAAAAACTTTCCTCGCGACATTTCTAATGTTCATCAATTTAATATTTCTCCCCAAAACCATCCCCCTAACCACACACATTTCTTCTTAAAACTACAAAACCAAACACTAACATTGCTTTGCGCGGGTACGATCCTATGTACTTGTATACAAACAAGCTCAAGCCCTGGTGTACCTAAAAAATTAAGCCAAGCTCGATCCAACCAAAGCAAAGTTACGAAAGCTCAAAATAAACATTTCAAGAGTAAACAAACAAATGGTACCTGGGTTTTTTTCTCAAAACTGATCCGTTGATTTTGACACTCTTGATCATATACTATTTCCAAAACGTAAATCGTCTATTTGTAAATGGTCTATTTGACTTTCAGTCTATACCTATGAAAATTTCCACGAAACAAACCAAAATTATTAGATATATTTTATATCTCGTTTTCTCAAAACTGGTCCGTTGATCATATAACGAAGACGCGTAAATGGTCTATTTGACTTTTCAAAAAAAATTGCCTGGTTGAGACTTAAAAAGAAATAAACAATTTAAGGTACCCACTACATTTCCGCGAAACATACCAAAATTATTCGATATCATTTCTTTTCGAGAAAATTCAATATGCAAAATATATATATATATATATATATATATATATATATATATATATATATATATATATATATATATATATACTAGTGTCAAAACCCGTCCGATGGACGGGTATGACTTGTGGTTTTTATTTTTAGGATTTAGAAGAACAAATATATACTAAAAAGTAATTAAAGTTAAATAAATGGTTAAGATCTATAATTGATGTTACCATAATCTAGTTGGGTCATATCATTTTTTTTCATTTAGTTAGGCATGACTTATAAAGATCGTTTGAAGGTATTAGTTAAGGAATAATAAAGTTTTATAATATGGTTTGTTAGTTAATGCATTAACATTGGAAATTAATTTAGCGTTATTAATTATGAAACAATTAATATGGTAGTATTTATTCATCAGCATATATTTTATGATTGAAATCCTAATCTTAAATAGTAGTTGTTTATAGAAATCGGTTTGTTTAACTATAATTGATTTTGCAATGTGTTTATGTTTCTTACTTTTTAGTTTAATATAAGTGGTCTATTTATATAAATCTTAAGATATTAATGTCCCTCTGTCCCAGTATAAGTATATATTTGGTATGCAGCTTTGTTCATAAATATTTTTGCTCTGTATGATATAATAGTTGATTCAAAATATATAGATGGATTGAGTTTTAAATGTATTTTTATTTATATTATTTTGATCAAATATTATATAATATAAACAATAACATTTAAGGTCAAAGTTGTATTGAAATTGTCAAAATGGACTTATATTTTGAGACGAAGGTAGAATTTAGTTGTATCTACTCGTATTCAAGTAACAAAGTACTTTCTTAACTTGCCATGGATGGCTCTTGATTTCATTTAGGGTGATTCTCCGAGAAAAAAAGGAATAACAATATTTAGATATCAATTCAATATAATGATTAGTTTGATGATCTGAAAATGTATGATCAGATTTCGATAGTCAGCAGGTTTAAAAATAGAGAACAGATTGCGAGGATGTTGTTAAAATGTGTTTGGAGTTGTTTGAAGCTGTAGTATAATCAAACACTCAAGTGTTTGCTATGGTCAAAATTGGCATTCTTCTTGTGAAGCATCTCTCAATAGTTACAAACCAAAACTCAATGAAACCAAAATTGCATAGTTTAGAGAAAGAAAATTTACCGTATTCATATTAGCAGTCAAGAAATATGTTACACGTCCTAGTTGAAACCTATTGATCGTTCTCCTTTTAGCAGTCAAGAAATATGTTATACGTCCTAGTTGAAACCTGCTGTGGAGTTGTGCAACAATGAGCATATAGAATCGCACACATAATTACTTTAATATAACTCTTCACACATAATTACTACAATCAGTATGTCGTTTAAAAAAAATAGTTTAATACGTCATTAGGTGTACGTTTATATGATATATATTCGATTTCAAACTCTTGAAATTAAGTAACTGAAACAGGATCTTTTCATAAGCCTATAACTTTGACAATCTTAAAAGCTTTTTAGATAATTCTAACCTTAGAAACAGCTTTAGATGACAACTTTGAGTTTTGCATATCCATTGTGACCATTACAAAACATACATCCAAACACCCCTTCAGGATCCTTTAGTAGTGACAATTAGCATACCTTAGCATACATGATTAAGGGAAAACATGTCAGTCCCGTTATGAAATTGCCCAAGAAGATATTTACATATAAAAAAGATTTGGAACTGGAATACTGGATTACATGAAAGATAAATTTTGAATATCCAGAATCATTATAACAGCAACACATAGTATTGGTAGCTCATTATGGTTTATAATATGTGAAACTAATCAGAATATCTCTTGACGGACTTTGAACATGTGAAACTGTTTTCAAAAATTACGGTGATCCAAAGAGAAAGTCCTTAACATCCTTATCAGTTTCAACAACCGAACCATCTCCTCCGAGAATATTCAAATATAGTGTAGCCCTATCACGAACCTACAGATGGATTGGTGAAAAGACTTGTCAACAGAAAGAAAAAAGAAAAAAAGAAGATAATTCCCGTGAAAGGAATTATAGTAATTACAAAGTGTAATTCAAGTGAAAGTATTTACAGTGATTACAAAGTGTAACATTAAGAAAAGTTACGAATACAAATCACCTCATCATCATTATCATACAGGCAGCGTCTCAAAAGAACAAATATGCGGGGCTGCAGTAAAATAAGTAGATTCAATGTCCACATTAGTAGCACATACTCCACGTTAGAGTAATATTGACAAAAGATATGTAAGTTAATTACCTTCAAAGAATCAACCATCGCACCAAACTTGGCCAACGTGCTTACTGCACTGGCTCGAACAGTTGCTTTCTCAAGGATGACACGGTTATAAATATACCTTATGTATTTTCTAGGATCAGAGGTCTTTGGTCCCTCGACACCAAGAAAATGGAGAATCTGATCATGTGTTTCATTAAACAAGTTTTAGTAAGATAGCTGACAGAAACAAAAGCAATGCTATATTGCTATGAATGAATCAACAGGTAGAGGTGGCAATTTCAATCCATTGATTAATGGTTCAATTCAGGTTATGCTCTATCTCTAACTGGTCAAATAAACAAATTACCTTGCACGATAAATGATGGGCAAAATGAGTGGAAAGTCTTTTTAAAGATTATTTTGGATGAATTGTCACACTACAAATTGGGATGAAAAGAGCTGTAGAACTGTAATAGCAGGAGTCAATTCTCGGCTAGTAACACCACTCAACTCTGTTATTGCCCTGGCAGCTTAAAAAATAACCATTTCTGATTTGTGACGGAAGCAACCCTCCATGAAGTTATAAAGTGGACGCTCAACACTTAGAGTGTTCATGCCTGATTCTCTGATAACCTAAATATGATAGTAACACAGATGGAAATGATTCAGAACAATTAACCAACACTCCCTTCAAAAGAAAGAGCATGAAAAAATTTACCAGACTGCATATTTTGAAGCAATATGTAATCCCTGACTCAAATTCATAAATGAGTGACCTTACCATTAGAACGGAAAAGAAATTCAGAAGAAATGTTTCTAAAATCTGTTTTAAAGGTGCTTAATTACCTTACAAATTCCATCTCCTTCATTTTTAGCAAGGGCTTTAGCATTAGCCTTTATGTTAATGCGATATCGTTTAAACCTTAATCTTCTTGAATGTCGCCTGTATCACCAGTAGTTGGTGGAGATACACCTTGACGGTTTGGACTCATGTGTCTATTTCTACGACTTCTAGCTTAGTATATGCAACTACATCAGGTTTTGAGGTATCTGTCGCAACATGAACATCTTTCTTAGAATAATATGGTTTCTTCGGTCGTTTTTTTTTTTTGTGTTTACTGATTGTAAGGATGACTAAGGACTTATATTCTGGTACTTAGTCATCCTTATAGTATCTGATATAGTTTTCATATGCATTTATATCAATATGTCAAATTACATAATGACGAAAAAAGTGAATAAAACACGTTACCAACGAAATAATCAGATAGTCATATAATCACCTTGAAAACGTAAAGCAAACAACCTTTTAAATATTTTCTTATTGAACAGCAGTAACATTGCTAACAGTTAACATAAAAATATCACAAACATATGTAAATCTTACCTTTAATTTGTGAATTTTATTGCGTGAAAATGTGACAATGCAATGACCAGTTCTAATGTTTGAAAAAGATCAAAAAGTGGTCTTTAATGCTACTAATGGTGAAAGCCGCTTATAACTTTGTACCTACACAACAAAATAATCTGCCCTGGATTGAAGTATCAGTTTAACCCATTTACGTGATCTGTCCAATTTTGACGCTATCAAAGCTAACATTTGTTGTCACTTATCAATGTGAGAATATCTGCTTCAGCAGGTTCATCTTCTACTTTGCTTAGCTGCCTAGATCCAAAAGATCCTGAAATCTCAGGATTCATGGTAGCACCAAAGCTCCCAAAACTCAAGTGTGAACATTGAGCACTCTAGACTTGCAGATGATTTGGAATAACGATCGAAGGAACGTCCTATTCAGGTTCATCGACGTGTCTCTCTTCCTGGATATTAAGTTGCTGCATGTTTGCATTTATTGAGGACGCTGAAGCATCACCTTCTTCAACTGAATGAAGAATATAATTAGAAAAACATGAAATATTATCATTCCAGTTTGGCAAAAAGTTTTGTTCTTTTTTTCTATTAGGAGTATTATCAAATTTTTGGCGGGCATAAAAGCTACGTATTCATAAGAATACAAACTACTAATTAATTATGCACTTTATACAATAACCACCTACATTTATATATATTTAGGATTGTGTTTCTCCATAATCATAAAAAATTAAACTCTATAATCAGAAAAAAACAATAACCACCTACATTTATATATATTTTTGATGATTTCAACTGTTCCCTTGTTGAACTTGGTGGGGTTGTTTAACTCCTAAAGCATCAATAAACTTGAAGTCAGAACAAATCCTAAAGATAATGGAACATGTGTTTGGGTTAAATAAAGTCACCTAAAACCTCATAATAACAACCACGGTTCGAATCATGCAAAATTTAACTTATGTTACACACTTTAGCCAAACATATACCGGTGTTCAAAACCTCATAATAAGATGCGCATTTAAACTGTCATTTATTCATCTCAGCATCCTCACAATAAGAAGTACTTACCCACTGTTATTCGAGTCTAAAATCCACTATTCAATAGATTCTTTAAACCTCATTATTGATGAGAATGATGATAAGTCAACTTGAAAAGCTTCAAGATTCGCCTGTTTGTTCTGCATTATGTCAGACATAACCTGTCAAAAAATTTAGAAAAAGAGCATAACTAAAACACATGGTACATGATTAACATCTGACATAGAACATACCTTTGATAACTTATCGGAAAATCTTCCAGCTGCATGGATATAAGGAAACTTCAGTTATTCATCGCTGATGATTGTCACATAGTGGCCTAGGGAGTGAGACGGATTTGCTTTTATTTTTTTTCTTCAAGTAGGTGACAAAGAAATCTATAATGGATACCAAGAGAAACTCTAACAGACAAAAAAAAGGAAGTAAATAGCAGCATTTTACACCAAAAAATCACATCACCAAAAAGGCAAATTACACCTGCACAAAATAAAATAAAACAAAATTTAGAAAAAGAGCATAGCTGAAACACATGGTACATTATTAACATCTGACATAGAACATACCTCGTTTTTTTCATAATTAGGATTAGGGCTGACGAAGTCTTCCTTAGATGAAAATTCATCCATTGAAGCAGAATCTTCTCCGGTGGTAGACTCATAAGCTGCTCCACATCCCGATAGCATTAATAGAAAAGAACTACAAAGGTATAAGACTCAATTGCTGCCCATTTACATATCACGTTGTTCAAACATGAAATCAATGATTTCCATGTTAACAAAAACTTGAAAATCTCGTATTTCATAATCAATGGAGGAGTCTATTAAAAGCGGCACATCCTTAAGTAGATATGTGAAATAATGTTCCATTACCTGGGTATCACAAACCAATTCAGCCAATTGGGGAGTCTTTTCTGAATCGCGGTCTACCAACAATTGTATATGTTGGAATGCAGTACAAATGGTTTAGCCAATTAACTCAATTTATAAATCTGAAAAGTTACAAATTTATAGCCCAAAGTATAGAAAATATTGAACCTCTTGAACATCTGGTGCAAGAATCGTCCATAGGAGTAGCTTGTTCATTGAGATAATTAAGAATTATAAAAGTGAAAGAATGTAATTAAATATACCTCAAGAGTAGCACCTTCATTACGAAGAGTTTTGATACATTCAGAATTGATGTAACTGATTTATTGATACAAAAGCTGGACTTTCAATTTTATTGAAAATCAATTAAAAAAGGCTCATTACAGATGTTTCGTGGCAAAAAAGATAAGACATATTTGAGAAAAGTATTAAAGTTAACCCAAAGTTATATATAACGTTCATGTATTTTGATAACTTCTCAAGAGTGCCATGTTGGACCTATGCTTGTAATTATCAAAGAGCCTCACAAGCAATTCTGTTAGGCCTAATACATTGTTATACCCAAAAGTGAGAACAATCTGATAACAAAAATAAAGCATGCATGACAAAAAAATGTGAGAGAATTGAAAACATACCTTGTGTTGGATCAATATTTCTTCAACCTTCATTTCACACAACAAAACATTTCCATTATATACAAATATCTAATATTTCTGCTGATAATAAATAATTTTCTGACATGCATTGAGACAGATAATGGTAGATTTTAGTGCCTTGAATCATGTCAACACGGATGGTTGGAATTATATCCACATCCACATACTGACGAGTAGGTGAGTTTACAAAGATCAATCCAGCGGCTTTTGCTATCCAAGCTGCTACTTCTGCCTCTTCAATTTGTACTGTTCCTTGGGTTGCAAAGCACAAGATCACTGCCCCGACTGCACTAATGTTTCTCCACCTATTCGGTCGGCATATCCTGTAAGTACGTTCACTTTTGATATAAGACTATTTCATAGCATTAGATACTCATGTGATCGTAGTCATATTGTCTCATCATCATACATTTAATAAATTTCATTATTTCTATTAATTATTAGCCGTCAGCTTTGACATATACACTAATTTGACCTTTTAAAACAGCACAATATGTATGTATATACGCATTTGCATGTATGTAAAAAAGAGGAAAAGGACAACTGGAAAGACCAAAAAGAAATCCTTACTTATAGAATGCCACCATTTTTGAATGAACCAAGAGAAAGCATTTCAATATCTTGTAAAATGTGGTAAATATATGATATTAAGTTGGCATCAAATAAAGAATGGTACGTCTAATATCAAGATGAAAAGCAAAACAGTGAGCAACATGACCTGTACGACATTCTTCCACTATTTTACCTTCACACATAAATTAAAAGTCTGCAGTAAAACACTAAAACATGACATATTCATACCCAAACATTATTAAACAGCCTTAAACATCAATATTTGATCAGTTGCATAAAAATGAACCTTTTTTGTTTCCTATATTATTGTATATCTGTAGAAAAAAAGTAAAAAATAAGAGCTTCTATTGTTCAGTGATACTGGCGTATAAAGGCAATATTTCATATGTCTTCAAACTGATGTAGCGATTGACCCCTTAATATCACTACCCTGTAACATACATGTGCATGTAAATGGTCTGTTGCATTGCGGTTAAGAAGCGTTGCTACTTTTTTAAAAAGATGTTCAAAAACCATATGTATAAAAACCTAATGAGATGGGGCAACGTTAATTTGATCTGGTAAACGAAATATGACATAAATAAGTAAGGTATCATCTGACCTCGGCTCCCGCGTTTTTGCACCCTAGTGAATTGAACGCTATAAATATCTCCACATCAGGTATGGATATAGTGGCTACTGGCTAGTATGCTTCCAATATACCCATTCGCCCTTTAGTTTGTTCGTTTCATTGGTGACCTGGCTGATCCAAACATAATACCACAGTAAATGTACCTGTGCTAGATTTAAATAACCTTGTTTCCAAAGAATATATTGGTGTCGATGTAAATTCTCATCATACATTTGAGCTCTAGATATGGGATGTAGCCATCAACTTATTTGCTTCAATCTCTTCATAGTCCTGAACTCGCATTTAAAAAATGAGGTAAATTAAAAAATTAAGGATTATAACGATGTATAAGTTGTTGCTTTGGTTACCCATTCAAGTACACATGTCGTGTAGTCATATACATGTAATTCAATAAGTTGATACTACATATGCCAAAAACTCATATTTAGCAGGGAGGGAGGGAGAGAACTTTCAGTTAACAAACTAATAGTTTGGAGCAGTCACATACACTTTTCAAATTTAAAGAGAAAATGAAACAATAATAACTTACATTAGCAGATAATAACTTACATTGTATAATCATTAATTGAACACACAATCAAGTTGACAACTCTAAAGATAATTGACTAAGAAATATAGAGAGAAAATGCGACAAAGGATTCATATTAGTGGTTTTACTTTATAGCATATGTAAACAAATAACTTTCATTCGCAAAAGTTACAACAATGATTTATAGCCTTGGTGGCCAAGGAGCCAAAACGATGAGGATGACACCATAAGGTTTAAAAAACCCAAATATTAGTGGCTTTACTTTACAGCATATGTCAACAAACATCTTTCATTCTGAAAAATTACAGCAATGACTTCTAGCCTTGATGGCAAAGGAACCAAAACGATGAGGATGACACCATAAGGTTCTAAAAAACTAAAAAACATTTTCCTGATAAACAATAGAAAAGAAGATATTAAAAATAAGCAAACTTGATGTTGGATTCGAACAATGTAACAATGTGGATCAGTGATAGGAAGATCACCAGGGTAACCTGATTGCAGCAACATATGTCATTAACACATATACAATTTAAGATAGATCTTCTGGCCACTGAAAAAACATTCTTATAAACAATCAAATATTAACACAGATACAAAACACATGTTTCTAGTGGTTGTTCCTCAGCTATATAATGAATGTTGTGGTCATTGTGTATCTTGACTTTATCTTCCTATTATCTTCAAATATAGGAATCTTGAGCTCTTTGGCACCCTTCTCAATCTCGAGCATATAAATTTAAACACTGCTGGCGAATGAAAGCACAATAAGGAACAATGACGACGATATAATTAATTTAAAAAAACCCTAAAATATAAACACATAATTGCATACGTTTGTGCATAGAAGGCCTAAAATATACTACAAAATGCAGGCATGCAAAATTGCATACGTTTGTGCATAGAAAAGCAAAACTCACTTTTTTTTCGAATTCTTAAGAATAGAGAATCAGTATGTTTTGATTGTGGATGATGAGGCGAATGATATTAGGGATTTGTGTATACGGGATTGAATAGTTAATATTGTGGAATTAAATTTAAGGAAAAGATATATGTGATAATTTAAATTGCTCTTTTATCTAGTATATTTTTTTTTCCGGTCCTTGAACACAATCAATGGCTTGGCTCCATTGGTTGAGACATTTGCATATTAACCTAATGATCCAGGTTCGAATCTGACTATGTTCATTTTTACATGAATTTAATCCGAATTTTATTCCAAACGAATTTTAGCTCATCGAAAGTATGCTTAGGTGAATTATGACGTGGCATGCCTCTTATATATACAATATATATATATATACCAAATTTAAAAAAAAATGCCACATAAATATAATGATGACATGAAAATATGACTTGGCATTATGGGATGCCAAGTGGCATTTTATGTGGCATGCATCCTCTTATATATAATGTATAGATATATATATCTATATTATATATAACAGGAGGCGTTACACGTAGATAATGCCAATTTATATATATATATATATATATATATATATATATATATATATATATATATATATATATATATATATATATATATCTATACTACATAAAATGGAAAAACAGTCAAAGTGAAAAAGTGAAATGGTCAAATGAGAGAGACATATGTAAAAGCATATTTAATACTCTCTTATCACAACTCACTCAAAAACACATACAAAATGCTCTCCTCTTCCACACATCTCATCAACCACCATCCTCACCACCACAAAACCCCTCCACCACCGGACCACTACACCACCGCACCGCTCTATCATCGCATATCGTTAATTGTCTGCCGCTAGGAACCGCTGCCGCCAGGCGCGGGTACTCGCCTAGTATATATATATATATATATATATATATATATGTTTTGTGCACATACAATTTTGGAAGGCGTGCATATGTATATTTAAAATGATACATGTGATTTGTATTTCATTTGATATGAAATTGTGTATTATATTATATTCTTGGTTTGTAATAAATCTAAAAGTTACGACTATAATTTATGTTTTTAGTTTTTATTTAAGAAGTTTATAGAATATACGATAAACATATGTGCAATTACATTTTTAAGTAAAACTCACTTGAAGTTTAAATTAATGTATAATAAAAACACATGTAAATTACATTATTTAAAAGAAACACCTATACGCACCTTGACTTTCTAGAAACATGTATGCTAAGAAAAAAATTGGAAAATAATGGGATATTTAAAAATGGGGTTTAATAAAAAAATCTAAAACTTATAAAAATTGTCATCTATGATAATATATACTCTTTAGATTAAATAATAATTTTTAATATTTAAAAAAATCTCATTGGTCTAGAGGAGTTCTCGCATTTAACAGGGTTCTGAAAATAAAGCTCCTATATATATATATATATATATATATATATATATATATATATATATATATATATATATATATATATATATATATATATATATATATAGGATAAAGATCAAATAAAAAGACAAATATCAATAAAAGATAAAAAAAAAAAAAAATTCAAAAAAAGTTCTCAAAAAATTCTCAAAAAATTCCACAAGATCGGGTATGATGGTGCATGAAAAAGTTGTGAAAAACTTTTTTCTAAAAGTGGATATTTTTTCCGAAAAAAAATATGATAAAATACGTTTGCGCATTAAATCATTTTTTTGTGCATCAAAAATTGGTTTTTGCACCCAACTTCTTTTGAGTTTTTTCATCAAAATAACGCGCATCTAACTAAAACAAGTTGAAAATTTTGTGCATCAAAAATTTTTTGCGCATCTAAATTCGTTTTTTGTGCATTAAAAAAATGTATCAAAACTCAAAATTAAAAAAAAAAAAAAAAAAAAAAATCCACAAAATTTGTTAATGGATATCATAGATGGTATCATGGTAACCTTGCATAATTATCAGTTGTTATTGAATGAGGGTGGAAAGTTAGCAATATCGACTAAAAGGCCGGGACAAATTAGTTGTGACAGATGACGTGGAATAGTTGAGGTAGCTTTAATGAGGTGGAAGAGTTGCCAACATGGCTTTAATGACATGGCAAGGTTTCAAAAATCCTTTGTTTATATATATATATATATATATATATATATATATATATATATATATATATATATATATATATATATATAGATTTGCGTTCATGTGATGACCAACCTTAAAATAAAAATAATAGGAACCAATTAGAGTAAGACAAGTGTATATTAAATGACTAAATTAAATAAAAAATGATAGTTAATTACTGAAATTCAAAAACTTGATTAATAGAATCAAAAGGGCAAAATAGGTAATTGCATCCTCCTTATCTACTAAACCCCCTCCCCTTCTCTCTCTCTCTCATTCTACAACCGCCTCCTCAATCTCAGTTCCCTCTCACCATAAAAACCATCCAGCCTCTTTTTTTCTCCATCTCAACGACGACCACTGTCACACCTATCGTACTACCGTTGCTTCCGTTCTAGCCACAATAACCGAAATACACAACATATGGCCTCATCCGCGAGATCTGATGTTGACAAGATCATCCGATGGGCTCAACCGTCGACTCTCCATCAATATAAAGAAATAGGTGACGCATTGTAAGTATTCAAAATCCATTCGTTTTTTCGGTTTTCAAAATCGTCGACGGTTGTATGTAAACAGAGAGGAACATAAGGCATTTCGAAGGCTATTTTTTTATGGTAGTGTATGGTTGTTCATATCTCATTGCAAGATATTGAGTATTTTCTGGATACATAATTTACTCATATTATTAATAGTATTTTTTTTTAAAAATATTATAGGTGATGTATAATTTATTGTAATGTATAGTATCAACAGCTTCTGTTAGATTTGGAATAGACTTCTAACATTAGGTGGTTTTTGTTTGGTGTGGTTGTTTGAAAGTTGTTGTTTAATTTACCATTTCAAGTGACATGTGTTCATAGTTAGAGCACAAGGTATGCAAGATACCAATAACACGTTATTTGTATGCCACCTCAGCGCCATATCATACACCTCACAATAACACACCAATAACTCAAACACCTCTCCCTCATAACACACCATTAACATATTATTGGGTCCCACTTTTTTATTTTATTTAAAAACTAATACATTTTATTAAACATAAAATAAAATTACAAAACATAAAATTAAATCACAATACATAAACAAACACATTTTTATTTAAATTAAATGTAAATTAAATAAGTGGCACCAAACACCTAAATTGCTATTTCCAATAATAAAAGTAATACTAGTACTGTAATAAATTATACATCTACAAACAAAGTAATACTAGTACCGTGACTTTTTTTTTTCTCTTTTTCTGTGTCATCATCTTCCTCAAAAGGAACTACCTCAAAACCTCCATTAAAACCACCACTTCCTTCCGATCTGATTATAAGGTAACTAATTATTTTCTTATACATGCCTTCTAAGTTCTAAAAGGTTCTGATCTCTAACACAAGGGGAAAAAAAAGGTTAAGTTGCATGCAATAAACGAATAGCGTGAGCCAGTGAAACAACTCAAAGACCAATGGCTTGTGAATGGCGTGTTTGATTGTACCATCGTTGGCATGTTATTGGTTTTGAAAAGAGCGAATGGTGTGGTATCTTTGATGATACCGGGTGCTCTTATAAGAACCAATTATTCTTTTTGATTCATTTTTTTTTGCTTCTTCTTGTTTGTAACAAACGATTGGGTTTTCTGTAAGGGTGAATTGCATATATATATCCTTGCAAAGATTAATAATTACATATATTTCCAACCTAAGTTAATAATTGCATATATATCCTTCCTAAACTTTAAATATTACATATATATCCAACAAACTAATTTTAATATGATTAAAACATAAAAATATATGATAATTATCATTTATTTACAAAATGTCTACTGTACCCTTTCTCTTTCACATGACTTTTCGTTATACTCTTCTGTAAACATTAATCACGCTGTAACTTTGCTTTGAACATTGACTCAAAATCGTTCGGTTATGGAATTTGATTTGGGTGGATACAAAAAGTGAGTTAGTGTTTTTTGTTTGTTTGGAACTAGAATGCGACTTAAGGCAAAGTATATTATATTTCATCTACCATAAAGTGACACACCGTTTCTAGATTCGTAGGTCGGTGAGCGGGTACAACTCTTGCAGACTGAAAGTATTCACTATATGAAGATATCGTAATTTAGGTATCCTTTATTATAAGATAACCATATATTTCTTATCCTATGTACAATACTACAATTGCAAGTTATTAAGCTGTAACTAGAATCAGGAAAGGAGCGTGTGGGTGACTGACGATAAGAAGTGACGATTTGGTGATCTTGTTAATTTGTTACTCTATTTGTTGGGTTTGGTTCGTGTGGTAGAAATAATTGAACCGCATTGTTGCTTTTGTTAAAGAGGTATTAGCACATTAATCAAAAGTATTTAGGCATCCTTTCTAGTAAATCTTAGGAATGATATACGAAGTATAAGTAATTTAGAGATGATGAAGAAGAAGGGTATAATGGTCAATAGAGGGTTAAATGCTAAAGTTCACATATTTTATGATTTTTATTTTGTATGAATTAGTCATTTGGATATATATGTAAATTTTAATATTTGAGAAGGATATATATGTAATTAAAAAATTAAGTTGGATATATAATTTTGAAGCTTTGAAAGAATATATATGCAATTCACCCTTTCTGTAAAGGTTTGTTGATTTTTAACTACTGGTTCAATAAAAATTGTGTTTACACTTGTTAGGCTAGTGCTAATGGTAACGGCGACCGCAACGACAACTAAAACATACCCCAAAAAAATAAGTAAACAAAAGAACTACACATATAAATAAAATGAAAGTTGTGGTTGAGCAGACAACCATAACTTTAAAAAGGTTGTAAAACAACTTGGTCATGCTCGGTTGAGCTAGGAGAGGCAACGTGGTCACATGTTCGGTTGATTATGTGTTCACCCTTCCATAATCATTACTCTTAGTGAGGTTTTAAATGTTTACATGTATCTTTTTTTATATTAACTAATGTATTAAAAAAATTGTATGTCATTATATATGAGTCAAGAAAATTTGTGTGATAAACATAGTGTGTCACTACAAATATACTAAAATTTTATAATGTGTCATTAAAAATGTATTAAAATTTTAATGAGTCACTATAAATGTATCTAAAAACTTAGTGACACTGCATATATATTAAAATTTTAATGTATCATTATATATGCATCAACAAATTTAATGTCACAGTACAAATGTGTCAAAAAAAACTAGTGCGTTACTATATATGTATCAAAATATTTATGTATATGTGTATCAAAAAAATTGATGCATCATTATATATGTATCAAAAATTGGTATGTCACAAAAAATTTAGTATGTCATAAATGAACGATAAAAAAAATTAGTGTGCAACTATAAATTAAATTATATTCGAATGTGTGTCATAGGTGTATTCTGTGTTTAAACAAGCGCGCCTTTTTGCGCCTAAGGCGTGAGGCGAGCCGAGGCAGTAAGGTCATCGCATCAGGACCCTTGATGCGCAACCATTACTGATAACGCTACACGCGTTGTTCGGGGTCAAAGGAACTTCCTTTTCTTCGAGCAAGTTTTATAACACCCTATACAGTGAACTTAATCGTTGTAGTGTAGTATTAGGGTAAGCCACGGGTATTAATATTGTTTTCTAGGGGAATAGGAATGCTAGTGAGAAGTTACTACGCTAAGGTTGGGGTTGAGGAAGATTATTTTTTATCTTTTTATGTTTTTTAGGAATTAGAAAGGTACGAATCTCGGGGTTTGGATTTGGGGGTTGGTATTTCTACCGATTACTCTAATTATCTAATCTAAGGTGTATGTAGTCTATGTCTAATTATTGTGTGCTCGTATGATAGTTTAAAGATGTGTTCACTTAGGTTTTATTACTCCTTAATTATCTCCTATTGATGGTTGAATTGTCACGTCCTTATTCTTAATCGCGTTGTGTGTCTAAAGTCGTAGGGTATGTGTTTGTCCCTAACTCTTTGAAACTACCAAAGGGTCTCGTCTACAAAATCTCTTGGAATTATAAACTCTAACTCTAAGGTTCTCTTTGGATGGTTTAGCCTACAACTATTCTAGGTGTCATAGTCTAAGGTTCACAAAGATTTAATCAAGCATTAACTACACAACGAATGACCTATCGCATTACTAGATCATTAACAATTAAGATAAGAGACAACCAATCAACATTCAATAATTAAGTTTCATATTCCCTAAGCAAACACAAAAATAAATTAGTCGGACATGGAGAACATGCAAGCATACATACAAATAATTGAAGACATAATTGAATTAATGAAGTAAAACACTTATCTTGGTGTAAGATAGGGTTTGAAACCCTAAAATACTGTACAAGACAACATTGGTTCGGTTTAGGTTTTTACTCCAAAAGACTACACACTAAAACTGAAAAATTTGGATTCTATATATAAGATTACAATCGCGACGGCGTCACCTTAGGATTTGTGACGCCGTCGGGTCACCATCATTAGGGTTTCGTCTTGGCCACGTTATTCTTGCAACGGCGTCACCTTATGCTTGTGACGCCGTCCCCTTCAGTCTCTGACGCCGTCTGGATCAAATCTAGGCCGTCTGAGTTGTGACGGCCTACTCTTTTAAAGCCTGACACCGTCACTTGAAAATAAGCAATTTGGCTACTGTGCCATCACAGAAGTGCTCTGACGGCGTCGCAATATAACACCTGACGCTGTCACTTGTAGAACCTGATGCCGTCCCCTTGTATTTCAGCAGTCTGAGTGGCTCGATTCTTGACTTTGGCCATTTTCTTCGTATATCCGCGCCATTTCGTCCAAATAAATGCCATTCCAGCAATTTGCCTTCAAGAGACCTAAAAAGTGAAAAGGAACGATATTAAGTAATAACGGATACAAAAATAATCAAATAAGGGCTTAAATGACCCCTTAAAAAGGTACATTTTAAAACCTTATCAAATATCCCTACACTTGGTATTTGCTTGTCCTCAAGCAAATGTGCTTTTAGCCAATTAATTTATAAGTTAGGGGTCATGAAGCATTGGTTTAAAACATTCCACAACACATATAAGCCCCGCAAAAGTCATAACAAGCACGGAAATTACATACTAGCACCTCACATGGGGTGTTTGGATACTCACATATCTCGGGTGTATATGAAATATATCAAAGTGGAAATGGAAGATAAACACTCATTAACCGGTCCTAGAACGTAGATTACCATAAGCTTGAGAATAGATCAAACCTCCATCGCTTTGGCGTAAGCACCTAGGAAAGACTATCAAAGAGGTCTTTAAAGGGTTGTAAAGTTAGGCTTACGGTAAGGAAACAAAGGGTTTGGTGGGATAGGCTATTTAGTGGTGGCATGTCAAAAATCTTTATGTTACAAGCATACGAAGAATGGCGTTGCTAAGCCAAGACTCGACACTCTAAACTCTAGATAACTGAAACACACAAACATGAATTTAAAGGATAGATGTAGAATGGTAGACCGTTTTTTTTTTTTTTTTTTTTTAAACACTCTATTTTTTTTTTTCAATTTTTTTTCGAATTTTTTTTTACTCTACCATCCTCTACGGTAACATCAAAATGATAGGGATTTATAGGCACATCCCTACACTTGAGTTTTTATTACTCTAACACTAATTTGACCCGAATTGAAAAGATCAAAACACTTGGGGTACGTTATTACGCAAATAAGGGAATTTAACGTTCCCTTCTAGTCATTTAATAAACTTTAACTTTTCCCATGAGTTCCAATCGTCCCAAAACTGTATACAAAGGATATGACTCAACTTAGCAACTCATGCAAGCAACTAGATAATTGAACTAAGGGTTTTTAGGATGATAACAATAATGCAATAAAAGTGAGTGCATACAAGGTACGCTAAGGCGATTTGGGTGTATATTTGGGGGTGGGGTGTAAACAATGCTCTTCATTGATATTCCGGAAAACCGAAAAATCAAGAGAACCGCGAAAAGGATAGGCTCAGAGTAGTTAACTAGGGGTATCGTGTACTAAAAATGAGTACAACGCAAAGGTGTAGGGGAATTACTCAACCGATGTGGAAGAAGTAATTATATTACGGGTATCAAACAAGGGTTATCCTAATGCCTCTTATCATTTAGTTATTCCTAACTACACAAGTGTAGTCTTACTAGCGATCTCGGGATGCATCACAAAACAAGTTCTAGAATCTAATATACTACCGGTTCACACACTAAGCATTAAAGATGAATGCTTTAATTCCTACTAATCTAAGGGTGATCCTCACATTTGGGGTGGAATTTAGGTGGTAAAGGGTTTTTGTGCTAGTCATGCAACTTCCTATCCGTGAGACGCTTTTGTTAAGACTAATGGCCCACTCCTACATGTCATGAAAAATTTTAAATTTGGTGCCAAAATTATCCTAACAGACATTTTCTCATGGTTTATTATACAAATACAATTGGACGAAGCAAATAATCAAAGATAAGCATAGTTTCAAAGTTCCCATTTTATTTTCCCTCCCTACACTTAAACTGAACATTGTCCCCAATGTTCCCCGAAAGTATCAAAGTTATGATAATGAAGGTAATTAAAAACGAAAGAAACTAATACTCCCCTGATTAGCCCGGTAGGATCCGTGTAATGTGGTGGTTAAATTCTTTTCAAGAAGAATGTATGCGTGAAAAGCTCCTTCCAACCTTATGTATCTTCTTCTTAATAAATTAAACCTGCACACTTGAAGAAAACAAACGAAACCTTCGCGTAAAATCGGCGAAAATAATATATATAAGACTCTATTAAACTAGGATATAATGCTTGTGGAATGGATGTTTACAGAATTTCTGGAAAATTAAGACCTGGAAAATTCCAAAAATTTATAAGTAGCTCAGAAAACGAGAAAAAAGTAATTTGTTGTTTTTACTCCTTCCTGACGCCGTCAGGTTGCGATCCTGACGCCGTCAGGTTGCGATCCTGACGCCGTCAGGTTATCCTGACAAAAACTGGTCTGCGATTTTCTGAAAAAAATTCTGGGAAATTTGCATCTTTAGAATCTGGAAAATATTTCTGCAAAACATCCATTATGACTCGATACAAGCATTTGACTCGAACAAACACACATATATATCTTTTAATTAATTGCAATTCTCATGTTTACGTTCTTTTGAAAACGTGTGTAATCCTACCTACACTTATCCTTTATGTAAAATACCTTTATATGCAAATAAGACGAGGTTAAAAACAAAATAAAACATTTTTACAAATTTAAACATGAGAATAAGCAATCAATAAAAGATATATGACACTAACAAGCAAACAATTAAGCATGGGTTGCCTCCCACGAAGCGTTTTTCTTTATTTATGAGTCTTGTAGCTAGACTCGTAGTCGTGCTCCTACGTACCGATATAAGTAAGCCTATCCTTAACAATGTCATAAGGATCAAACTTATCATTTAAGTTCCTAGTAGTACGTTTGGTTTGATATGCCTTTTCAAACTTCTCTCCATCGGGATCATCGATCGTTATTCTAATGTGCCACTCTCCATTACCATCACTAGGCGGTCTATCCCAATCCCATTTGTGTTTAGGTTTCTCAACTTTCCACTTATTCATGACAAGTTTGACGGGCAAGCTTCCTAGGAACTCGGTCATCTTCCTAAATACTAAGGCGTCCTCGAACGGGTTCACTTCCATGTCCCTAGCCATTTCTTTTTCATGGAAAGTTGCTTTACTCGCAAAGGCTTCATCTAAGTAGAAAGGTCGTTGGGGACCTATGAGGTTTTTATCTATCCAAGGTCCATATCTAGAAGGCATTTTATCCAACCTAATCTCATGTGGGATTTCCTCTTCTTTATAGTACGTATGCTTTTTGACATCGTAAATTGACCTAGCACTCCCCTCTCCTACCACTATCTTGGACATCTTACAATCGATGATGGCACTAGCGGTAGCTAAGAATCCTCTTCCTACTAGTAATGGGCATGTCGGGTCCTTATTCATGTCTAGCACATGGAAGTCGGCTAAAAGAGTCAATTCTCCTACGTGTACTACCATGTCTTTTATTATCCCTACCGGATATGCAACACTACCGTCCGCTAGACCTAAGATGGTTTCTGTTGATTCTATCTTACCTAAGTTAAGGCTTCTATGGAGGGACAACGGAACGAGATTGATGCATGATCCTAAGTCGGCTAGAGCATCGAGAGGTTTGGAAGTTCCAAGCCTACACGGAAGAGTAAATAGCCCGGGATCGTCTAACTTCTTAGGTAGATTATTTCGCACAAAGGCATACCCATGTTTTCCAAGTTTAAGTTCTAACTCATATTTTTCTTTTAAAGCATTATAATAAGGTGCATGAGCTAAGACTTCAAGAACCGGTTTTTCTTGATGAAGTTCCTTGTACTCCTCTTCTAGATTAGGTTTGGGTTCTTGGTTGACGGGTTTCTCAAGAGTAGGTTCTACCAATGGTGCAGGGCCTTGGTATCTCATTTTTGATTGCTTGGAACCCTTGTTGATAGCATTTACCGAGTGAACCGTTGGGTGTGAGGGGCATGGATGTGCACTCTCCCATGGTGAACAAGAACATGAAGTCGACGAAATTGAATTCACTTTTGGGTTCTTTATAGTATCACTTGGGAGTGCTCCAATTTCCCGATCATTAAAGGCTTTTAAGAGGGCATCAAGCTTGTTGGTCATCTCGCCTTGTCTTCGCTTAAAATCGGCTTCAAGCTTAGTCAATCGAGTCTCTTGAGATGACATGAATCTAGATGAAATTGCCTCAAGATTAGTGGGGTTCCCGGTGTTTAGAGAATTGAACCTATTAGGTGGACTAGATGAGCTTTGGGGTGTGCTTGAGTTTTGGTTCCACTTAAGGTTAGGGTGATTTCTCCATGAGGGATTGTAAGAGTTTCCTAAGTTGTTTTGTTCGGGCTTGAAAGTGTACCACTTCTCTCTCGCTCCGTCGATACGCGTGGAGGTGTAGTCCGCAAAAGCTTGTTCGGGGAGTCTTGTGCAATCACGAGTGTCATGGGGACCACTACATAACTCACAAGGTAGAGTGATTTTATTCACTTGATGAGAAGACTTAGGATTTTCGTAGGAGCTCATTAGGAATTTTACTTGATCTTCAAGCTCGAGCATCCTACGGTCGGAAGATTGTGAGTCAAGGGAAGGCAAAGAGATTGCCTTAACGGTTTTGGGCAACTCACGGGGGTCATTCCAACTTTCGTTGTCATAGAGAGCAAGGTCCTCTATTATACCCCACGATTCTTCCGCGGTGAGATCACTAAGTTTTCCACCGGCCGCTTGGTCAATGGATCGCTTAGTGGGGAAGTTGACATGATCATAGAAAAGTTGGACTTGGAGCCAAAGATCAATGCCATGATGAGGGACTTTATGAAGTAAGTCCTTGAATCGAGTCCATGCTTCGTAGAGAGATTCACCTTGACGTTGTTGGAACATCAAGATGTCATTCCTAAGCTTAGTGGTTCTCCCCGGTGGGAAAAACTGAGCAAGGAAGCGAGAGGTGAGATCATCCCAACTTGAGATGGAGCCGGCGGAAATTCGCTCAAGCCAATTACTAGCTTGGTCCCGTAGAGAGAATTGGAAGAGATGCAGACGCGTGCTCTCCCGAGTAGTAGCATCAAGGTCAATGGAATCGACAATTTTAAGGAAATCCCTAAGATGCTGATTAGGATCTTCAGAACGAAGTCCATGGAATGCACATCCGTTTTGCACAAACCGGATGGTGTCGGATCGCAGGGCCGTAGTTTGGGCTTGGTCGGGAAGCTCAATGGTGTTCCTATAACCTAGGTGGCTTGGTCTCGAGTATTCACCAAGAGTACGGGCTCTTGGCGGGTCATTTGGTGGTAGGTTGATGAATGGTGGGTGGTTATCACCTTCCATGATGAAAAGTGACGGGGTTACGAACAAAGGTCACGAAGAAGGGGGATAGACTATGAGAAAGCTAAAAATAAGAAAAAATTTACTTGATAGGAATCAAGCAAAGAAACCTAAACGAGGTGGACTACTAACTAGCTATTATATTCCCCGGCAGCGGCGCCAAAAACTTGATAACGCTACACGCGTCGTTCGGGGTCAAAGGAACTTCTTTTTCTTCGAGCAAGTTTTATAACACCCTAGGCAGTGAACCTAATCGTTGTAGTGTAGTATTAGGGTAAGCCACGGGTATTGATATCGTTCTCTAGGGGAATAGGAATGCTAGTGAGAAGTTACTACGCTAAGGTTGGGGTTGAGGAAGATTATTTTTTATCTTTTTATGTTTTTTAGGAATTAGAAAGGTGCGAATCTCGGGGTTTGGATTTGGGGGTTGGTATTTCTACCGATTACTCTAATTATCTAATCTAAGGTGTATGTAGTCTATGTCTAATTATTGTGTGCTCGTATGATAGTTTAAAGATGTGTTCACTTAGGTTTTATTACTCCTTAATTATCTCCTATTGATGGTTGAATTGTCACGTCCTTATTCTTAATCGCGTTGTGTGTCTAAAGTCGTAGGGTATGCGTTTGTCCCTAACTCTTTGAAACTACCAAAGGGTCTCGTCTACAAAATCTCTAGGTATTATAAACTCTAACTCTAAGGTTCTCTTTGGATGGTTTAGCCTACAACTACTCTAGGTGTCATAGTCTAAGGTTCACAAAGATTTAATCAAGCATTAACTACACAACGAATGACCTATCGCATTACTAGATCATTAACAATTAAGATAAGAGACAACCAATCAATATTCAATAATTAAGTTTCATATTACCTAAGCAAACACACAAATAAATTAGCCGGACATGGAGAACATGCAAGCATACACACAAATAATTGAAGACATAATTGAATTAATGAAGTAAAACACTCATCTTGATGTAAGATAGGGTTTGAAACCCTAAAATACTGTACAAGACAGCCTTGGTTCGTTTTAGGTTTTTACTCCAAAAAAATACACACTAAAACTGAAAAATTCGGATTCTATATATAAGATTACAATCGCGACGGTATCACCTTATGATTTGTGACGCCGTCGGGTCACCGTCATTAGGGTTTCGTCTTGGCCACGTTAGTCTTGCGACGGCGTCACCTTATTCTTTTGACGCCGTCCCCTTCTCTCGACGCCGTCGGATCAAATCTAGGCCGCCTGAGTTGCGACGGCCTACTCTTTTAAAGCCCGACACCGTCACTTGAAAATAAGCAATTTGGCTACTGTGCCGTCACAGAAGTGCTCTGACGGCGTCGCAATATAACACCTGACGCCGTAACTTGTAGAACCTGACGCCGTCCCCTTGTATTTCAGCAGTCTGAGTGGGTCGATTCTTGACTTTGGCCATTTTCTTCATATATCCGCGCCTTTTCGTCCAAATAAATGCCATTCCAGCAATTTGCCTTCAAGAGACCTAAAAAGTGAAAAGGAACGATATTAAGTAATAACGAATACAAAAGTGATCAAATAAGTGCTTAAACGACCCCTCAAATAGGTACATTTTAAAACCTTATCAATTACAAAAGGCGAGAAAAGGCGGTGTCTTTTGGCACCTTTGAAGAGCGCTTTTTAACGCCTCATGTGTTTATGGGTCTAAAAAGGACATGTAAACTAAAAGGGTTTAAATGGACTATTTTTAGTCCCTTCTAGTTGGGAATTAGGAAACCTCAAACTTTGACAATGAATGGGGAATGTATGCTTTCTTATGATTTGCATAAATCCGCATTCATTTTTATGCATTGCATGGTTTTTGTTCACACGCATGCCTTTGTGGTATTTTGTTATTCTCCAGTAGGAATTTGATTGATAAGCTTATGATCTGTGTTTTGTAATATCTAGCATTTTAGCGATATGAAATAGCAAACTTTGAGAATGAATGGGGAATGAATCGGTGTTATTTTTGTTAAATGTCTTCTTTGTGTTTTTATATATGAATTATGCTTTCTAACAAAGTTATAATCGTTTTGTACAAAGTATGCGCCTCGCCTACGAAATGCGTGCGCTTTCGCCTCATCGCCTCGCGCTTCGGTTTTTTGACCCTTAGCGCAACGGAGCGCTTCGCGCTTTTTAAAACCCAGGGTGTATTACGTTTTATGTTATAAAGTGGGCATCTGCATTAATTAAAAAATATTAGTATATAAAAATAAGCCTATAAATCTGAACATATAAAAAGCTGCATGAAATTCGGTGTAATTAAAGTGAGACGTCAGTTACTACTAAATGAATTGGTACCTTGCCTTTTAATTTCAAATAATTTACCCTCACTTTCTGAATATTTACAAAATTGCCATCAATACATATTGTTCATTAATTGATTAGTTTATGACACATGGCAGTATCTAGTTGGTTCTTATTGTTTTTATTTTAATGCTGGTCACCACAAGAACTTTCCTATATGTGTGTATATATATATATATATATATATATATATATAATCCGGATCGATTGAGAAGGTTTTCAAAAACGATAGATTTTTAACTTTGATTCATATTTTTTAGAAGGTTTTCAAAAACGATAGATTTTTAACTTTGATTCATATTTTTTAAGCGTAAAACTCATTTTAATGTGATTAAAATTCAAAATGTGTAAAAAAAAAGTTTGAATCAATGTTAAAAATCTCTCGATTTTGCGATATATATAGAATACTGAATCATCTGTACAAATTTAATGAATCATCATCATAACTCGATTTTAACAATGAATTGTGAATCAAAATTGTGATTTATAGATTCGATTCACCGTAAAATAATGTTTACTTGTGAATCAAATAAAAAACATGAATCAATTTGCAAAAACGAAGATTTCTCAATCTTCTCAAAATAAAAACCTTCTCAATGGAACCGGAGCCTATATATATATATATATATATATATATATATATATATATATATACAGGGAAGGGATCTAGTAAGAAGAAAAATTAAAATGAGAAGAATAAGAAAGATTTCTAGCCATACATTTTAAATAGGAGGAATAATTTTAAGGGGAGATACATCTATTTTTGTAGATGCATCTGAAATGAGTGGTTGTGGTTTCTTCTTATCATTCTCATTTTAATTTTTCTTCTTATTTGATCCTAACTCTCTCTCTCTCTCTCTCTCTATATATATATATATATATATATATATATATATATATATATATATATATATATATATATATATATATATATATATATATATATATATATATATATATATATATATATATATATATATATATATACTAGGCTAGTACCGCGCTGGCAGCGGTTCCTAGCGGCAGACAATTAACGATACGCGATGGTAGAGTGGTGCGGTGGTGGAGGGGTTTTGTGGTGGTGAGGATAGTGGTTGATGAGATGTGTGGAAGAGTAGAGCATTTTGTATGTGTTTTTGAGTGAGTTGTGAGTATTAAATATGCCTTTACATATGTTTCTCTCTCTCATTTGACCATTCCACTTTTTCACTTTTTCACTTTGACTGTTTTTACATTTTATATAATATATATATATATATATATATATATATATATAGTGAAGCGTTCAAATGAGAAGCCTTATTTTGGTGAGAACGCGAAAAGCAATCATAGTCACTCATTTTATCCTTCTTTAACTTTAATCTAATGGTTAATATTAGTTAGGCAGTTTTTTCGATTTTTTTTTTTAAATTTCGAAAAAAAAAATTGAAAATTTTTTTTTAAACTTTTTTCAAAAAAAATTCCCGAAAAAAATTAATTTTTTTTTTGTTTGAAAATTTTTTTCGAAAAAAACTTTTTTCTAAAATTTTTTGGAAAATTTTTTGAAAAAGTTTTTGAAATTTTTTTTCGAAAATAAATTTTCGAAATCTTTTTTGTCACATGTGAATATTCTATTTACGAAAAATTTCACATATGACGAAATTCTTCATAGCATTAGAGTGTTTTTCGTCACATGTGAAGATTTTTTTCAAAAAATTTTTTTTCAAAAATTTTTTTCAAAAAATATAAGTATTTATCAATTTATACAAAAAATAAAATAAGAAAATAAAAAAAGACGAGTTTGACCGATTTTTGACCTAGTTTGAACGATATTTGACCAATTTTGACCGATATTTGACCGATTTATTACCGATTTTGACAGATTTATCACCGATTTTGACCAAACCGATAAATTGACCGATAAGCATCGTATCGGTCGACCGCCGATAAGCGATATATCATTGATTATTTGATTTATCGGCCGCCTAGACCGATATTTACAACATTGTCATTTCTAGAATAGTTTCATTTTCACATCTTAACCTTTATATTTACTTCATTTTTTAACTACTGGTATTTGTAAAGTGAATTATTACCTTATTTCCATTTCCCACACATACGCTCTCTTTGTTCAAAAAACACTTCTCTTTTTAAAACAAATTAAATACAAACCGAGATTTGTATGTGAGGAAAATATGTTTTGTTGCACTGGGATCTTGAAGAAGTAGTTAACACATCATCTTCTTCTTCTAAAGACCATCATTTTATGTAAAGCGGCGTGTGAGGTCTTCTTGTTCTGAAGATCTGAAATAATAGTGAGCGCTTCCAGATTCATCAAGTGCATCACGAAAAATACACCATCCGCCGGAACAATCGCAACACTCGTCGGAAATCTTTGTTGGTGAGTAAGTGAGAGTGAATTAATGAGAGTCAAAAGGGTTGGTGAGTGAGTGAGAGTGAATGGCAGTGAAGAGGGTCAATTAAATGAGTCACAAAATGTGTGAGGATCAATTAAATTTACAAACCTATTCCTCTATCTAATTAAATGGGACGGATGAAAAACATATCCAACTATCAAATCAAACTGAGATCAATGGCGAAGATGGAGTAGTTTGTTCATTGGTTTTTTTTGTTCCATATTGAACTTTCCTCGTATATAAACAAGTCCTTCATCGTCTATAAGTTTAGTTATTTTTTTTAGTATTTGTTTTTTTTCAAACAATGAGTGTATTTTTTTTTATCACATAACAGATGCTTTGTTTTCCAATATACTATTTATATCCATTGGGTTTTATAGTTTCTTTTTTTCATCACATATTGCTTCTCAAATGAATTTTATTGAAACATAATGCCTTTGACCAAAATGGTGAATAACATGTCTGATGACGTATAGCACGCACAGCAGGCCTACTAGGCTTAGCTCGTGTTATACATATACTGGCCCAGGCCCAACAATGAAACTGATGACGAATAGCACATACAACATGCCTACTGGGATTAGCTCGTGATATACACATGTTGCGCCTAGGTCCAACAAAGCAATCACAAGTACTGGATCAACAATAAACCCACTAACGAGGTTGGCCACGGTCCAGACTCAAAGACATACGCAGAATGTCTAGCGGTCCAGACTCAAAGATAACAGATGATTATATGGTCGACCACAACGTTAGAGACGATGAAGAAAAAGTTTCATTATGTGTCCTGCAATTCTTATTATCACAATGTTT
This sequence comes from Chrysanthemum makinoi, assembly GCA_910596185.1. Lineage (NCBI taxonomy): Eukaryota > Viridiplantae > Streptophyta > Magnoliopsida > Asterales > Asteraceae > Chrysanthemum > Chrysanthemum makinoi. Next base: position 150,341,340 of record OU343224.1, on the reverse strand, counting down.
TTGTTCTTTTAGGTTTTGTTTCGCTTTTTATTGGCATTATATAAAACAAGCTCACTTAAAGTTGGTTTGTTTTTCCTACGTTTGAAGTAGTCTTTTTCGTCACGTCTTTGTAATAAGTTGGCTATTTGCAATTTTTGCAAGCCATGGTTATCAGTACTATCTTCATATCAAACCAAGTTATTTTTTAACACAACATTTTTGTTTGTTCATTTTCATTTCTTGTATACTATACTATACAAGTATGCTATTTGTTTCTTTTGCAAGATGCAATATGACCACAAAATTTTATCTTACATGCAACTTATAACGGACTAAGATGAATTATAATGACAAACGTTTATTGCAATTTACAATGTTAATCTATTATCAAACCATTGTACTACTTTTTTTTTATCTTAAAAACAAAATTTTAAAACTAGCCACCCATCGGGCGGGCCTTGAAGCTAGTAAATGTATATTAGCAATCCAATTGAAAAAAAAAAAAATTAGTAGCCTAGGCGAACAAAATCGCAAAGTTGAGTAACATATATGTCTAATTACCCAATAAATAAACCAACGTGGAACGAATGGGCCGTTAATTGATGAGGTGTATTGGGAAGACCGGTCAAGTCTCGGTAACCCATAAGAGGAGTAACTGGATTGAACATTTTTTTTTATGTTGAGTAACTTAATTAACGAACTCGTATACTTCAGTACCTCATTTGAGGGGAAAAAAAAGAAGAGAAACTTTGATAACTTTCAGTAACATGTCTGTTTAAAAAACCTAATGATAAAAACAAACCACATAATTTAAAATAAAATTGCAATAAAACAGTAAAAAAATGATAAGGTCTCCCTGCTGCGTATTCTTGCACTTTATAGCCTTTGAAACATTCATCCGACCAGGGCAACAACGAAGATGGCTTGTGTTTTTGGCTTATTACTATATATACTAATAGAGCGTCAACTGACGCCATTATCACCTACTGCTCACATTGTCTTTGCAGCCCGGTCCATACGTTTGTCCGGTCAATAATGTTAACGAACCCACCGCGTGTCTTTTGTTAAATTAAATGGGACGGGCCACATGGATTGTTGGCAGCTGGGCCGAAAATTATAACAATTGGACCAAATTTGGCTTTCTTTTTCGGACTTTCACTAATAATCTCTTTAATCATCCCGGTCATCAAAAATAGATTGTGCTGATGTCGGTGTCGTTGCGATGCTCGATGTCGATGTCGATGCCGATGTTGGTGCTTTGATGTCAGAATAAAAAGATTATAAAAAGAGATTATTTTTATAAGCTATATGAAGTAACCTTTTATTTTTAGAGATTATTGAAGATTATTTTTTCAATAATCTCTTATAAGTTCTTTCTGCCAAACAAAGATTATTTTTTAAGAAGCTTATTTTTTGAAAAAATATGCATAATCTCTCCATAATCTCATTTACCAAACATAGCCATTACCTTTAAATCTTAGAATATCTTGAAATCTCTCCAATGCTAACTCGAACGATATATTCTCCCACATGTCCAAGTCAAGGGTACCTTATCAATCAAAATAATAAATAGATTTAATATTAAAATAGACGTAATAACCTTAAATCTGTTATTTGTTTTAACATAAATAAGGGTATTTTCAGTATTAAAATATAAATAATTATGATTTCATTTCATATAACATACTTTACTTTTTTCTTTCTAAGAAATTACTATTATTTTGTTGGAAAAATTTTGTCAGCCAACATCAAATTCGAAATTTAAATAAGAGAAAAATGAATTAAGAAATTAAAGAAAGTGTATCTTATTTACTCACGGTCTTTATAAGAAGGATTCTCAGCTAAGATCTGAAGCACGTCATCTAAAGTAAAGTTTTCGCCTTCATCTTCTGTAGGAGATGAGCTTTGCGGAGGATTTTCCAAAATTTCCAAAAATTCTAATCGGCCTAGATCTTCAGGTATCTTAAGAGAACAACAACCACTTAATTTTAACTGAACAAGTTTTTTTAGACATCCAGCCGGAGCGTTAATTTCTACCAACTGATCACAATTTTCAAGATCTAAAATCTCAAGATTTGGAATCAGCTTAAGGTCAAGGCTCCTAAAACTTGATTTACTAAGGTTGAGGTTCTTGAGATTCGGACATGCAACAGACACATCAAGTTGAACAAATTCACGACAATTATCAAGAGATAATGTCTCAAGATTTGGAGTCAACTCTAGGTCAAATGTTCTTGACATTGGGGACTCACTGATACGGAGGTACTTGAGCTTTGGACAACTAGCGGGCGTGCAGAGTTCTTTTAATTCACTAGAACACCTTAGAGATAACCTCTCGAGATTTGGAGTGATCCTAAAATCAAAGGTATTCAAGTTTGTCCCCAAAAGAGAAAGGAATTTGAGTTTTTCAAGAACCTGCCAGCAGACACAAATGCATTAACAAACCAACCGATTTATAGCATTATTACGAATTTGCAAAACAACCAATCAAATATTATTCTACCTTTGCTCCGTCTTCCCAAATTTGTTCCATTGAGCTCCACTCTATTTCAAGTCCAACAAGATTGTCTGCTTGAAATGTTTTGGGTAAATACAAGAATCTGTAATAACTACATTTTAGATATTTTAGAGAATTTGGGAAGTATTGGGTAGCTTCATCCAATCTTGAACCAAGTTCATTATCACCTTCCGAAAAGAGATCTTGAATAAAACTCACTTCAAGATATCTAAGTTTCTTCATTTTTTCAACACCTTTCATAAGAACTTTTGATATTACATTTGAAAAATAAAGTCTTATACATCTTGTTACTTCAGTACCCTGCAATCAAAAAAACAGTCACCAGAAAAATCATGTCAGATGTTAGAACAAATGAAAATGTGTTAGTTTCCTCTAAATTACAAAGTAAAATTGATCTTTACCATGTCATTAGCCAATATATCGTCAGCCTCCTTTGCAATCCATAATCGGGTATGTTTGTTAGGTTCATCGGGGTTCTCACGACGAACAATGTTCTTTCCCATTTCTTGTATACGGTCATGCATCCCCAAAATCCCATCTTCAGAAATAGTTATAAGAGATCTCTGCTCAAGAACTTTTAAACCATTTCTAGCATAGAATCCATAACTTTCAAGCACTCTGATTGCATGTTCTCTGTCGTGGCCTTTCAATATGCATGCAACGTCTAGAAATATTTCCTTATAATCATCCTCCAAACCTATATAGCTTACTTCTAGTTTTTCCAAAGTCTCCTTCTCCGGAATTTTTTCTAGTCTTTTTATGGCATCTACCCATTCACCCGTATCTTTACCACAGAGAAATGAACCTAATACTTTGACCGTTAAGGGAAGACCAACAGCATAATGTACAACTTTCCGTGATAGCTCTTCATATTCTTGAGATGGAATCTCCATTCCAAATGCATAGATACTAAAGAGACAAATTGCTTCCTTATCTGATAAGAGATCGATATCACGAATCAAGTTCACTCCGTGAGCTACCAACACTTGCTCATCTCTGGTTGTAATGAGAATTCTACTTCCCGGTTTAAACCAGTTAGGATCACCGGCCAACGCCTCAAGTTGATCTATGTGATCCACATCATCTAGAACAAGAAGAACCTTTTTACCGCACATCCTCTTTTTCATCATGTTTTTCCCATCATTAACATTATCTAGAATGACGTGTTCCTTTAGCACTTTTGAAAGGACTTGTTCTTGTAATTTCTTCAAACCAGACTTTGAGCCATCGCCTCTCACATTCTCAACAATTTTTTTAACTTCAAAATCATCATTAGATAGATGATCAAAAACAGCTCTTGCTGTAGTTGTCTTCCCAGCCCCTCCCATGCCCTTGATCCCTATCATGCGAACTTCATCATTGCCAATTTCTAAAGATGAAACAACATCATTTAGTCGAGTCTCCATGCCGACTAACTTTTCATCAAAGCTGAAATTTATGGACCGTAACTCTAGTGATATCTCTTGAACAGCTTCTTTGATGCACTTAGCTTCGTTCCTGTATGTATGGTAAAAGAAGGTTCTGTTTAGCATAGTCTAAATATATAATATACAATTATATACAAAGTGATACTATGTAACACAATACTGGCTAGGATAAAGAAACAAAAGTAACGAATATCGCAGGTAGAGATATGTGGAGTAAATTACCCATTAGCGGTCGCCTTCAACTCCCACCCAGCCAGATTTGATGCTTCTTTCAAAGCCTCTCTCCACTTGCCAGCATCCTCCTTCTTTTCGTGTTTGGCAAAGGCTTCTTTTACTGCCCCACTTAGTTTGCGGATTTCGGTGGGTTCCACATCATAGAATACAGGGTAAGCAGTGTGGCCAGTCATTTTCCGGCACTCCATAATCTTGACAAGCTCTTCCAAGCACCAAGATGATGATGCATAGTTTTTTGAAAAAACAATGATGTAAAATTTCGAGTCTTGAATAGATTGGAAGAGATCATCGCAGATTCTTTTCCCTTTCTGGATTTTCTCATCATCTATGTACGTGTAAATGCCTTTGTCCTTAAGAGCTTGATAAAGATGGCTAACAAAGGTTTGGCGAGTGTCTTCACCCCTAAAGCTTATAAACACATCATACTTGAACCTCTTTGGAATGGATGAGCTTGAAGTGGACGCCCCTTGAGTTATGGAAATTTCTACCCCGCTAGCTGGCGGCTGCAAGAGATGGGATATTAAATCATGCCTAATTGGTATGCCTAATTTCATACTTAACAATTAGATCACAATACTTGGAATAATCAAAAGCTATTATGAGAAGAGAGAAACCTCATACTCTTGAGTCTTGTCATATGTTAAGTGGATTGGGCATAAAATTAGTCATGCCATTTAGGCATGACAATCATTTCTCATTTTCGTAACGGAAGAATGACAATTCATATTCATATATAAAACCTCAATATACATATTAATTTGAATTAACATTAAATCGACCATACCATCTGGTCATTCAACTTCTACATTGTTATATTTAGTTTTCTATGTTTCTTAAGTGATCAAATCAAGGTTTTTAACATCAGGATTCTATCCGAGGATCATTTTTGTTATTTTAAAATCCAGATCGTAAAATAGGATTGAGATCTTGAAGTCATTTTCTTAATAGTATTTTTAATATTATAAAAATCTATTAAGTTATTATATATCATAAACACAATGTTATTTTAACTTTAATGGAAAAGGTATCCTAAATTATGAGTAGGAATGTTTAAGAAGATTTATATGTTGTTGCTTAAATTCTATAGAACATAATCCGTAACTTTTAACCACCACACCCATTTATAATCTGTAACTTTTGAGTTTCTTAGTGTGTAGTTCAATAAAAAGTAAGATCGTATAGGAATAGATGTTAAGATTCTATGGTCAAGATCGCGATCCTATAATATCTTAAGCTTGCAAATATCATATGTAAAATTGGTATCATTTTTGCTTTGTAGTACGCCAACAAGAATTTGTTGCTTACCGGATCGTAACTCTCGTTGAGTATAACATCCGAAGCTGCTTCCGTAACGCCCAATGCAACACCACATCAGCAAGGCGGACTGCCACATCTTTCATCTGAAGCCTGACAACTTTCTTCCCCGTAAGTTCACCATTCCTTTCCACCGTATAAGTCAATTCTTCCCCGTTCATGTCTGCATCTTTATACACAATCGTATTTTCATCAATCTCTTCTCTAGTCAGCATCTTCGACAACTCAGTCGCAACCTTCCTATCCAACCATCTTCTAATCGGTCTCGCCCCATACACCTAATATATTTCACGAATCAAACCAAGTAAGTACACGTTATAGACATACAAAACCACTCATAGTAAATCAGTATGTCAACATGAATTTAATGCTTACCGGATCATAACTTTTGTTGAGTATAACATCTGAAGCTGCTTCCGTAACACTCAAGCCAACACTCCTATCAGCAAGGCGGACCTCCAAATCTTTTATTTGAAGTCTGACAACTTTCTTTAACTGATCACAAGAAAGGGGATCAAAGACTACAATCTCATCAAGCCTGTTCAGAAGCTCGGGCTTAAAGTTCCTCCTCGCTTCATGCATCACCATTTTGCGAGTGTTTTCCATAGTTGTCTGCCTAGACAAACCCTTTAGCAGATACTCAGCTCCGAGATTTGATGTCATGATGATGACGGAGTTGGAGAAGTCCACTGTACGACCTTGACCATCTGTCAACCTTCCGTCATCCAACACCTGAAGTAGAGTGTTGAACACGGAGTTATGAGCTTTTTCTACTTCATCAAACAAAACAAGACAGTACGGTCTTCTCCTCACAGCTTCAGTCAGCTGACCACCTTCTTCATGACCAACATATCTGGAGAAGCAATAAAAAAGCACAACTTTTAGCCTAGCAATTATCAACAACCAAGATTGCTCTAAAAGACAGGTCTACTTACCCTGGTGGAACACCAATTAATCGAGCCACCGAGTGTTGCTCCATGTACTCAGACATATCAATCCTAATCATAAGGTTTTCATCATCAAATAACTGTTCAGCAAGAGCCTTAGCAAGCTCGGTTTTCCCAACACCAGTTGGCCCCAAGAACAGGAAAGAGCCAGTTGGTTGTTGAGCCCTCCCCAAACCAGCTCGAGACCTCAAAACCGCCTCAGCCACAGCACCGACGGCTTGATTTTGACCCACAACCCGCTGATTCAACCTTTCAGATAGCCCAATAAGCCTCTCCTTCTCATTAGTCCCAAGCCTAGTCACGGGTATACCAGTCCACCGACTCACAACCTCGGCAATCTGATCCGGTCCCACCGTCTCTATCAGCATTACATCTTCATTTGTGGTCCCCTCAATCTTTGCAATCGTCGACTCCACTTCCGGAAGTGCACCGTATTTCAAATCTTCAGCTCTTACGATATCTCTTCGCCTTTCTGCTTCTTGTAGGGCCACCATAAGCTCCTCCCTTTTCTGTTTTAGCCTCCGGATTTCATCGGTTCTTGTGGTCCCCTCAATCTTTGCAATCCCCGACTCCACTTCCGGAAGTGCACCGTATTTCAAATCTTCATCTCTTACGATATCTGTTCGCCTTTCTGCTTCTTGTAGGGCCACCATAATCTCCTCTCTTTTCTGTTTTAGCCTCCGAATTTCATCGGTTCTAGTGGTCCCCTCAATCTTTGCAATCGCCGACTCCACTTCTGGAAGTGCACCGTATTTCAAATCTTCAGCTCTTACGATATTTGTTCGCCTTTCTGCTTCTTGTAGGGCCACCATAAGCTCCTCCTTTTTTCTTTTTTAGCCTTCGGATTTCATCGGTTCTTTCTTTCTCTTTTTTGTACTTTACTGTTAATGGTCGAAGTTTCTCCCTCAAGTCATCAAGCTCTTTACTCACTTCCACTACACGAGCTTTGCTTGCATTATCGTTTTCCTTTTCCAAAGCATGAAGCTCGACTTCCAACTGCATTATTTTCCTTTCAAGATTATCAATTTCTTCAGGCTGACTATCGAGTTGCACCCTCACGTTTGCACACGCTTTATCAATAAGGTCAATAGCCTTATCAGGTTGAAAACGTCCTGTTATGTATCTACTGGAAAGTTGTACCGCAACCACATGAGCACGATCAAGAATCCAAACACCATGATGGCCCTCATATTTTTCTTTTTTTCCTCAAAGGATGCTTATAGTATCTAGAAAACTTGGTTCAGCCACCAAAACCTGTTGGAAACGTCTCTCGAATGCAGCATCTTTCTCCACATATTTCCTGTACTCCTCCAAGGTAGTCGCACCAATACACCTCAGTTGACCTCTAGCAAGCATAGGCTTAAAAAGATTCGCAGCATCCATTGACCCTCTAGCACGACCCGCCCCAAGCACAAGGTGAATTTCATCAATAAAAAGTATAACCTTCCCTGTGGCTTCTTCCACTTCTTTCAAGACCGCTTTCAGCCTTTCCTCAAACTCACCTCTATACTTAGTACCTGTTGATACAAAAGTTGGGCATTCCTTGTTTGGGCTCCGGCTCTCGTATCAATTGAGGATTGTTGCTTGAGACCTGCGCACTAAGAAGACAGAAAACACCGTTAGGCTTACCGTGGGATTGTCTCCCACGATTATCCTCCGGCGTGAGAGTAAGTAATCGATTTAGGGTTAAAGGAGAGTTAGGGTTTTGTAGATCGTCCCTTTAACGAGGGATAGGATTCCCTTTATATACACACGGAATCCTTGTTGGTTCCGTGTTCCTCAACCTTCGGCGTATCCCGCCTAAGTCGGTTGAGGAATGATTATCTCCATAATTAGGATATATCCGATATCGTGTTACGTAAACAACATTGGGTTTGGGCCTTCGTGGGCCTAAACACTTATCGGCGTAGCCCAGCCAGTGCTGGGCTTATTAGTATTGGGCTTTGGTCGGGTTCGTGAACCGAATATAGACTATACGTCATCATGTCCCCCCAGTCTAGTATGCGCAGTGAAGGACTGCGGATGCTAGACTAATAACTGCAGAAAATGAAAAACTACGAAGCGTAGCTAAGAAGCCAAAAAATATATCCGCATATACATTGTATCTAGACATATTATTTTAAAATGGACGTCTCGTAAATCGGGGGAAAGTAACTGCAGCAGCGTCACATCAAGCGATCTGAACCACATGTTGATGATAGTGGGATCCACGTGTCACTCATCGCGTGGATGAGGACACTTATATAACAAGCCGCCTCATTTTAACTATGTGTTTCACGGTGAAAAACTCAATCCGCCATTTTTAAGAAATCTTTCATTTGCAAAACAGAAAACTGCCTATTCCCAAGGTAACCACGCATGCGCATTGAAAGAAAACAATACCATGGTCAAACAGTTATCCGATTTTACCTCCAATATAACTGAGGATGAACTTGTAGAGTTCACCTCGGATTATTTTATACCCCTTGACGTGCATCCAGTTGTTCCACGTGCGCGGGCATCTATTGCAGATTTTCCCGAAGGGAAAGTAGGGGTGTACACATGTTTTTTCGAGTTTGCGAATCAACGTGTGCCCATATCCCTATTTCTGTACGACGTATTGAATTATTATCAGCTACATCTATCCCAGCTCCACGCATCGGTGCAGAAAGATCACCAACTTCGAGGTTAATTGCCGATTACTGGCAATTAACCCAACTATCCACTTATTTCGTGCGTTCTACCACACAACGTGGTCGCACGGGTGGGTCTCATTTGCTAAACGCCTGGGCGCTACCATGTTATACGAAAAACGGACGCACTCCGGAACCGAGAGAGTCTTTTTCGGTAGACGACGTGTGCTTCCCGCCGTGTTATGAATTTTATACCCAGGGGACATTGCCGGGATGAGCGCCCCCCCGGATCATATGTCGAGGATGCGGAACTGATAAACGCTAACCGCATCCCTATTAGTTCCTATCCTGAGGAATTTCTGGTGCATATGGGCATTAGCCGTAATTACTTTGGAATGCCAGATGAGATGCCTATCTTCCTAGTCGCTAATGGCCAGGGTGGGTGCTCATCCTTTCGCATCCCCTTTCTTAATTAACGTAAGAGCTTTCTTTTCCTTTTTGCACATTATGTAACCTATGTACTTGTTGTCTTCTGTTGCGCAGAGATGGATCTGTTTACGGTTTTGCAACTAGCGAAGTCGGTTCAGGTTAATGTAGGGATGCGGCCACTGAAGGAGGGAGAAGATCCCATACTGGAGGCTACTGGCGGGCGTACCCTGGAGATGCATATAGGGGAGACAGGAACCAGCTCGTCGGTCGCAGTGGAAGCGACGCCGCTGCAAAGCGTGCCAAACCCCCGAGTGCCATCCCCCGTGGCGCAGCCACCACCCGTAGCAGTGGCGCAGCCTATGGAGGAAGAAGAAGAAGAAGAGCAAGAATCCGGCCTTAAGCGCAAAAGATCGCTCGGAGAGGATGACGCTAGCTCATCGAGGAAAAAACGCCCTGTGGTCTTCACTGTTGAATCATCCTCCAGTGATGCTGCGTCATCTCACCCCTCTGCTAGTGTCGCTGGTCCACAGTAAGTAATATCATTAATTTTTTACTTTTGCGCACCAACTGTTTATATGGGAAACTGATAATTCTCTGTCTGTGTATGTAGGTTTGAGCAGGCTGCGGAATCACCTCCCCGTGATAGTTCGCGTGAATCTTCGGGCCGAAAAGCCAAAGTACTGAGCCGTTGGTCTCGAGGGATGTGCCAATGGACAAGCTTGTTGAAGATTTGGAGTCGCTTACTGCGCATCAAGCGAAGTTGGTTGCGCAGATAAGGGCTAAATATTCAGGAGAGAGTAGCCAAAGCGCGGAAAAAGACCAAAGATATTGCGACGTTGGAGGCTCGTTTAGCTAGTGCCCAGACTGAGATAGAGGCGGCAAATGCTTATTCGGAGAAGCTTGCAAGGGAGAAAATGGCCTTACTATCCCAAATAAACCAGGAGCGTACTGAAGCAGTAACGTACAAGGCGTCATGTAACTGGGCCCAACAGGGTAAGGAAGAGTTGCTCACGCAGTTGGGAGATCTCGGCACTACTGTGGAAAGTGCCTTGGAGGTGCAAGAGGCCAAATTGCGCAAACTTAGTATCGAATACGACGAGGAGTTGTATCCCCAACTCTTGTCGACTATAGCTGAGCGCAGGTGGCTTATAGCCCATGGTCTTCGTCTCGCTGCCCTTAGTACCTTGGAGTCACCAGAAGTGATTAATGCCTTCGGGGGGTAGTTCAGGCGCTCTGGAGCGCCGAAAGCGAAAGCTATGGAGAAGATGCATGAGGCGATTTGCTGAAGGTGCTGTTGAAAAGGTACCAGGATACAATGCTAATGCTTATGATGATCTGGTTGCAGCCATGGAGAAAATGAAGGTATTAGAGCTGCCTGTGATTGCTGAATTAGAGCGCGACCAAGATTACCCTATAGGGGTAATAATGGAGGGGCTAACATTGGCTAGGCATCGATCCGAAGACGCTGAGGCGCAACAGGATTATTTTTTGAAACCCCATGAGTCACAGCTGTAGGTACCTGTATTTGTTCAACCTCGTGATATATTGAATCCGTTTGCTCTGGAGAAGGAAATTCCACTGAAACAGGTCCTAGAAGCTCACGCCACAAGGCTTGCCAAGAAAAAGGGGATCAAGGGCAAGGCCATTTTGTGCGGCGTTGGTGCGGCTCACCTTCCCCGGTTGGACGGGGTACCTGTTAGTGTCGCTACCGTATCTCAACAAGACTCCGACTTGTTGAAAAAGCTAAGCGAGGCTAAGAATGCCGTGAGTCACGTGGGTAGCTCATCTCTTGAGCGTTGTAATAGTTGGTAATGTGTACTTCGTAAAGTAAACATCCTTTTGTAATAACTTGTAGTTATTAATGAAAATCTCCTTTTGCTAAGTGCGTATTGATGTTATTGCAACTTGTAAGGTGTGTACTTATCTGTCTGTCTTTGCGTATAAGACATGTTATAAAGGTCAAAGTTGTACATAAGCCCGAATAGTATAAAAAATCCATAGTCATGTATGAAGATCATAGTATACTGAAAATAATTTCTAAGTACCTCTTTATTGTTTTTTTTTTTTTTTTTTTTTCTCATAATCGTGTATGTTGTGATATGCAGCGTACTGTATCATATCAAGGAATCAAGTGTCTCGGTTCCTAAGTTGTTAAACGTGCAACATATGCCTGTTATTCGCACCCATCATGAGATGCGCACAAACTTATTCCAACGTCTTGTGAACAAGGTGTTTAACAAGGATACATGATCCAATGTTGATGGGTTTGCAACCCTCTTACTCAACAAGTTGTTTAGTAGGTGAACTTATACTTTTACCGTCGTAGGTTTATTTTAGCGCATGCGCGCCGTGTGGGCAAGAAATAAAAAATGTTAAGACATAAAGTATATGGAAATAACAAATTAAAATATGTCGCGGAGTTAGCTAGAAACTGCGACGTTTTATTGATACTTGCAAGTTTTTATGAGAGATAAATAAAACATTATACTAAGGGAGACAAAAAGTAAATACATAGATGTGTATTGGGCACTTTAATAAAGTGCAGGAGCATCTGTGCGCTAGGCCGTAGCCATTCCTATAGGTAGCACCGCTTAAGGTTGCAGATGTTCCATGTGCGTGGCAGTTCACGACCATCTAAGCCTCGTAGCTTGTACGCGCCTGTTCCTAATGCTTCAGTAACCTCATAGGGTCCCTCCCACTTTGGTCCAAGCTTACCTGTGTCTTCTGCGTGGCTTGCATCATTGGCGCGGTAAACAAAATCGATGAAACACGTCGTACTTTAGCGTCATAGTATCCTTTCATCTTTGACTTTGATTTTTCTTCCCGTATAGCTGCGCGTTCGCGCCTTTCTTCTAACAGGTCTAAGCCGACGCGTCGCTCTTTGTCATTGGTTGCCACATTTATTTCAGCAGTGCGAATAGTTGGCATTCTAATTTCACCGGTATGACAGCTTCGTCCCATAGACTAGAGAGGAGGGGGTGTCCCCTGTGCTAGTTTTTATTGAAGTGCGGTGCGCCCATAGAACATGCGAAAGTTCTTCCACCCACCTTCCTTTGTGCTTGTCCAGGCGTGCCTTAATTCCTTCACCTAGGCTTCGATTCGCACGTTCTACCAAGCCGTTGGTTTGTGGGTGTTTAACTGACGCGAAGTGCTGTGTGATTTTCAGCTTCTCGCACCAATCCTTGAAAGGGTTGTCGCAGAATTGTTTCCCATTATCCGAGATGATTTCCCCAGGCAGCCTGAAGCGGCATACAATATTTTCCCAGACAAAGCGTTTTACGTGGTTGCCAGTGATAGTCACTACTGCCTTTGCTTCGATCCACTTGGTGAAATAGTCTATAGCGACTATGAGGAACTTTAACCCTCCCGCTGCAATAGGGAAAGGGCCTGCAATGTCGATACCCCACTTGTAGAATGGCCATGGTGCCGTAATTGGTGTTAGCTCGTGCTGTGGTTGGCGCGGAATGGGTCTATGAACTTGGCAATCTTTGCACTTCCTTATTAAGCCTCGCGCATCGCGGTGCATGGTTGGCCAAGTAGTATCCTCGACCTCAAGGCGCATGCCACCACGGATCGTGGTCCTGAGTGCATGCTGCATGAACCTTCGTGGATTTCTCGCAGTACGTAATTTGCTTGTAGGGGCCAACGCAGCGTAGCCATGGTTGCAGGAAAGAGCGTCGGTACAGTATGTTGTCTCGAAGTTCGAACCTCTGTGCTGTGCGCCATATCCTACGAGCTTCCTTCTGATCTTGGGGTAACGTTCCTTTGTTTAGGAATTCCGTTATCGGTGTCATCCACGTAGGGCCGTCTTCCTCTATTACCGTGGATACTTCCATCTCTGAGATGGATTTGCTTTTTAGCGTTTCCACTAACACCTGTTTGGACAGGTGTGCAAAGCTTGTGGATGCAATTTTGCTTAGTGCATCCGCCTTACGGTTTTCCCCTCTAGGAACCTGTTTGATGGTAAACCTGTCAAAGCTTTGGATTAGCGCCTTGGTTTTGTCGAGGTACTGAATCATGTTGTCCTCCTTGGCCACGTATTCGTCCAACACGTGATTGGCTACTAGCCTGGAATCTACATTTGCTTCCGTGTTACGTACACCCATTCGAGCCGCAATGCGTAGACCTGCTATTAGGGCTTCATACTCTGCCTCATTATTTGTTGTTTGTGAATTCAAACCGCAGGCGTAAGTGAATTCCATTCCTTCGGGTTTGTGAGAATGAGGCCTGCTCTCCCGTCTACGCATGAAGATCCATCTGTGAACAAGATCCATGGATCTGGCAGTTCCTTCTTTTTTGGTGCGGGTGCATCATCGTGTCCGGTTTTTCGATGATGAAATCGCTAGTACCGTCCTTTTATTGCAGTACGTGGTCTGTAGGAGATGTTATGTTCACCGAGCAACACACTCCATTTTTCAATCGTCCGATGCATCAGGCTTGGAGATGATTTGCTTGATCGGTTGGTATGTAATTACTGCTATTGGGTGCGCTTGGAAGTACCTGCGTAGCCATTTAGCGCAAACACCAATGCCGAACTAATTTTTCCATGGCGCTATAGTTCATCTCCGTCTTCTTGAGCGTCTTGCTTACAAAATAGACAGGGGTTTGTACTGAATTCCTATCTGTTAGTAACACTGCGCTGATGCTCCATCGCGGATAAATACATAATCAACTCTTCCCCTGGTCGGGGTGCGACAAGTGTGGGGAGCGTTGCCAGGTGTTGTTTAAGCTGTGTGAAGGCCTCTTCTGCCTCCGTAGTCCACCGAAAATCACCCTTTTTATACACTTCTTGAGTGTTTTGAAAAGGGGTAATGATTTGTCTGCTAACTTGGATAGGAATCGTTTAGACCGCCAACTTTCCGTTGAGAGATTGGACTTCCTTCAACGTGCGCGGTGAAGGAAGTTCGATGATAGCCTTGGTCTTTTCTGGACACGGTTTTATACCGTCAGGTTCTATCAGGTATCCAAGGAACATGCCTTCAGTAGCGCCGAAGGTACATTTTTGGGATTCACTTCATGTTGATCTCTCGTAGAGTTTTGAACGTTTTCTCAATATCGCGTACTAACTCATCTTCAGTATGGCTCTTTATGACCAGGTCATCAACATAGACCTCTAGGTTGCGCCCACCGTTTTTCAAGGCATTATCTACTAACCGCCGATAGGTGGCGCCTGCATTCTTCAAGCCAAAGGGCATTTTTGTGTAACAAGAAACGCCTTGGCTTGTGTGTAAGGCCGTTTTTTCCTCGTCCTCCTTAGCCATCTGAATTTGATGATAACCTTTGTATGCATCTAAAAAGCACTTTAGTGGATATCCGCACAAAGACTCTATTTTCCAAGTCTATCTCTGGCAGTGAAGGTAGCAGATCTTGTCGACATGCTTTATTGAGGTCCGTGAAGTCTACGACATTCGCCAGCTACCGTCGCTCTTCCTTACCATTACTTGGTTAGAAAACCAGTCATGGTAGTAAACTTCTCGCATGATTCCTGCCTCTACTAGCTTGTGTACTTCTGCCAGAATTGCCTGTGCGCGCTCCGGAGCCTGGCCGCGCTTCTTCGGCGTATTGGTGAGTATCCTTGTCGGATTCTCGCCTTAAGTTCTGTGATTGAACGTGGTACCCCGGTCATGTGCTTTGGCTCCCATGCAAAATGTCCGGGTTCTTTTGCAAGAGTGCACACACAGATGCTTTGCCGTTGTCCGACAGTGACCCTCCGATGGATATTTCCTGTTCGGTAGTCGGGGTGGATTGCAACCTTCAGATTTGGAACTTTGGTTGCGCGCTGCTCTGGGATAGGTGTCGTTTCGCATGTAATCGTGTTACATTCTCTATGCGCGCACGTGGCATGTAAAGAGTAACAATACCACCTTCAACTAGGAATTTAAGCATCCCGTCTGTAGATGGCATCGCGCGCATAGCGGATATCCCTGGTCTTCCGATAATGCCATTGTATGGCGAAGGAGATTTGATTAACATGAAATCCATCCAGGCTGTTGCGGAGTTTTCTTTATTGCCTACGCTGACTAGTAGGCGTATTTGCCCAATAGGCCATATCTTTTCTCCCGTAAAACCAGTCGCGTCGGACCGGGCTTAACCTGACTGCGTATTTCAGGTCGCAGTCGCTTGAAGTGCTCATACATGATATCTGCAGATGCTCCACCATCAATGTACATGCGGTGGATGTCATGACCCCCCGCACTAATCTCAATGGTGAGTGGCTCTACCACTGGGTTGTCCGCAGTTAAGGTGGGGAAAGAGATTGCACTTCCACGGAAAACTCCTGGTGACCTTCGCCTAGTAACCCGCTGCCATGATTGTATCATGTAGATGGTGTCGGCCTTGTCCTTGGGTATCTCTTTCTTGTTCCCATTCTTCTGTCTATCCTTCCCATCCTTGATGTTCTTGACCAAATGGTCCAATCTGCCTTCTTTTACCATCTTATCAATGAGCTGGCGCAGTTGGACGCATTCATTGGTAGTGTGGCCTTTTTGTACGTGATAGTCACAGTATCCACTCCCCACTCGCCGATCCTCTGGAGTGCTTATCTGTGGCGGTCTTGGAAAGTTCGCGCCTTCTGTTGCGAGTATCTCCTTTGGAGTCTTTGTCAGTGGGATATATTTGTCATTGTCGCGCCCACTCCCTTGGTTGCGGTAATTCCTGTTACGGTTACTACTCCGGTCCGTGGATTGTCTCCCAGGTTGTTCCTGTGACCGGTAGCTCGAGTAGCTTTTCTTGCTATCCGCCGCAGCAGCCTCTCCTTGGACGAAGGACCGTGTGCGTTTCATGACCTCATCAAAGGATTGGGGAATCTTGTCGTTCAACCTTTTGATAAGTTCTGGGTTGCTGATCCCATTCATGAACCCTGAGATTTTGAGCACCTCGGGACACGCTTTAACTTGCATGCATTCATCTTTGAAGCGCTCCATAAAAGCGCTTGTGGATTCCCCTTGGCGCTGTTTGACCCTGGCGAGTTCGATGGGGTTTTTTTGCACACTTTTGCGTTGAGTAAAGTTTAGGCGGAACGCCTTTCTCAATTCTTCAAAACCATTTATGCTTCTGCGTGGAAGCTTGTTGAACCAGTTCCGCGTACTTCCTACTAGCGTGGAGTTGAAGATATGGAACCATACAGGCCGTGGCCGTTTTCAATTGTAGCGGTGATTCAAAATTTTTAGGTGATCATCGGGATCACCTGTTCATCATAGGTTTTCACGTTGGCGGGCATGCGCCTCCTTTTGTTCTCTCGAGAAATCACGATGCGTCGAGTGAACGCATCTACCTTTTGACGGCGCCATGGGAGAGATATATCTTCCTCCTCTTGGTCATCGTATCTGTTTCTGGACTTCCAATGTCCTGTATCGCTATCCTCGTTATCCGAGGAATTGTCAGAGGATGAATTTTCCTTTCTTCGACGCTTGCGCCGAATGTCCCCAGAATCTGGACTTGAAGGGCTATCACTTGGGGAGTATCGTCGCCCAAGTCTGTCCTGAATTCTCCGGCTACCAAGTCTGGCATGGACACCGGTACGCCGTTCATCCTCCTCACTTTCTTCCAGATGTTGTGAGTTGGATGTCTCATCATCCTCAATTCTCCTCCCAATTCTGTTAAACACTGGGGGTCGGTGGCTATCCCTCCCGCGCTTCTCCTTCTGACGGCTCGATGGGGATGTTTCAAACTCTGGGCCGAAATCGAGTCGGGCATGCAGACTCCGACCTGACCTCTTCTTTGTTTCCTTTTCCATAAGAGCAGCCAGGGTTTCGTAGTTTTGTGATACGAACTCATCTGGCGCTAGTTCTGACACAACCCCTTCTAGAGTAGGAGTATCAGTTTCCACTACTATACCCTTATTTTTATCAGGTGCATCAGGTGCTTTTGTGAAATTTGTTTCCACCACCGTTTGGAATGGAGTGGCAAAAGGGGTGCGCAGTGGATCTCCTGCGCTAGCGGTAGTTACCGTGGCCTGGGTTGTCCCTGGGCGCGGTTCCACCAGAGGGAAGACCAAATCTTGGCCTGATCCCTGGTTTTTAGCAACACTGGTTGTTCCAAAAGTTTGCTTGAAAGCTGAACCGGCATGCGGTTTCTTCCCCGTAAGGTCTGTTTGCTATCGCTGATTTCCATGCTTCATCATCCTAGTTCTTAGTTCTTAGTGAATGGTCCCACGGATGGCGCCACTTGTTGATACAAAAGTTGGGCGTTCCTTGTTTGGGCTCCGGCTCTCGTATCAATTGAGGATTGTTGCTTGAGACCTGCGCACTAAGAAGACAGAAAACACCATTAGGCTTACCGTGGGATTGTCTCCCACGATTATCCTCCGGCGTGAGAGTAAGTAATCGATTTAGGGTTAAATGAGAGTTAGGGTTTTGTAGATCGTCCCTTTAACGAGGGATAGGATTCCCTTTATATACACACGGAATCCTTGTTGGTTCCGTGTTCCTCAACCTTCGGCGTATCCCGCCTAAGTCGGTTGGGGAATGATTATCTCCATAATTAGGATATATCCGATATCGTGTTACGTAAACAACATTGGGTTTGGGCCTTCGTGGGCCTAAACACTTATCGGCGTAGCCCAGTTCGTGTTGGGCTTATTAGTATTGGGCTTTGGTCGGGTTCGTGACCCGAATATAGACTATATGTCATCAGTACCCTCAATCAGCGCCCCCATATCCAATGCCACAACGCGCACATCAGCAAGATTGCTCGGTACATCACCTCTTAAGATTCTCCGAGCCAGCCCTTCAGCAACTGCGGTTTTTCCCACACCGGGTTTACCAACTAGAACCGGGTTATTCTTTGTCCTTTTAGATAGGATATTAATCACTCTTCTGATTTCGTCATCTCGCCCAATCACAGGGTCAAGATTGCTAGCTTGTTCCACAAGGTCAGCACCGTAAGTCTTGAGCGCTTGGAAATTGGTATCTCCAGCAATCATTTTTTACGTTATAAACCTACAATCACAAACACAATAGCAAATAAGCATGGATTTTGCTACATTCAAACGAAACTGTTAAATTTACTTTTAAGTAGCTTATTTTTTAAAGAATAATTTTGTGTGCCTCTAAACATAACAAGTACCTTTGATGCCGTAAATAACAAGATGAAGACTATAAACTTATTTTTAAGTAGCTTATTTGTTGTTGTATTCTTTTTGTTTCAAGTGATGGGTTTTATATACAAAGAAGAGATGAAGTCGAAAATAGCAGGTCATTTCTGGGAACTAACTACCCAAACTTTATAGATTTTCTATTTACAAGAGTTGTGTTATTTACCCTTTCAGTTTTCGTCTATTACATCAACGCTCCTTGGAGGTTCTTTTTATCAAGTGTTGTCCAGCTAAAGTCTTTGTTTAGATATATGTTTACAGATAGTAATTTCTACTTATAAAGCATTTTAATTAAAAATGGTAACAACATGTATATTAATATTCTAAATACTTTAACTTTTTTAACTTTTATTATTTTTCGTTCTAACTCATAGTTTTTTTCTCGCAATAACTATAAGTTGAACCTGTAAGTTTTGCATTAAGGGTTGCCGGAGCTAATTCTTGTGGGGTGGACAATGGCTGATGTCAAAAGACACCCGAGGTTAGGGTATTTCCGTCAAATCATACTTTTTTTTGTTGATACAAGAATCACAATTTCGCAGATATAGTTATTTGCCACTATACGCCGTTGTTTTACGTGGTATTCGTCTAAATGATATCTATAATACTGAGGTAAACTACTAGTAATTTCTATAACGGTTTACTTATAGTTGATGTGATAGACTAATTCAACCCATTTGTTGTTTGTTTATGGAATTTGTCTTTTGATAAATTCAAAGTCAATGAAGTGTTAATGGACCAGCTTTGGTTTAAACAATTTGAATGGTTGTTGAATACTTTAAATGTCGACATGCATTCTTTGGTTTCACATTCTCTATTTGTGTTGACGTTCTTTGTCATTGTAAGCATGAAGGAATTGAAGTAAGATTGGAGATACGGTTTCTGTTAGCTTGTATAGTGATGCTAGTTTGTGTGATGATTCTTGTTTGGAAGATTAAAGCCATGTTTTGGTGTCTTTGTGTGTAGCTAGTCAATGAGGCTCCAAGTTTCTAAACATTCTTACCATTTTTATAAGCATTTTATAACTATTTTTATGTGCATCTCTTTTCCCTCTTTTTTAACTAGTTATAAGAACTGCGCAAGCACGGGTTTCATATTTTGTGTATTTTCAAGAATTAAATTCTAGTTTATTTATTTATATATTTATTTTGTAAATTGTCAATCTTGGCACTTTATAATTATTAGGGTTCGTTTGGTTGTAGATCGGTTTAGGATTAAGATTTTGATTATGATTTGGATTTAGGTTTGGATTTGATTTAAATATTATTTATTTATATATTAATATTTTACTAGTATTTATTCTAGTAAATTTATGTAAACTATTAAAATATATTAAAAATAGAAAAAAGAGCCATGACATGAAAAATTAGAGGAAGAGAAAATTAAATTTGTGAGAACGATACCAATAGATGAGAGACAAAGTGGGGTATTGGGTGTGTCAGAAGAAAACCTTGCTTCCTCATATGGGTTTAGCAATCTTTTTATATTTGGGTTTACACGCTACTTTTTATCCTCATTATTTAAACCAAACAAATTATTTCATCCTAAATACTAACCACTTGGTCAAAAACCTAAAAAAAACAGGCCCTTACGCTCTGTTCTCGAGTCTAAATTTTAAAGAATGAAAAGAGAAGAGATGGGAAGGGTAAAGTAAAGGATGTCATTGTGAAGAAAGTGGTTATTTTACTTTGTGTTCTTGAATTAAGTTAAAAGGAAAGGACATGGATGCACTTATTCAAGAATAAGCAGTTTTTTTGTTTCCATGTAACTACTTAGAAAAACTGTTTCAAGATCGTATCCACTTATTCAAGAATATGAGAAAAACTTAAAATAGACAAATTGTTTTTCCACAAATTTTAAGAGACTACACAATTTAGTTGAATAACATTGTACCATGTAATATGCCTTGCCAATACTGGCAACAAAACTTGAAAGGAAACACATCTGAAAGCTTTGATTCAGGTTGGTAATATATGAGTGCATTAGCAGATAAACACAAGGGCAGAAATCAAGAGAAAACAAAGAAGAATGAACTAATTCTTTAGTTCTTTATTTGTTCATTGGCAACACATAACCAATAACATATACTATTATGTATTTGCTCAAGCTAGACAATTGATTGGCTCCAGACAGTCAGGTTTTATCACACAAGCTAACCACTTGTGAATGGTCAACCGTAATAAAAGTCCGAACAGTCTGAAACCAATATGCAATTAGATCCAGGAGAGTACAGTGTTTCCCAGGTCGTTAAGTCCCAACGAGGTGTGAACACTGTAATAGAACGAATTTGTGATCGGGTGATATTGAATGGAAAAAGGTTTGTAGATTTGGAATATTTATACCTAAAGGAAAAAGTTTGTAAATTACAGGGGCTTAAATGCAAATTAAAGAAAATTAAAAAGCTAAATTATATTAAATAAACGCTATCACTATTTTTAAAATTGATGAACGTTTAAAACTAAAACGTACGTTTAAATTAAAAACTACGTAACGTACGAAATAAAACGTGAAAATAAAGAAGGAAAATACCTACGGATATGAAAAATACATTTTTACAATCCTAATTATACTAGAAAATTATTGGAAAAAGAAAATTATTTTTATAACAATTTATCTAATTATTATTAATTAAAAACTATTTTTAACTATTTAATAATACCCTAAAATATAAGAAAATATGAAATAAAGCTAGAAAAGTGAAATTATGACTTAGAAAAATCTAAAATATGATAAAACTTATTTTAAAACTGAAAATATACTTTTTAGACTTTTTATGTATTTATTATTAATTAAAAACTATTTAAAACTAATTAAAATGCTAGAAAATACTATTTAAACTAAGAAAATTATGGAAAAATATTTTTTTGGATTTTTATATATATCTTAATCTATGAAAATTGAAAACATATTTTTTTAAACTTTTTCTGATTTATTTGTATTAAAAGCTAATTAAAAATGCCTAAAAACTGATTAAAATAAAGAAAAATAGAAAACAGTGATGGAAAATTATGAAAAATTCAGGAAAAGCCTAAAATAATATTCTAAGTCTATGAAAAATATAAAAACATATACTAGTGTGCAAGATTATGAAGCTGCAGTGAAATGTGCTTATAAATAAGCACTTGAAATAAGCAAATGAGCACTAAAGACCACCAAATGAAAGCATAAGCTAAAATATGCTAAATTTATCTAAAAACAACTAATTACAGCTACTATAAACCTCTAGTGTGCATATCTAAACTGATTTGAACAATTTGAGATCATGAAATCTAGCCAGCCTATTATCCTCACTTTTAGCTTAATTATAAGCTTATCTAAATGACCAAAGTGGAAACCAGAAATTAGGTGCTCAAGATCACCTACCCAACTATAACTAAACCAACTTTCAGACCCTAAGAAGTTAAAACAAAGCCTGTGCAAGGTCTGCCACAAGCCTGGTTCTCACTTAGTTATTGTGAACAGGGCATGTGAGGGCTTACTGAACAGCTTATTTGACCCTTTAAAACGCTTGTAAAAATTCAACTAAAATGTGTTTTATCTTTTTGACCAACTGAACTAGAAAACTTCCAAGTTTCAATGATTTTGATTTAGAAATGAACCCATGAAAATTCAACAAAGGTTGGGTAAAAACTGGCTTAAGTCATATTTGACTTTTAAAAACATAATCCAGTTTGACTTTAATGAAATTCTAATGCTTCTAATTTGATCTAAGTGATGGAATAAGCTAAGTTAAGAATCAATTAAGCTAGTGAGATGATTTCCAAACCTAGTGCTAACCTATTTTACTCTTGTACCTATCTGATTCAATAACAAAGTCTGACTAAATGGAATTTTGACCAAAGAGATATGCAGAAGCAAGATAAGAACCAAAGTAAGCACACTAGACCTATTTAAGCCTGTATGAACCACTCTTAACTCCTCACCCAACCTCTATCACAGTTTAAAGGACTAATCCAAACACCCCTTTTCAAGGCTGTTATGAAGCATTAAGCACTGAAACAGCTTTTTAAACCAAGAGACCTAGTAATTAACTTATATTAACTATAATGAGACAATATTAAGACAAAATTAACAAGTTTTAACTACTTAAACTAAGAAATGCAATCTTTAAAGAATCATGCTTACAAATTGAATCCAAGCACAAGACTGAGAATCAAGGTCTGAAATCACACCCTATAGCTTCCCAAGAAGCTCTATACCAAAAGCAATCCAAAATCAGCTCTGCTCCAATGTCTTGATCATTTCTCCATAGATTTTTTATTTTCTCACTATTTTTCTTGATTTTTGTGAATTTTTCTATTAAAGCTCTAAACTGAACTTAAAGATATCTGATGGCTTACATAAGCTATATAGAAGCTTATTTTAGCTTAAGAGTCCAAAATAACAACTAAAAACAACATTCGACCTTATTGAGATTTTAAGGTAAAAATTGCATAAACTGAAATCAAACAGGAAACTTGAAATTGCTTATTGAAAAGGATTTATAATACACTCAGATTACTTAATTCAAAACCTAAAAGCTTAAACAAACACTGGAAAGTTTAAATTATTTAAAACGACATACATAAAATAAAATTACACTACTTGATCTCTCCATACTGCATCTTTCTCTTATTTAATGACTTCTTAGAGTTCCTTGTCGACCTCTGAGACTTTCCCACCTCACTTGAGCCATTGGATCTTCATATTTCATCATATTCGTCCATTTGGAGTTTTGGCGCCAAAAGTCATGAGCAGGTTTTTTTTGCATTTAATGATTTTTGGTGGATGTGAAGGTGGAGGGGAGTTGTTAACCAGCTGGGGGATAAGGTGGAAAGTGGTGGTGAGGTGGTGAGACCACTGGTTTTGGGATAACATGTGTGGGAGAGATAGATGAACAGTGCTGGCGGTTTTTCATTTTTTTAAACTTTTGGGTTTGGGCTTATATTGGGCTTGGGTTAACTGGTTTTGGATTTGGGTTAATATAGGGTCCGGTTTGGTATAGATTAAACACAAGGACCTTTTATGTAATATGGCCAAACTTGAGGGACGAACCTGTAACATTTACAAAGCTCATACAAGGGTTAAACAAGTTTCATTTACCAAAGGACCATAAATGCTAATTTCCAATTTTTATACGTCCAAGGGTAATTTATGTCATTTTTGAAACTTGAGGGACCAAACATGTAATTTCTCCAAAGTTCACCATAAGGACCAATTATGCCACATTTGAATAGTACAAGGGTGTAGTTTAAATGATTTCCATTTTTAAACACCCAGGGACTGATTTTGACACTTTTGTAAAGTTGAGGGACCAAATTTGTAAATTGTGATTTTTAAACTTCAAAGGACAATTTCTTACAATTTGTGAATCCCAAGGACCTTTTATGACTTTTATAAGTTTTGGAATGACCAAGGACTAGTTTTGACAACTTTTGAAACTTGGGGGACTAAAACTGCCAATTATGCAAACTTGATACGTTTTTCATCTGATTTTGGTATTTTTGCATTTAAAACACATAAAACACTTGTTTGTGATATTTTCATCATTTTGATGCATTTCTGAGTGTTTTCAGATGTTTTTGTAGTTTAAATGGTACAAAAATGATGAGTATTTAGACACTCATCAATCCCCCACACTAAACTATTGCTAGTCCCTAGCAATCTTTTATGAAAATTTAATGGATTTAAGTCTCTTTACCAAAAGCCATTACTTCTGGAGTAGCCAATTGTTTCAGTTCAAGTAAGAACCTTGGTACAACGATAACCAAATGATTTTGAGCAAATCACCAGCTTTCAACGGTTTTGATTTGTCTTTACCAGAAGCCGTTTGCTTCTGGACTAGCCAACTCTTAGATAAATTATCAATATTATCTTTGGTGAGTCGATTACCAATTATGGTTTTCCAACCGCCTTTACCACAAGCCATAAACTTGCGGGCTAGCCAACTCTTCACTAATTAAAGATATGGTGAGTTGAACACCATACAATTTTGGGCAAATTGCAAGCCATCAACGGATTTGATAAATCTTTACCAAGAGCCGTTTGCTCCTGGATTAGCCAATCCTTATGTGGGTTAGACATGGTGGACTGATTACCATTTGTTGTGTTTAGTACATAGTAATTCTACTACAAAATTTTTTAAAATTTGGCCATTTTGGGGGAAAAAGGGACTAAAAGGGTACATTTATGATCAAATTCGCCAGAATTCCCCCCACACTTAGAAATGAATATTGTCCTCAATATTCAAAGTACCGGCTGTTATGCCGAAACTTAGAACGTAAAAAGATAACATTACTAGCCAAGTGTAGAAACACAACAATTATTCAATTTTTTTTTTTTTTTATATACAACAGCGGGGGGTGGGGGGGGGGCAACTCCCCCACACTAGGGTGGTACTCATGGGTGAAAACCCATGTGGTGTGTGCTATTGTTTTTGATTATCGAGTCGCTAGCTTGACTCGACCCCGAATTCATTTGTTCATGGGGAAGTAAGTGGAAGAGACAATCTCCATCGGACTTTCATTCAAAATGTTTGTATAATCATTGAAGTACGCGAAAGTTCCACACCGATGAGATATTGAGAGACAGACCCGGCTCAAAAATGATAAATGAAAATGCCGGGATCAAAAATAGTGTCTTCATTCCCGAAGGAGAAAAGAACAGGAGAAGCCACGGGATAGGTGAAGAAGAGAAAGAAAATCATGATAAAAATCATGACTAACTCATCATTATCAGAAGGAGAATTCATGATTTCTGGATCATGAATCTCATCATTTAAGATCATTTGGTCAAGACATATCCTGGGTGGGAGGGATGGGATTTTGATATCAAGCAAGTTCTCATGATTGAGAACATTTTCCTCCGGAACACAAAGATCATTTTTGTCTAGATCAAAGTGGAAGTTATCATACTCCGGTGGAGATATGATATGAGTGAGTTCAAAGGAGAACTCCTCGTAAAGAGAATCATTCATGTGATGTAAGTCTGTGAACTCTTGTTCCACTGTAGACTCATCACTATCCTCAATCTGAGTATCAAAGAGTGGATTCTCAGAATTAAAGTGAATTCAGAGTCGAATTCAAATAGAGGATTAGTGAAAGTAGCTTTGAATGTTTCGGGAACAAGGTGATTAACATTCTCTATTGGACTGTTAGGGTGAGAAGTGAGTGAACGATCATTACAAAGGAGACTTTCAATTTCTCCTAGGTTGGCTTTGAAATCAAAGAGATCATCATCACTTTCTGATGAAAGTGGAATGATGTGAGTGAGTTCATCGGTGAACTCCTCAAGAAGAGGATCAACATCAAAATGTGAAAGTGATGCCTCAACATTCTCAATGTCCCCATAAGATTTACAATCATCGCTAAAATCGGAGAAAGTCTCAAAATGATCTTTTGAACACTTAAGAAGGGAAGGGATATCACACATATGGTCAAAAGTTCCCTGTGACTCTCTCGGGATTGGGACAAGGTCCTCAACACTAGACTTTATGAATTCGTCCGATTCCTTTTCAGGAACAGTATCAAGATGCTCATCCCCCATGTTCAGAGAGTGAATGGGAATATCGGGTGTGATAGCAGTTGTTTGAGAATGAACCTCAACTTCTGGGATATCAACTGATGAACTTGATGAATCTTTATAAAATTGTAGGATACCAAGTGCATCCTCATCATCACTGTCATCAGGAATAAAACGAAATTGAGAGCTAGATCTGGCTGCTTTTTCTTTTGCAATTGATTCCCTAATTGATTTTTCAAAGGCAATTTGGGAATTTATTTTAGCAACCTGCTCTTCAGCTAGCAATTCTTCCATAGATTTCTCATGTGAATTTTGAATGACGGGACATTGTGGGAGTGGAGATTTGTCAAAACCGGAAGGTTGACATTGATAATCATCATGAGGACCCCACAATATACACAAGAAAAACTGGGAGCATTTTGAAATGTTGTTTTACTCAACTCCTCAGTTCTTTTCACTGACTCCCGAAGCTCTAGATAAGTGTCTTGTTGGGTTTGCTGAGGAGTTTGAGTCATTTGGCACTGTGGAGGTTGGTCGTGATATGGATAGTCGTAATTGTTACAAGGAAATGGATTCCCTGTTTGACAATCAGAGCTGAAATGGGGACCTCCACAGTTCTCACAACAGTAAAACTGTTGAGTTTGGATTGGCGAATTATATGGATATTGGTCATAACCAAAGTTCTGAGCATCACCGAAAAACTGCTCATAGAATAACGTGTTTCCGGATTGACACTCAAATCCTTGGTGAGGACCTCCACAAAATTCACAGCAGTTATGTTGATTATATGAAGATAAGTCGGGCTGTGGTGGGTAATTGGAAAAGTTTGAAGGGTCGTTAAATGAGTTCGGATTAGGATCATAATCAAATGAATTCCTCGAACCACAAAACAAACAACTCCCGTTCCGAATATCATTACCACACTGTACACACGTACACCAGCGACATGGTAAACCAAAAAGAGGCTCACCACAACCGACACAAGGAATAAACGATTCCATTTGAGAGTTATGAGAAGGAATCTGTTCATTCAAAGAATCAACAAAACCAACATGGTGATCCGAATGACTATTAAGTCTCGAAGAACATTTTGAAAAATCCGGAGGTGGGACAAGTGGTGTGCTCTGAGAGCTAGCAATTTCCACCACTTCCGTTATGATCTCTGGTTCTGGTTCTTGAGAAACGTGAAGATTTGGCAAGTCATTCTTGCTAGTCACCGGTCTAAATTCTGCATGATTGCTTTTAACCGTAAATTGTGAAAGTTTAAGATCAATTTTAGACGGCTTAGGAGCAATTGAGGGTTAGATCTTTGGATAACCGTAGGTTGGACGTATTTAGCACCTCCATTATCGAGGGAAGTACCGGTCCTTTGTCACCCCGGTTTCTCGTTCCATTTCCCTACGCAGAATTAATGGATCATCATGAACAACACGAATTCTTGACATTTGTGATAAAGTATGAAGTTTTTCAAATTCGTTCCAGAATTCGTCGTAGTCGAGAGATTCCATGAGAATAGAAGAAGTTAGAATCAAATGGATAAAGGGTAAGAGGGTAAAGATGAATATTTTTGGATTTTTGAAAAACATTTTGTAAAAATAAGAAAGAAAATCTTTTTGGGTTTTTGTGTTTGTTGAAAACTGATTTTAAAATGTTTTCGGGAAACGTTTTGTTTTTATATGATACTAATAAGAAAATATGAACAAGGATGGTAAATATACAATGGATGTATATTCAACAACACTGATGCTTCAAATTCGTAGTAACGCAGCACACCTCCCCGGCAGCGGCGCCAAAATTTGATTGGGTCCAGACAGTCAAGTTTTATCACACAAGCTAACCACTTGTGAATGGTCAACCGTAATAAAAGTCCGAACAGTCTGAAACCAATACAATTAAGTCCAGGAGAGTACAGTGTTTCCCCAGGTCGTTAAGTCCCAACGAGGTGTGAACACTGTAATAGAACGAATTTGTGATCGGGTGATATTGAATGGGAAAAGGTTTGTAGATTTGGAATATTTATACCTAAAGGAAAAAGTTTGTAAATTACAGGGGCTTAAATGCAAATTAAAGAAAATTAAAAAGCTAAATTATATTAAATAAACGCTATCACTATTTTTAAAATTGATGAACGTTTAAAACTAAAACGTACGTTTAAATTAAAAACTACGTAACGCACGAAATAAAACGTGAAAATAAAGAAGGAAAATACCTACGGATATGAAAAATACATTTTTACAATCCTAATTATACTAGAAAATTATTGGAAAAAGAAAATTATTTTTATAACTATTTATCTAATTATTATTAATTAAAAACTATTTTTAACTATTTAATAATACCCTAAAATATAAGAAAATATGAAATAAAGCTAGAAAAGTGAAATTATGACTTATAAAAATCTAAAATATGATAAAACTTATTTTAAAACTGAAAATATATTTTTTAGACTTTTTATGTATTTATTATTAATTAAAAACTATTTAAAACTAATTAAAATGCTAGAAAATACTATTTAAACTAAGAAAATTATGGAAAAATATTTTTTTGGCTTTTTATATATATCTTAATCTAGGAAAATTGAAAACATATTTTTTTAAACTTTTTCTGATTTATTTGTATTAAAAGCTAATTAAAAATGCCTAAAAACTGATTAAAATAAAGAAAAATAGAAAACAGTGATGGAAAATTATGAAAAATTCAGGAAAAGCCTAAAATAATATTCTAAGTCTATGAAAAATATAAAAACATATACTAGTGTGCAAGATTATGAAGCTGCAGTGAAATGTGCTTATAAATAAGCACTTGAAATAAGCAAATGAGCACTAAAGACCACCAAATGAAAGCAGAAGCTAAAATATGCTAAATTAATCTAAAAACAACTAATTATAGCTACTATAAACCTCTAGTGTGCATATCTAAACTGATTTGAACAATTTGAGATCATGAAATCTAGCCAGCCTATTATCCTCACTTTTAGCTTAATTATAAGCTTATCTAAATGACCAAAGTGGAAACCAGAAATTAGGTGCTCAAGATCACCTACCCAACTATAACTAAACCAACTTTCAGACCCTAAGAAGTTAAAACAAAGCCTGTGCAAGGTCTGCCACAAGCCTGGTTCTCACTTAGTTATTGTGAACAGGGCATGTGAGGGCTTACTGAACAGCTTATTTGACCCTTTAAAACGCTTGTAAAAATTCAACTAAAATGTGTTTTATCTTTTTGACCAACTGAACTAGAAAACTTCCAAGTTTCAATGATTTTGATTTAGAAATGAACCCATGAAAATTCAACAAAGGTTGGGTAAAAACTGGCTTAAGTCATATTTGACTTTTAAAAACATAATCCAGTTTGACTTTAATGAAATTCTAATGCTTCTAATTTGATCTAAGTGATGGAATAAGCTAAGTTAAGAATCAATTAAGCTAGTGAGATGATTTCCAAACCTAGTGCTAACCTATTTTACTCTTGTACCTATCTGATTCAATAACAAAGTCTGACTAAATGGAATTTTGACCAAAGAGATATGCAGAAGCAAGATAAGAACCAAAGTAAGCACACTAGACCTATTTAAGCCTGTATGAACCACTCTTAACTCCTCACCCAACCTCTATCACAGTTTAAAGGACTAATCCAAACACCCCTTTTCAAGGCTGTTATGAAGCATTAAGCACTGAAACAGCTTTTTAAACCAAGAGACCTAGTAATTAACTTATATTAACTATAATGAGACAATATTAAGACAAAATTAACAAGTTTTAACTACTTAAACTAAGAAATGCAGTCTTTAAAGAATCATGCTTACAAATTGAATCCAAGCACAAGACTGAGAATCAAGGTCTGAAATCACACCCTTTAGCTTCCCAAGAAGCTCTAAACCAAAAAGCAATCCAAAATCAGCTCTGCTCCAATGTCTTGATCATTTCTCCATAGATTTTTTATTTTCTCACTATTTTTCTTGATTTTTGTGAATTTTTCTATTAAAGCTCTAAACTGAACTTAAAGATATCTGATGGCTTACATAAGCTATGTAGAAGCTTATTTTAGCTTAAGAGTCCAAAATAACAACTAAAAACAACATTCGACCTTATTGAGATTTTTAAGGTAAAAATTGCATAAACTGAAATCAAACATGAAACTTGAAATTGCTTATTGAAAAGGATTTATAATACACTCAGATTACTTAATTCAAAGCCTAAAAGCTTAAACAAACACTGGAAAGTTTAAATTATTTAAAACGACATACATAAAATAAAATTACACTACTTGATCTCTCCATACTGCATCTTTCTCTTATTTAATGACTTCTTAGAGTTCCTTGTCGACCTCTGAGACTTTCCCACCTCACTTGAGCCATTGGATCTTCATATTTCATCATATTCGTCCATTTGGAGTTTTGGCGCCAAAAGTCATGAGCAGGTTTTTTTGCATTTAATGATTTTTGGTGGATGTGAAGGTGGAGGGGAGTTGTTAACCAGCTGGGGGGATAAGGTGGAAAGTGGTGGTGAGGTGGTGAGACCACTGGTTTTGGGATAACATGTGTGGGAGAGATAGATGAACAGTGCTGGCGGTTTTTCATTTTTTTAAACTTTTGGGTTTGGGCTTATATTGGGCTTGGGTTAACTGGTTTTGGATTTGGGTTAATATAGGGTCCGGTTTGGTATAGATTAAACACAAGGACCTTTTATGTAATATGGCCAAACTTGAGGGACGAACCTGTAACATTTACAAAGCTCATACAAGGGTTAAACAAGTTTCATTTACCAAAGGACCATAAATGCTAATTTCCAATTTTTATACGTCCAAGGGTAATTTATGTCATTTTTGAAACTTGAGGGACCAAACATGTAATTTCTCCAAAGTTCACCATAAGGACCAATTATGCCACATTTGAATAGTACAAGGGTGTAGTTTAAATGATTTCCATTTTTAAACACCCAGGGACTGATTTTGACACTTTTGTAAAGTTGAGGGACCAAATTTGTAAATTGTGATTTTTAAACTTCAAAGGACAATTTCTTACAATTTGTGAATCCCAAGGACCTTTTATGACTTTTTATAAGTTTTGGAATGACCAGTGACTAGTTTTGACAACTTTTGAAACTTGGGGGACTAAAACTGCCAATTATGCAAACTTGATACGTTTTTCTTCTGATTTTGGTATTTTTGCATTTAAAACACATAAAACACTTGTTTGTGATATTTTCATCATTTTGATGCATTTCTGAGTGTTTTCAGATGTTTTTGTAGTTTAAATGGTACAAAAATGATGAGTATTTAGACACTCATCAATCCCCCACACTAAACTATTGCTAGTCCCTAGCAATCTTTTATGAAAATTTAATGGATTTAAGTCTCTTTACCAAAAGCCATTACTTCTGGAGTAGCCAATTGTTTCAGTTCAAGTAAGAACCTTGGTACAACGATAACCAAATGATTTTGAGCAAATCACCAGCTTTCAACGGTTTTGATTTGTCTTTACCAGAAGCCGTTTGCTTCTGGACTAGCCAACTCTTAGATAAATTATCAATATTATCTTTGGTGAGTCGATTACCAATTATGGTTTTCCAACTGCCTTTACCACAAGCCATAAACTTGCGGGCTAGCCAACTCTTCACTAATTAAAGATATGGTGAGCTGAACACCATACAATTTTGGGCAAATTGCAAGCCATCAACGGATTTGATAAATCTTTACCAAGAGCCGTTTGCTCCTGGATTAGCCAATCCTTATGTGGGTTAGACATGGTGGACTGATTACCATTTGTTGTGTTTAGTACATAGTACTTCTACTACAAATTTTTTTAAAATTTGGCCATTTTGGGGGAAAAAGGGACTAAAAGGGTACATTTATGATCAAATTCGCCAGAATTTCCCCCCCACACTTAGAAATGAATATTGTCCTCAATATTCAAAGTACCGGCTGTTATGCCGAAACTTAGAACGTAAAAAGATAACATTACTAGCCAAGTGTAGAAACACAACAATTATTCTTTTTTTTTTTTTTTTTTTTATATACAACACGGTGGGGGGGGGGGGGGCAACTCCCCAACACTAGGGTGGTACTCATGGGTGAAAACCCATGTGGTGTGTGCTATTGTTTTTGATTATCGAGTCGCTAGCTTGACTCGACCCCGAATTCATTTGTTCATGGGGAAGTAAGTGGAAGAGACAATCTCCATCGGACTTTCATTCAAAATGTTTGTATAATCATTGAAGTACGCGAAAGTTCCACACCGATGAGATATTGAGAGACAGACCCGGCTCAAAAATGATAAATGAAAATGCCGGGATCAAAAATAGTGTCTTCATTCCCGAAGGAGAAAAGAACAGGAGAAGCCACGGGATAGGTGAAGAAGAGAAAGAAAATCATGATAAAAATCATGACTAACTCATCATTATCAGAAGGAGAATTCATGATTTCTGGATCATGAATCTCATCATTTAAGCTCATTTGGTCAAGACATATCCTGGGTGGGAGGGATGGGATTTTGATATCAAGCAAGTTCTCATGATTGAGAACATTTTCCTCCGGAACACAAAGATCATTTTTGTCTAGATCAAAGTGGAAGTTATCATACTCAGGTGGAGATATGATATGAGTGAGTTCAAAGGAGAACTCCTCGTAAAGAGAATCATTCATGTGATGTAAGTCTGTGAACTCTTGTTCCACTGTAGACTCATCACTATCCTCAATCTGAGTATCAAAGAGTGGATTCTCAGAAATTAAAGTGAATTCAGATTCGAATTCAAATAGAGGATTGGTGAAAGTAGCTTTGAATGTTTCGGGAACAAGGTGATTAACATTCTCTATTGGACTGTTAGGGTGAGAAGTGAGTGAACGATCATTACAAAGGAGACTTTCAATTTCTCCTAGGTTGGCTTTGAAATCAAAGAGATCATCATCACTTTCTGATGAAAGTGGAATGATGTGAGTGAGTTCATCGGTGAACTCCTCAAGAAGAGGATCAACATCAAAATGTGAAAGTGATGCCTCAACATTCTCAATGTCCCCATAAGATTTACAATCATCGCTAAAATCGGAGAAAGTCTCAAAATGATCTTTTGAACACTTAAGAGGGGAAGGGATATCACACATATGGTCAAAAGTTCCCTGTGACTCTCTCGGGATTGGGACAAGGTCCTCAACACTAGACTTTATGAATTCGTCAGATTCCTTTTCAGGACAGATCAAGATGCTCATCCCCCATGTTCAGAGAGTGAATGGGAATATCGGGTGTGATAGCAGTTGTTTGAGAATGAACCTCAACTTCTGGGATATCAACTGATGAACTTGATGAATCTTTATAAAATTGTAGGATACCAAGTGCATCCTCATCATCACTGTCAATAAAACGAAATTGAGAGCTAGATCTGGCGCTTTTCTTTTGCAATTGATTCCCTAATTGATTTTTCAAAGGCAATTTGGGAATTTATTTTAGCAGCCTGCTCTTCAGCTAGCAATTCTTCCATAGATTTCTCATGTGAATTTTGAATGACGGGACATTGTGGGAGTGGAGATTTGTCAAAACCGGAAGGTTGACATTGATAATCATCATGAGGACCCCCACAATATACACAAGAAAAACTGAGAGCATTTTGAAATGTTGTTTTACTCAACTCCTCAGTTCTTTTCACTGACTCCAGAAGCTCTAGATAAGTGTCTTGTTGGGTTTGCTGAGGAGTTTGAGTCATTTGGCACTGTGGAGGTTGGTCGTGATATGGATAGTCGTAATTGTTACAAGGAAATGGATTCCCTGTTTGACAATCAAAGCTGAAATGGGGACCTCCACAGTTCTCACAACAGTAAAACTGTTGAGTTTGGATTGGCGAATTATATGGATATTGGTCATAACCAAAGTTCTGAGCATCACCGAAAAACTGCTCATAGAATAACGTGTTTCCGGATTGACACTCAAATCCTTGGTGAGGACCTCCACAAAATTCACAGCAGTTATGTTGATTATATGAAGATAAGTCGGGCTGTGGTGGGTAATTGGAAAAGTTTGAAGGGTCGTTAAATGAGTTCGGATTAGGATCATAATCAAATGAATTCCTCGAACCACAAAACAAACAACTCCCGTTCCGAATATCATTACCACACTGTACACACGTACACCAGCGACATGGTGAACCAAAAAGAGGCTCACCACAACCGACACAAGGAATAAACGATTCCATTTGAGAGTTATGAGAAGGAATCTGTTCATTCAAAGAATCAACAAAACCAACATGGTGATCCGAATGACTATTAAGTCTCGAAGAACATTTTGAAAAATCCGGAGGTGGGACAAGTGGTGTGCTCTGAGAGCTAGCAATTTCCACCACTTCCGTTATGATCTCTGGTTCTGGTTCTTGAGAAACGTGAAGATTTGGCAAGTCATTCTTGCTAGTCACCGGTCTAAATTCTGCATGATTGCTTTTAACCGTAAATTGTGAAAGTTTAAGATCAATTTTAGACGGCTTAGGAGCAATTGAGGGGTTAGATCTTTGGATAACCGTAGGTTGGACGTGTTTAGCACCTCCATTATCGAGGGAAGTACCGTCCTTTGTCACCCCGGTTTCTCGTTCCATTTCCCTACGCAGAATTAATGGATCATCATGAACAACACGAATTCTTGACATTTGTGATAAAGTATGAAGTTTTTCAAATTCGTTCCAGAATTCGTCGTAGTCGAGAGATTCCATGAGAATAGAAGAAGTTAGAATCAAATGGATAAAGGGTAAAGGGATAAAGAATCAAAAAGGGTAAGAGGGTAAAGAGGAATATTTTTGGTATTTTTGAAAAACATTTTGTAAAAATAAGAAAGAAAATCTTTTTGGGTTTTTGTGTTTGTTGAAAACTGATTTTAAAATGTTTTCGGGAAACGTTTTGTTTTTATATGATACTAATAAGAAAATATGAACAAGGATGGTAAATATACAATGGATGTATATTCAACAACACTGATGCTTCAAATTCGTAGAAACGCAGCACACCTCCGCAGCGCGCCAAAATTTGATTGGCTCCAGACAGTCAGGTTTTATCACACAAGCTAACCACTTGTGAATGGTCAACCGTAATAAAATTCCGAACAGTCTGAAACCAATATGCAATTAGATCCAGGAGAGTACAGTGTTTCCCAGTGTCGTTAAGTCCCAACGAGGTGTGAACACTGTAATAGAACGAATTTGTGATCGGGTGATATTGAATGGGAAAAGGTTTGTAGATTTGGAATATTTATACCTAAAGGAAAAAGTTTGTAAATTACAGGGGCTTAAATGCAAATTAAAGAAAATTAAAAGCTAAATTATATTAAATAAACGCTATCACTATTTTTAAAATTGATGAACGTTTAAAACTAAAACGTGCGTTTAAATTAAAAACTACGTAACGCACGAAATAAAACGTGAAAATAAAGAAGGAAAATACCTACGGATATGAAAAATACAATTTTACAATCCTAATTATACTAGAAAATTATTGGAAAAAGAAAATTATTTTTATAACTATTTATCTAATTATTATTAATTAAAAACTATTTTTAACTATTTAATAATACCCTAAAATATAAGAAAATATGAAATAAAGCTAGAAAAGTGAAATTATGACTTAGAAAAAACTAAAATATGATAAAACTTATTTTAAAACTGAAAATATATTTTTTAGAGTTTTTATGTATTTATTATTAATTAAAAACTATTTAAAACTAATTAAAATGCTAGAAAATACTATTTAAACTAAGAAAATTATGGAAAAATATTTTTTTGGCTTTTTATATATATCTTAATCTAGGGAAATTGAAAACATATTTTTTTAAACTTTTTCTGATTTATTTGTATTAAAAGCTAATTAAAAATGACTAAAAACTGATTAAAATAAAGAAAAATAGAAAACAGTGATGGAAAATTATGAAAAATTCAGGAAAAGCCTAAAATAATATTCTAAGTCTATGAAAAATATAAAAACATATACTAGTGTGCAAGATTATGAAGCTGCAGTGAAATGTGCTTATAAATAAGCACTTGAAATAAGCAAATGAGCACTAAAGACCACCAAATGAAAGCAGAAGCTAAAATATGCTAAATTTATCTAAAAACAACTAATTACAGCTACTATAAACCTCTAGTGTGCATATCTAAACTGATTTGAACAATTTGAGATCATGAAATCTAGCCAGCCTATTATCCTCACTTTTAGCTTAATTATAAGCTTATCTAAATGACCAAAGTGGAAACCAGAAATTAGGTGCTCAAGATCACCTACCCAACTATAACTAAACCAACTTTCAGACCCTAAGAAGTTAAAACAAAGCCTGTGCAAGGTCTGCCACAAGCCTGGTTCTCACATAGTTATTGTGAACAGGGCATGTGAGGGCTTACTGAACAGCTTATTTGACCCTTTAAAACGCTTGTAAAAATTCAACTAAAATTTGTTTTATCTTTTTGACCAACTGAACTAGAAAACTTCCAAGTTTCAATGATTTTGATTTAGAAATGAACCCATGAAAATTCAACAAAGGTTGGGTAAAACGGCTTAAGTCATATTTGACTTTTAAAAACATAATCCAGTTTGACTTTAATGAAATTCTAATGCTTCTAATTTGATCTAAGTGATGGAATAAGCTAAGTTAAGAATCAATTAAGCTAGTGAGATGATTTCCAAACCTAGTGCTAACCTATTTTACTCTTGTACCTATCTGATTCAATAACAAAGTCTGACTAAATGGAATTTTGACCAAAGAGATATGCAGAAGCAAGATAAGAACCAAAGTAAGCACACTAGACCTATTTAAGCCTGTATGAACCACTCTTAACTCCTCACCCAACCTCTATCACAGTTTAAAGGACTAATCCAAACACCCCTTTTCAAGGTCAGTATGAAGCATTAAGCACTGAAACAACTTTTTAAACCAAGAGACCTAGTAATTAACTTATATTAACTATAATGAGACAATATTAAGACAAAATTAACAAGTTTTAACTACTTAAACTAAGAAATGCAATCTTTAAAGAATCATGCTTACAAATTGAATCCAAGCACAAGATTGAGAATCAAGGTCTGAAATCACACCCTATAGCTTCCCAAGAAGCTCTAAACCAAAAAGCAATCCAAAATCAGCTCTGCTCCAATGTCTTGATCATTTCTCCATAGATTTTTTATTTTCTCACTATTTTTCTTGATTTTTGTGAATTTTTCTATTAAAGCTCTAAACTGAACTTAAAGATATCTGATGGCTTACATAAGCTATGTAGAAGCTTATTTTAGCTTAAGAGTCCAAAATAACAACTAAAAACAACATTCGACCTTATTGAGATTTTTAAGGTAAAAATTGCATAAACTGAAATCAAACATGAAACTTGAAATTGCTTATTGAAAAGGATTTATAATACACTCAGATTACTTAATTCAAAGCCTAAAAGCTTAAACAAACACTGGAAAGTTTAAATTATTTAAAACGACATACATAAAATAAAATTACACTACTTGATCTCTCCATACTGCATCTTTCTCTTATTTAATGACTTCTTAGAGTTCCTTGTCGACCTCTGAGACTTTCCCACCTCACTTGAGCCATTGGATCTTCATATTTCATCATATTCGTCCATTTGGAGTTTTGGCGCCAAAAGTCATGAGCAGGTTTTTTTGCATTTAATTATTTTTGGTGGATGTGGAGGTGGAGGGGGGTTGTTAACCAGCTGGGGGGATAAGGTGGAAAGTGGTGGTGAGGTGGTGAGACCACTGGTTTTGGGATAACAGGTGTGGGAGAGATAGATGAACAGTGCTGGCGGTTTTTCATTTTTTTAAACTTTTGGGTTTGGGCTTATATTGGGCTTGGGTTAACTGGTTTTGGATTTGGGTTAATATAGGGTCCGGTTTGGTATAGATTAAACACAAGGACCTTTTATGTAATATGGCCAAACTTGAGGGACGAACCTGTAACATTTACAAAGCTCATACAAGGGTTAAACTTGCCAAGTTTCATTTACCAAAGGACCATAAATGCTAATTTCCAATTTTTATACGTCCAAGGGTAATTTATGTCATTTTTGAAACTTGAGGGACCAAACATGTAATTTCTCCAAAGTTCACCATAAGGACCAATTATGCCACATTTGAATAGTACAAGGGTGTAGTTTAAATGATTTCCATTTTAAACACCCAGGGACTGATTTTGACACTTTTGTAAAGTTGAGGGACCAAATTTGTAAGTTGTGATTTTTAAAC
The DNA here is from genome assembly GCA_910596185.1 of Chrysanthemum makinoi. Lineage (NCBI taxonomy): Eukaryota > Viridiplantae > Streptophyta > Magnoliopsida > Asterales > Asteraceae > Chrysanthemum > Chrysanthemum makinoi. The sequence goes on along the minus strand of OU343224.1, from coordinate 150,303,079 downwards.
TTCAAAGGACAATTTCTTACAATTTGTGAATCCCAAGGACCTTTTATGACTTTTTATAAGTTTTGGAATGACCAGGGACTAGTTTTGACAACTTTTGAAACTTGGGGGACTAAAACTGCCAATTATGCAAACTTGATACGTTTTTCATCTGATTTTGGTATTTTTGCATTTAAAACACATAAAACACTTGTTTGTGATATTTTCATCATTTTGATGCATTTCTGAGTGTTTTCAGATGTTTTTGTAGTTTAAATGGTACAAAAATGATGAGTATTTAGACACTCATCAACAATATAGATCATGTTAGTTGAGCATTGTATATAAAGCTCAGGCTCAGGCTCGATTATTAAATAAACTCCAATTTAGGCTTGAGCTCGTTTAGGCTCTGCTCGTTCGAGCTTTTTACCGATTCAATCCCGAGCTTTTTACAAGCAGCTCGGCTCGTTTACACCCCTACTTGTAGCAGATCTGACTCATCTATACTTCTTTTCCTTTATAAAGCATTTGGGACTTCTTACAAAAAAAAATCTTAAAATATTAAGACCAAAGACATTACTATTAAAAAAGTCTTAAACAATTCACTTAACATTTTTCATCCATTGTCAATATTGTTCTGGGAAATTAAAGGTATAAGTTGTAACAACTCATTGCTTATAATAGAAAATTAATGTAAAATTTGAAAATCCAATTTGAAACATCTGTAACATCCCTCTCTAATGATATTGATAAAGAATAAGAATAATAATCTTTTAATGAAAACTTTTTACCACTGATTTAATGTTAGAAATTAAAAAATAAAACTGTTAATCATTTACTCTATTAATAATTTACACGTTTTACTTTGAAAAACCAGATGTATACGTAAACTTAAAGCACAAGAAACATAATCGCACCATTTCAGTCTAGTTTCTCTCCTCAATAACACACTTAATCTCCATGTTTAACTTTTAAAAACACACGCACAACAACAAACTGATAACCTCACAAACCCTTCTGCCACCGACAACATCCATCAATATGTACCAGATCATCTCCTCAACAACTGTAAAAAAGTCCAACCTCCAAAACAAAGGTCAGACAACAAGAAATATAAAGAAAGCCACATACAACAACTACAACAGCCACAACCAACTCATAACAACAACTTATCAGACAAAAGCAACAAGACTACAACAACAACTCATTTCCATAACAAAACACAAAGAGACTCAAATCACAAAAGAAATAAAGATATCGGGATTTTATTTAAGAAAATATCTTTAAAAACAAAAGATAAAAACCCATCATCGATCTTTGTAACATTAAAATTCAAGAACAAACTTACCGACCTGGTTCGAAGCCCATAAAGATTACAAACAAGAAACCAAAGGGTTGAGATTTCGAGTTCGGATAAAAGAAAGAAGAGCAAGAAAAATAAGACTCTCATTGATACGAAGTCTAAGTTGGGGGCTGACAGCATTCCGGTTTCGGATCCGACTCTTTAGAGGAGCCTTACTGGGGTGTGACAACTAGCATTTTGCAGGTGATATTTAACCATAAACTTAAAGTATTTCACTTTGAATACTTGAATACTTACCTTTACGTATAACCGTTATGTTAACCAGCGTAAAACGGAAAATAACTTTAAACGTACATCGACACTAGACTAAGTTTAGTCTATGTCAAATAAGTATTTTATGACTTTCATAAGCATGTTTTATAAGTCTAAGCATTTGGTTTTACAAGTTTTACTTAAAACATTTAAGTCTTGCATTAAATCTCATGCATGTATGCAATAACTAACCAAACTCACCACATTTGCATTATAAACTAATACATACACATATATGCTTCAAAATTAAGATTTTCCGCCTCTTTTTCACACTAAAAATCAACCACTATAAGTAAAATACCCAACATTTACCTTCTTGCTTTGAAATATCACATTACCCTAACCTTACTAGCACCAAAAGCCAGAAAACCTTGAAGCTTGCCCCTCCCTCATGTCCCTCTCTCCATGAACGATCCAAGACCCCTTCAAAGATCTCAATATATTGTCTCTTTGCCATTTTTGTGTAACACCCCCAATTTCGTGAATGTAGCGGAATTCAAACTGGGTGTTACTTCATGGTATAACAATAAAAAACGAACTCTAATTGAGTCGTTTTAAAAGATTTATCATTCTATTTATATAAATATCAGAGTTTACAAAATGAGCTAATAGTTCTCACTTACGTTTTACATCAATATATGGTTTTTGATGTTTTTCGAATGATAATACATATTATAGCCTTCTTAGATATCCATGCCCCTCCGTGCTTTTTCGTGCCAGTTGTATACCTTATGGGCCTAAGATAAAACATGAAAAAAAGGGTCAACACTAAGGTTGGTGAATTCATAGAGTTTATAGTTTAAAGTACGGTCGTACGGATAACAAACTTTTAGAGTTATAGTAATAATTGTAATGAATACAATTATCGGTAAATATAGTTTTGATTGTACTAAGCTCATAAACCTCAGAATGTTAACAGTGTATCAACAAAAAATGATATTGTAGTCGGATATCATCAGAAATTGATATAATAATCAGATATTAGCAGTGATATAATAGTTGGATATCAACATAAATTGATATAATAGTCGGGTATCAACAAACATTAATATACTAGTCGGATATCAACAGAAATTGATATAATAGTCGGATATCAAGAGAAATTGATATAATAGTCGGATATCAACAGACATTGATATTATAGTCGGATATCAACATAAATCGTTATTTGGGAATATCAATACAATGATAATAGTACATAACTCGACGTATCAATAACAATTGATATAGCACATAACTCCTAGTATCAATAAAAATTGATATAGCACATAACTCCTAGTATCAATAACAATTGATGTAGCACATAACTCAAGATATCTATAATAATTGATATAGCACATAGTTTCAAGCACATAATTCCATGTACGTAATTCTAAGTATTAATAAAAATAGATATAGTACAAAATATATTTTTCAAGTAATTGCGTTTGAGTAAAATAGCATGTATCTCCCCCAAGGGATTGTAAAACAGTTAAATGATAGAAAGTGAGGCTATGAACTCACCGTGAGTTATTGATATCAAATGTATAACGAAGTTGATGTATATTCCGTGAAAACCTCTACGCGCAATCTAGAATAATTGTTGCATGTGGAAACTGATCTAGGCTTGTCTAGGATAAACAATAAAATTGAACATACAAAGCACAGCGGGATAAATATAAATATCATTGTTATTATCAAGGTTTCTTCATCATCATCTCTACTAATTACAAACACAGATAGCCCCAATTCTACTTGATCAAGTGTAGAGCGGTTACTCAACAATAACAGGGATCAAAGATCCTTGAGGCTAAACCAACACTGCTCTAGGCGTTCACTTAGAGAACTCACGCCTAGGACACACACTTTAGTTGACTACATATTTTGAGCACACCTAAAACATATGCCCTATGTCTATTTATATAATAGAGACATTATGGTTTATAAAGGATAAGTATTAGGAAATAGATAAATCTTCCTAACTTTTACAATGATCTTCTGTAATCTTCCATCACTTGAATAATTGCTTTTTTGTCATTTTAAGTCATTCATGTTTCATTCTTGTATCATTGTTTTGTCTTATCAACTCAAATATAATTTCCAACAACCTTCCACTAGTTGATAATGATGAAACCAAAATAAGCACGAACTTCCCCTAAAGTTAATATATATGAATGAAACAAACTTACCCTTAATCCATGCTATACCACCAAGGATCTACAAGTTGCAAAACATATCATCTCTGTAGCCTCTTCCCCTTTTTGTTATTATCCAATTAGGGGACGTGAATAATGCAACTCTGATTTTGACAACCACAAAACAATATCACACTTCCAATCCAAACTAAACTGACAAAAGACGAATTTAGGAAGCATGATATCACAAAAACCCTAAAAATTCAAAAACATCACCTTCTCTGTAGCAATTTTCACAAATTAATATCTCACAATCTAATGCTCAGATTTAAGATAACTTCGGTGAAAATGTTCCTTGATATGTAGAGAACCTCCAATAAAAATTTTGTCCCGATCTAATGGTTAACGAATGAGAAAACGCCTTTGGAAAACTGTACTGCAGAAAGCTACGAAAATTTATACCAACTTTGAATTATTTCTTCTTTGCCAAGAAAACCTTGCATATCCTATATCACGAGCCCCTAGGCTCTGATACCACGATAGAATCGCTTATAGCTCAAAGTTGTTTATACCTTATATCTAGGAATAACAATAACAAAGACAACAATATGCAACGGAATAAATCAGAGAACAATTGTTATTTTAACAAGGTTTTCTTCGTCATCATCTTCTCTAACAATTACAAACACAAATAGCCCCAATTTTACTTGATCAAGTGTAGAACGGTTGCTCAACAATAACAGGAATCAAAGATCATTGAGGCTAAACACACACCAACTTTAGGCGTTCACATAGAGAACTCACGCCTAGGACACACATAATTTACTAGTCGACTACATTTTCTGTGCACCTACTAAAATGAACGCCCTATATATCTTTATATATTAGAGCATTAGGGTTTACAAAGGATAAGTAATTAGAAAATATGTAAATCTTTCTAACATTTAAATTGATCTTCTATAATCTTCATTCTTTATGAAGAGTTCATCCTTTGTCACTTTAGTCCTTCATTTTTCATATGTTTGTCTTATCAACTCAAATATAATTTCCAACATATAACAAAATTAAATTGATGATAGATTAATGATTTTGGGTAGTAAATTATTGGCTTGAAAGTGTGAATTAAATTCTTTGTGTTTTGAGTTGAACCGATATCATATTTTTATACCGATCGATTTATTTATTTGAGATTTGATTTATGATGAAAATTGTTGGTTTGGTATACGGGTCGAAACCACTGTGGTTGAATCACAATGGGAGCATCATTGGTTTGCTTATTACTAAAATAGTTGAAGTCTTGATGATATTTGAAATCTAGTTGTTTGTTTTGAAGTCGGGTCAACACAAACCACAAGTTGCGTTTGGTTATTTTTGGCTCAATAGAAACACACCTACAAAAGGATATGTTGTGTTTGATTATGTCGGGTTGCAAAAATTATGGTCTGCTTTTGGTTCGACCACCACACACCCTCGAAGGGTGTGCCATGGTTGGTCATCAAGACAACACAAGGATGTGTTGAGTTTGCATTGTGATTTCATTTGTGTTTTCATATGTGTTTGCGTCTGTGGTTGGTTTGTTTGGTTAAAGGGCCACAACCCGGACGCGAGTCCCATTGCCCCTTAAGGGTACGTTGGTAGTGTGTTGTATACACAAGGTCGAGAAGGTTCGGGGCCCTTCTTGCTTGGCCACCCGAGCTCAATGTAAGGGCGTTTGGTTACTCCTGATATGTCAACAAAAAAATTGATCCACAAAAGATTATAATCATGAATCTGTTATTGAAACTTAACATCTGGTTTGTGTTTGTTTGTTTCATTCTGGGCGAAAGCCTACTTCACAATAAATTAGGGTGCGTTTGAGTTAGCGTAAAATCAGTCACATGAATTTTGACATATAAATTAACATAGATGTATAACGAATGGTGTGGTGTACATACGGTCCGTCGTTCTAATAGGTCACAATTACTCGTTTCCCTCAATGTATTCCACGACTCACTCGACTCACTCATTCCCGAGATTATTATACAACATACTTTGACTAATAAACGGATCCTAACTTATAACTAATAACCGAAAACTTAACCTTTACATATCATCAAAACTATTACATTAAGATACATACCAACTAATACAAATACTAATTGTAACATCTTTTTGATCATTAGTTAATATTTCATGTAAATGCTATATTCAAACTAAACGAAACATATTTTAATAACAATGATTTATTATTAAGTGTAACACTTAGTCACCATGTATAATTAAATAAATACACGGGTCATGCTCAATTTTCTAAAGGCCCTTTTAACTTAAAAGTGTATTTTTAAATACAAACTCTTTTAATACTAATATTTGGAATATAATATCTACACACTTCTATTATTAACTAATATTCAGTTATATTTATATGGATACATATATACTTTTAAGCAACATTCTTATAATCCGAAGTCGTCTACTATTTATATGCGATTACTTTCCGTACATCGTCTTTCGGTTACCGATGAACCGAAGACTTATTCGTCTTCATATTTTGCTATCCTATACGTGTATACTTACGCATTTCTAAAAGTCAACGCTAGCCAATATTTACCAAAACTACTTCAACTTAAATACTGCCACACAAGTAACAACGATGCAAACATTTTTATACTTATTTAAACTATGAGCTAAGACTTGCCATAGTATTATAGGTAGCATGTCGGTACTGCGCACTCATACCATTTGACTTTACTCTATTCAGACTACTTCACAAAGGTGAGTTTCATAGCTCCATATTTTACACATATCTTTTCTACTTGGGGTGAGTATGCATGCTTATTTTTACAATTAAACGCAAGTATAAATTTACCGCCACGCATCAACTAAGTCCCGATAACCCAAATACTATTATTACACCCATTATCATGAACCGTTAATTACTCTTTTGTGAGTAAGTGAAAATGCTGTGAATAGATTTATTATGGTTGACACCTACGTCTATAGTATGATAAGCTCTACTGACCACTAGTACAAGTCGGAGGGACGCATATTATTTGATTGTTTCACAAGTGTGCATGTTAGAAACTTGTATTGGATCCAACAATTACAGTTACTTTTTAGACTTTCTAAAATATGACTAAGAATAAAACTACATTTAAATGCACTAATTGGTGTACCACAATACATCTTTTGTTATTTTTGTTATTTTTAGCTTTTTTTAACTGCTAAACAAGGAATAAATAATGAACAGACTAGCTGATGAACAACATTATTTTTGATGAACAATTTTTATTAGATAACTGATGACATTGCAATTTTTTTAGATAACTGATGAACATTTTAACTTTTTTTATTGATGAACAAATGAATTCTTTTTATTAATGAACAAATGCACATTTCTTTTTTATTAATAAACAACACTTTTTATTGATAAACAATACTTTCTATTAATAAACAAAGTATATAATGAACAATGTTTTATTTTTATTGATGAACACTGTTATAAAACTGATGAAAAAAATTAAAGAAAACTGATGAACAATTCTTTTTATTGATGAACACACAAACATCTCTTTTTATTGATGAATAACCCTTTCTATTAATGAACTAAATATACGATGAGCAATGTTTTTTATTGACAACCATTGTGATGTAAGTGATGAACAAAACTAAAGAGAACTGATGAACAACTCTTTTTATTGATGAACAATTTTTATTAGTGAATGATATTTTTTTTGTTAGAATACTGATGAACAACATGACTAACTGATGAACATTAATCTAATTAGAAATAAAAAGACAACTTTATCTTTCAAAGTACCGGTTTACATAACCAAAACATTAATCAATATAATCATACTAAAACCAACTTATACCATGTGCTAACAAACTTGTACATTCAACATAAATAAATCTAAAATCTAACTAATTTCAAATACAAGCAGCTTTATCTTCAAAAAAAAAAATAATAAATAAATAAAAATTACCAAGTCACTTAACGAACTTGTACCCTATGCATGTACACCAATACAAAAGAATGTCAAGTCCAGATATGAACAATCACCATCATTTGACATGAACAAAAGAATGTCAGTCGGGTTTTGTTTGGTGTTGGCTGATTGGATGGTGGCAGTGACGGTGGTTTAATCGCATATGAACAATCACCATCATCAGAACAAAAGAAAGGACAAATGTCCTTAATCTGGTTGAAGCATTACATATTTCAACAATAGATCCTCTATATTTACCCGATTATTATGAAGTCAAAAAGTAAAAAAAAAAAAAAAAAAGAGTTTTATTAGTTGGTACCTGATGGTGACGGGGTGAAGACGGTGGTGCTGACGACGTGAAGACAGTGATAATGATGGAGACGGTGTTGGTGATGATGCAATGGTGGTGACGTTGTGTTTGAGAGATGTAAGATGGGATGAAAGGGGATGAGGAGATCGAGATGTGTTGGGTGGTTATAACTTATAACAAAGATGTTATTTTGATGGCTTGATCACTTCATGATTATGTTAGCATAAGATCTTAGTTTGTCTTTTACTTGGGTCGCTGAGAGAGATAACCGGTTAATGTTTCAACCGAGTCTGGTTAATGATCTGGAACCGATGCGCCTTTGTAGAAGGTCAACCAAACGGAGCATTACTGCATTAGCAGGAGAATGGCGAAATAACTAGTATACTCCTATGTGCGTATGTTTTTTCTTATTGAGAAAAGTTATTTTACATACCAAACTTTTATTACATACAAAGGGACTCATCTCCACCATCCATCTAGAAAGAAATCAATGGCTGAGATTAAAAGCATTTTATTATTTCACATAGTTTTTATAATTTAAATATCTCTTAAACCGTTAATCGTTAAGTGCAAATATTTATACCGTCGCGAAGAGCATTTAATTATCTTTTTATAGATGGGCACTTTGATATACTTTTGAAAAAAAAAAAAAAAAAAATCATTTTTTAACGTTTTTTCGTCTTTTTTACGTTGTTTGAAATTTGCATGAAAAAAATCATATATGATTAAACACTAATTTGAATATCACATGTGATATTAGTGTTAAATCATATATGATATGTGATATCACATGTGATATGATATGTATATCATATGTGATTTTACACTAATATCACATGTGATATTACACTAATATCACATGTGATATTACATAGCATATATGATATAACACTAATATCATATATGATATAACACTAATTTCACATGTGATCTTCAAATTAGTGTTTAATCATATATGATTTTTAATACAAATTTCAGTAACGTAAAAAAACGAAAAAACTTAAAAAAAAATTGAAAAATACGGGATTTTTTTTTTGTCGAAAGTATATCAAAGTGCCTATCTATAGAAAGATAATTAAATGCTCGTCGCAATGATGTTTTTTTTTTCGTTTAACGATTAACGGTTTGAAAGTTATTAATATTTGAAAACAGAGGATTAAAGTGTGTTTTTTAAATTGTTATGATTAATATTATTCATTATATCAAATAAAAATTGATAGTGAAGATTGAACCCTTGGTATATAAATAATATTTTGTCCTCAAATGATCTTTAATCTTTTTTATTATGATCAGATCTTATATTAGATCCAACGGTTATAGTTACTTTTTAAACTTTCTAAAATATTTTCACTTTTTAGGGTGCGTTTGGTATTCTTGATGGAATCACTATAGGTATAGGTTTGAGAATAAAGTGGAATGAAAATGGGTATGTAGATATCACTTTTCATGGATATCCACATACCCATCAAATCATACTCTAATGAGGAAACCCACATATCATGAGTATCCTCATTCCATTGTGATGGGCCCCATAACCAAGCAAACAACATTAATCACTTTCAGTCATAAATTTATTCCCATAGTGGGATACCAAACGCACCCTTAAATCATCCCCCACCATGTGTATGAATCTTATCGTGAAAATTTCATTGCCTTTTGATAGGGACTATTTTTTTAACATTCAATTCCTACACCATACGTATGAATCTTATCGTGAAAGTTTCATTGTCTTTTGATAGGGACCATTTTTTAGCATTAAATTCCAACACCATTAATTAATTCGTTACAGTACAAAATTTCGTTGTCTTGAAATATCGATAGTCTAAGTCAAAATTTTGTAATGAGAAAAGAAACATCATGGAAACTCCCAGATTGTGATGAAAAAAGAAATATCGATAGTTTAAAATTTTGTCTCAGAACTCAAAGAAAAAACAAAATTATATCTTATCTTAATATGAATATAAATATCCTTCTTGGACACTACTAGCCGAGTACCCGTGTAGCGCGACGGGATGTTACACGATGTGTGATATATGTATTTCTTGACTTACAGATCAAAAATTACCAACTGTAAAAAAACTACATTTGTAAAACCTAGTAAACATTTGAAACTAACCAACTGTGTAAAAAACTACATTTATAAAACCTAGTAAACATTTGAAAGACATATGTGTGATATATATATTTCTTGACACACGGGTTCAAATATGTGTTGTCGATCACCGAATCCATCGAATAACTTCAAATAAATTTTCGCAACATCATGAAGCAAAACGAATGAAGAACATTATATTAACAAATTAAATGAAAACAAACCACTTGCCAAAAAACTATGGCAAAACCACATGCATCATATCATTCTTGCTTAAACTTATGTGCAAACGCACATTTCAGTTGAATGTTATTCTTCTTTTTCAAGCAAATTGGAAATTAATTTCTTTTTAGCCCCAAATTTAAGTATGAGTTAAAATTTTCACCTTTACATGGTTCTGGATGTTGGATGTAAACTATCATTTCAAAATCTTACTTGGTTCTTCTTAGGTAATGCAATTGTACTTTCAATATATTGCTTTCCTTAATTAACATTTGAAAACCGAACTTCATGCTTACTATTATACCAGTTAATTTTTAGCAAGTGCCATTTCTTCTTTGATCCTTAAGCAACCCTTACGCACGCAGAGTGTGCTTATGATGTTTGTTGTAACTCGATTGTTATGCTCTTGGCAATCATACTATTTCATATTGGCAAATATTGTATTTTATGTCACCTTTTTTTCGTAAATTCCATCAATATTTTCTCCTACCTCACTCTATTTCGGTTGATTATGAATGGTATTGTTATTTTTCGTTCTTTCTTTTGGGGCACCAATCTAAACTTCATAGGTGCATAAAACAGGTCAAATAGGTGCAATTCGTTTTGGCATGAGTAGCGCACCGCCGGGTCAATCCAGTTTTTCATTAATTTTTTTTTTAACCGGGTCAACCAGTTCGACCGCCGGGTCAATCGGTTCGACCACCGATTCAACCCGACTTTTATAAAAGAAATTTAAAAAAAACCAAACCCGGCTGGGTTTCGAGAACCGGGTCACTCAAAACCCGGCAGGTCTAACCTGTTAACCCGATTTTAGAAACTCAGGTTTTTTTGACATTGTTTTTTTGCCTGAAAACGGTCCCACTGGTTAACCCGGCCGGGTCTACCCGGGTTTCAAAACATTGCTTGAAACTCTGAGTTATTGATAAAAGTCCACACGGTTCCTATAGTTCGTCTATGTAGTTGTTTAACAAATGAGTCACTTTTTTTTTAAACAACAGATTTATATAAAAGAGCCAACCTACAAAGGAGCTAGGAGAAAGCAAAAACAAGATTACATAAGAGGAGTACAAGGGTTAATGAACCAACCTATCAATCTAAAAGAGTATTTTTTTTTTGCTCTAGATTGAATCCAAGTGTAGGAGTTGAGCTTGATGTCGTTGAGAATCATTTTTTTCTCGGTTTTTTTTTTATGCGAAGACTGTCTCGTTTCTATATCTTCGAAGAACCAATAGAATCGTTTGAATCACGACATCAAAGAAATTGATTTGGTTGGGAGTCAATTGTATCAAGTCCGCCAAGCTTACTACATCATCGCGGCTTGAAATATTGGAGATGTATAAACCCCACCGGTTGAGAACCGCCAACCAAGTTGACTTAGCAATGCAACGATCAACAAAGATGTGGTCTACTGATTCGAGGCTGTCACTACAAATGGGGCAAAGGACGGAATCAAGATCGATGCCTCGTTTGTCAAGATTAAGTCTTGTATGACGCCTCCTATGAAATATTCTCCATAATGAAATGTTTACTTTTGATGGGAGAATATGTTGAATTTTAATAGCATGACAATTATAAATAAAACACAATAACAATCAAGAACACATGCGAAAGCGTATAGGAACGTGTAATGAATAATTAATTAATATAAACATAAAGTACGCGTACCTTTAGATACTAACCCAACAAGAATCAATTCCCAAACTAGCGATTGAGATGAACCCTAATTAGGGTTTATAGGATTATAAGAATTGTCCCTTACCAATTTTGCAATTCAATCCAAGATACATACAATAGTGTGTAAGTACCACGTTCTTGTACACACGTACTATAACAAATTAAAGTAATGCTAGTTTTAAGAACACAAAACGTTTGTTAAGGAAAAACAAAAGTAATCGACCACTTAGAGATAAGTGTCGATCGATTAGACTAAGAAAAACACACAAACAGTTTTAGGTTTTAGGTTTAGGTGTACAAGAGTTAATTTACAAAGACCCTAGGCCTTGTATATATACTCAAAGAAACTTAGAGTCCAAGTTAGGTTATAATTGGGTTTAGGAAACCCCTATGCTGATCGTATATGGTAACCCATAGGTTTTTTAGAACCATCTTGACCTCTAATTTCATATTTAGTCATTTCTTTAACTTTTAACGATCGTTAGTCCATTACACTTAATTACTTAACATTCGTTATGTGTTTCATGTAAATATGATGCAGGTTTTACTGACCAGGTTTTAATATTTATAATTACTCGTTATACCTATGGTCTACCTTAATGCACTAACGGGCAGTGTACCCGGTCGTGTGTAGTGTAGTAATCGGTAAAACCGAGGTCGTCCCAAGAGCTATGTGTGCGGATTTATACTAAGTCTAGGTGTCACAGATTTTAATATGATTTTGATATAATTAAATACTAAAGCAAATAAAGGCGAAGGTTATGATCAATAGAGGAGAGAGGTGCTAACCTAGTTACTCATCCTAAGTAGTAGTGTTTACGTCTAATTACTTCCAATTACTTCAGGTAGGGTCAAAGTCGCTAGGACATCATTTGGTCAGTTCGTCCTAACCTATCAGTAAAGGGCCCCACTGGAGAAATCAGGTGTCCCTTCATAAGTCCAGTTGTTCCTGGTCCCCTAAGCCAAGTCATTAAGTACCGCTACATGCTAGATTCATAATAGTGAGTGCCCGGGCGCTAGCAACTTAAACACTCACCCCTTATTTCTTAAGTTCATTGAAAAGGTAGGTGATCAGTTGGTCAAATCGCACAAGTAGAAAGGGTCATCAGTTGGTCATATCTTACCCTTTCTATATCAGTCTGCTCACTTAGGGTCAGTTGGTCATATCTCCTAAGCAATTAGCCTCTACCGCCATTCAAAACTACCGAAACAAGAGTAGCTACCAATGAACTATGCATGCATACACTTAGAAATAATTACACGGAAGCAATGTAAACGCAAACAAAACAATTAAGGAATCATAACTAGGCCAACACCAGAAGTGCTTAGCCGTTCATATTAACTATAACAATCGATTCAATGTTTAACATTACGAAATACATGAATTGAAAGTAAAGAAAAGATAAAATGCTAATGCTTATCGTAGCGGAGTGATTTCTCCCTTGGAGATAGGTCCGTACGCTCCTCTAGATATACCTTCGACTTCTACTCACGTCCACTGAATATTGTGTGTGAAATGGGATGCTTTGAAATGCTGAAAATCGTGGGGTATTTATAGGCCAGATCTGGTTACGGCATAACTAATTATAAGATTTATCCCGTAACATCTAATTCTTCGTATTTTACACTAAAACTGCCGGTTACAGCGTAACTATGGAAAGAGTTACGCCGTATCTTCAATAAATCTTGGTTACGCCGTATTTGATGTAAGAGTTACGGCGTAGCTTGCAGCGGCGCAAAGCCTCATTTGACCTAATTTGGTTACGTTGTAATCTTTGGGGGAGTTACACCGTAATCTTCTGTTGAGTTGATTTTCCAAACCAACTTCCTGAGAAACAACGCTATCAGGAAAGTTTTCTTCTTCCATGCACTATCGGTAACTTTAAAATTCCCGCATTAGCTAATTTGGGGGCTTGGGTAAAGTTATTTCTTCCACTTTGTTTGATAAAATAAAACTTACCAATTTAAAAGAAACAATAATGATGATTGAAATGGCTGATTCCTCTAAGGCTGTACCTAGGGGAGTGGTTAATAATGTCCTCCTTAAAATTGAAAAATTCCTTTTTCCCACTGATTTTGTGGTTATAGATATGGGAAAACGGGAGACTTACAACTTAATTCTGGGAAGACCTTTTCTGGCTACTTTTCGAGCACAAATTAAGGTCTTTGAAAAATAAATTTCTTTGGGAACTGAAAAAGAACGAATAACTTTCAGCATGAAAGAGCAATTAAACCCAAAATTAGAGGTTTCAAATAAAGTTGCTATTATCGATATTCCGTCGCTCGACCCACGTATGTGTTATAATCTTAGTTCTAACAATCATGGAGAGAGTGTTGATAATTGTAAGCAGGAACAAGGAGAGATTGTCCAGATTGAGGGTATTAAGGAAGCTTCGGATCCTAACAAACTTTACTGCAACCCTATATTAACAAAAGATAAAGAATCAATGAAAGCATAGCCCTCGTGTAACCCTTTTCGAGAATTTTGTGATGGAAGGGTGGATGAATGGACGTGCCCTCACGAGATTGAGAGACGCGATATAATATTCAGAAAATTATCTTTTGAAGATTGGTACAAGGTAAGATTCGGAGATTCGGAAATCAATACGAGATTACTAAAACAACTAAAATGCAACTACGATAAATATCACGTTATTGATGCAATGCCCAATGATGAAAGATCAAACATAAGCACAACAATTGGTCCTAGAGAAGATGGTGACAACTGCGGGAAGTCATGTTTATCATTTGATGAGTGGCTCTCGCAAAAATTTGGAACATGTAGCATCGGGAACACAACAAGAAAAAAGGTTTTTATCGATTGGATGAGTGATTGCCGCCAACTAATGGAGGAAGTTGGCCAAGTCTAAAGGCCGCCATAAAGCCCCGAGGCCCTGAGTCTAACTTAAAGACTCGTAAATAAAGAAAAGTGATCTTTTGGGAGACAACCAGAATTATCCCTTTATTTTGTTTTATTTCCATTTCTGTTGGGTTTTGTGTTTTTAACCATTTTTGCAGGAAAACGAAGAAACGTTGCTGCTGCAGCATGTTGATCACACCAAAGTTACGGCGTAACTCATTCTCGTGGTTACGCCATAACAGACCCTTTTGCAGCAGAACCTCAGAAGCATTACCAATTATGGCGTAATCCTATTTCAGTGGTTACGCCGTAGCCAGGTGTTGCCTAGTTAAGGCGTAACTCCTTCTGGAGTTACGACGTAACTATCTTCTACATTACTTCTTCCATTTTAAAACACAATAACCTTGTATTAGTCTTTTAAATGAACTTTGTGGGTACGTTCCCTGTAAGCCCTCACGAGACTACACTTGCCACTTAGGACACCAAGTGGTTTAAAAGGCTTTTTGCATGTGCTAAATGCAACCGTGATTCCTACAAAAGTGAGTTAGGTTTATTCTTCATTTTTATTTTTTTTCTTTTTTGAATTATGCTTGTCGATAGTGTGATTTCAGTGATTGAAGTTTTCTTGTGGATGCTTATACGAAGGCACGACTTTCTTTCGTGGGCCTTCTTTCTTTTTGGAGCAAATTTCATGGAAGTTCTCGCTCTAATTCTACTTTTCTCTTCACCTTTATTTAACGCTTAGTACAATTCAAATGGGGGGACGGGAGTAGAATTGTCTCTTGAACTTTATTTTGCCCTCGTTTTTTCTAGTTTATTTTGAAAAATTATGCCGCTTTTAAAATTTTGGCATGTTTTTCTTAACCTAATTAGATTAGACCTTAGCCGAGCACATATAACCCTTGATATATTATGGTGAGATTAGCCTTATCCGTTTCCCAATTTTTACCCAAATCCACCAAATTATGAGTGTGCCGGTAGCTTGTAAACTTTAGAACTTGGCCTTTGCATAATTTCGAGACCATAGACGAGGTATGTTGAGTTAGCTCGATGTATTTGAACTTTTCAGTTTAAGAAGGCAGTATTATAGGATTATCACCCAAATAGCCTACCATTGTGTGTCTATCGATTAGTCACCTCGACTTTTTGACCTCCATGTGAAACCCTTTTGTTGCACTCACCTTTAGTGCAAGATACCCCTAGATACACCCATCTGAGCCATTCCTTTCATTTTGTTAACCCAATATATTGTTTCTTTACACCCATACACCTTAGCCTACCCTGTAGTCTTTATTTGTGATTGGGAAGTTATCATTTGCCTAAGTTCAAGTTTCAAGTGGAAAGGTTCGGAAATCACGCTTTCGTTGACGACATATTCTTAAAGATCATTGAAGACCCCCTGAATTCTCATTGTTCATCTCAAGTGGGGGGGTGTTATGTTTATTAAAAAAAAAAGCATTTGTTATTCAGTTGATTATA
Organism: Chrysanthemum makinoi; assembly: GCA_910596185.1. Lineage (NCBI taxonomy): Eukaryota > Viridiplantae > Streptophyta > Magnoliopsida > Asterales > Asteraceae > Chrysanthemum > Chrysanthemum makinoi. The sequence continues at coordinate 150,286,769 of OU343224.1, read as the reverse complement.
AAGTGCGATGTTATAAGCACTATGTTATGAGCTCAATGTAGATTTAGTATCGAGGAGGCCACCTCGGTCATATTTGAAGATTGGAGTTGGTAATTGCGCCAACAGTTGGAGAAAAGGTAGTGTACCCATCATGACTTCCTCTAATGACACATCTACCTAGTATATCATGATCCGGCTTCTTAACTTCGAAACTTGAAATTTGGGCGGACGGTAAGTGGTGATGACTTGGTTATAGATTTAGACTATTTGCTTGATTTTTATTTTACACTATTTATATATCCCATGTCTGATCCTACCCTTTAGTCATGAAGCGTGTCTAGGTGATGCAACGAGCAATCTTTGGTGTCTTGGCCATGGATTTGGTCATGTATAATTGATTTTGTCCACTTCACTGTGACATGTTAGTAATGACGAGTCACCATTAACCTTTGTCGTGTCTACCCATATTGCCTTCAAAAATTGTTTAGCCCTTAACTCTAGTGGTGGATATTTATGTAACCGCCAAGCTTATGATAGAATACATGCTATGACTGTGCAATTGAGTGATCACCCCGAAATTGACACTTGGAATAGTTGAGAGATTTGAGTGTTTTGTTCCAATTTCGTAAGGTGTTCGACTTTGTTTTATTCTAGCATAAGGGATTTGTAAACTTATATTTTTCAGGTAATGGGAGATATCTTTTTAGGAATCTATCTAATAAGGTCTACTTGAGGGAAAGTAGAGTTCAAGTGGGGGGATATTTGATAACATCAAATAATCCTGAATATTAAGTGTCAATTTCCCCCGATAATGCTTGTATTTTATATCATTTATATGGATTTATGCTTGTTTTCCTATGTTTTACACTTTCAGGTAAATTACGAGCATTGGAGCTAAAGAGACGCGGAATTGGAGAGTTTATTGAAGATTTATCATAGTATGCTCACTTTAAAGAAGTTACGGCGTAACTCCTCTCTCACATTACGCTGTAGCTAAAGAGTGGCTCAGAAAACCAACACATCAAAAGATTATAGCGTAACTCTATCCAAGATTACAACATAACCATATTAGGTCAAATGAGGTTCCGCGCCGTTGATAATTACGCCGAAACTCATGCTACAACTACGGGATAACCAAGATTTATTGAAGATACGGCGTAACCCTTTCCAAAGGTTACGCCGTAACCAACATATCTGGTGCAAATTACGAAGAATTATATGTTACGGCATAACTCTTTTAATAGTTACGCCATAACCAGATCTGGCCTATAAATTCCCCACGATTTCCAAAGATTTCAGATCATCCCATTTCACACACAACAATCAGTGAATGTGAGAAGAAGTCGAAGGTAGATCTAGAGGAGCATACGGAGCTATCTCCAAGGGAGAAATCACTCCCCTACAATAAGCATTAGCTTTTTATCTTTTCTTTACTTTAAATTCATGTATTTTGTAACATTAAATATTGAATTGATTGTTATGGTTAATATGAGCGGCTAAGCACCTCTTGGTGCTGGCCTAGTTATGATACCTTAATTATTTTGTTTGCGTTTACATTGCTTTCGTATAATTATTTCTAAGTGTATGCATGCATAGTTTATTGGTAGCTACCCTTGTTTTGGTAGTTTTGAATGGCGGTAGAGGCTAATTGCTTAGGAGATTTGACCAACTGACCCTAAGTGAGCAGACTGAGATGGTAAGGGTAAGATATGACCAACTGAAGACCCTTTCTACTTGTGCGATTTGACCAACTAATCACCTACCGTTTACATGAACTTAAGAAGTAAGGGGTGAGTGTTTAAGATGCTAGCGTCCGGGCACTTACTATTATAAATCTAGCGTGTAGCGGTACTTAATGACTTGGCTTAGGGGACCAGGAACAACGAGACTTATGAGGGGACACCTGACTTCTCCAGTGGTACCCTTTGCTGATAGGTTGGGACGAACTGACCAAATGCTATCCTCTCGAATTTGACCCCACCTGAAGTAATTGGAAGTAATTAGACGTAAACACTACTAGTTAGGATGAGTAGCTAGGTTAGCACCACTCTCCTCTATTGATCACAACCCTCGCCTTTATCTGCTTTAGTAGTTAATTAGTTAATTTCATTTTCAAAATTATATTAAAATCTGTAACACCTAGACTTAGTATTATTACACACACATAGCTCTTGGGACGACCTCGGTTTTACCGATTACTACACTACACACGACCGGATACACTGCCTGTTAGTGCATTAGGGTAGACCATAGGTATAACGAGTAATTATAAATATTAAAACCTGGTCAAGAAACCTGCATTAGCAACTTCGTTCTTTCCGCATCGTTGGTTGAGGTCCAAAAGAATTCATCCTCCCCAACACTCATTAAGCCGCTTCCCCCATTACATTTATCGTCGTAAGGGTTGCACGATGCCCAGAAAACTTCCCTAGGAGTTTTTATCTTTTCACACCAATGACTTCGGGCTTCTTTGTCATTAGTTAAAGGATCTTCCATGCAGTAGATGTCATCATTAACCAATTCTTTTTTCTGATAGTGATCCTCGTAGTCAATCTTGAGCCTTTTTAGAAGATTTGGGTTAATCCTAGAATTCCCGAATTGTATCGCATACCAATCATCAAATGACAAATATCCGAACTTGACATCATGCCTTTCAAGCTCGTGAGGGCACGTCTATTCTTCTTCTTTCAGGCTACCACCCCCGTTGCAATACTCGCAAAAAGGGTTGCACGTAGGCCATGCTCGTGTGGACTCATCATCAGTTATGATTATTGGAGTGCAATAGTGCTTAATCGGTGGTTCCTCATCTTCTTCAAATGAGAGCTTCTCCAATCTTTCTTCATCAGTGTATGCAGGCCACGTGAATTTGTTATACTTGACCCTATCCTTATCGGTTCCTCCATCGCAAATTTCATTTCGAGGGTCGCACGAAGCCCATAGATCACACCCTTTACCCTTAGCAACTTCAAAAGCTTTACACCAATGATACTTCTTTTTAGATGGAGATTGTGGGCATAAATTAATATCATGAGACCATCCATTAACAACCTGCGTCCCTGATTCATCTAACTCGAGAAATCTATCTGCCCATGTATCCTAGTTGCCGTAACTGTGTTGTTTGGTTATGGCGTAACTCTTCTGTGTCATTATCATCAGTATTCTTCATAATGCCACAATCGCTGTCAAAAACGTAGTTACGCCATAACTCATAAGAGGTGTTACAAAGGTAACTTCACACTGTCGCCAGAATTTTCACTCGAATCCGAACTTCTGGTGGGAGAATTGGCTTGTAACTTTGTGTCTTCATCAGAAAATATGACCTTGCATTCCATTGCGGGTTTTGTCCCTTTCGGTTTAGTATTATTCATCCTTACCTTCTCACTAAGCTTTTCCACCATTGTTTCTAGGTTTTTTAGGGTTGTATCGTGATTGGAAAGACTTTTGTCAGTTGTTTTCCTGGAATTCTTTTAGCCATTTATCTTGTTCCTTTTGTCTTTGGGCTGAAGTTTCCAGAAGTTTGTTAATGGTCTCTTCAATATTGGGCCTTTTTTCTCCATAAGGCCCACGGTTATAGTTTCCAGCAGGTCCTCCACGATACCCATTACTATTGCCATTATCTACGTAAAACGGTCGATTTTCTCCATATTTAGCTTCTTCGATTGTGTCTTCTTCGTTAATGTGAGGACAATTCTTGGTGAGATGTCCTCCTCCACAGCTTTCAAGAACCTACTTGGATGGCTTGAACAGTTTCTCTGATCTTACGCATATCTCGACTCAGATTTTCAATTTTGCAAGTGATGGCTGCAATTCCATCAAGATTTCCGCCATGGTTTCTTTTGTTTCCCCCATCGTGCCATTTCTAGGAATGGTCAGCCATCTTTTGGATGGCTTCAATTGCTAGAGTAGGAGTCATGCTCGGTATTGGTCCTTGGTAGTCCAACATCTGTCTTGTAGTCACGTCGATTCCTTTGTAAAAGATGTTGACCTTTTGCTGGTTGTTTAGATCATGTATAGGACACTTGTAGAGGAGATCGTTGTATCTATCCCAGGCTTGATACAATGTTTCATCGTCTTTTTTTTTGAAATTATGGATTTCCAAGAGCTGGTTAGATATCTTCGACAGAGGACAATACCTCTGGATGAAGTGCTTCTTTAATAGAGCCCATGTATCAACTGCCCCGACGGGCAATCTTTCGATCCATCTTTTGGCAACCCCCGTAAGAGTCATGGGGAACACCCTAAGCCTAACAGCGTCATGAGACACACCAAGGAAGTTGAAAAGGCTTACGATGTACAAGACATTCTAAACGTGTTCATACGCCAGATTCGTCCCTGTTTCCTGAAAAAGGGTTAGCACGGAGCTCCCTTATAAATTGATCTTTATTTTCGAAACAGACATTAGCTCCAATTGCCGGTCTTACGAGCCCCGACCCTTGTTCTTCTCTTGTTAACGCTAAATATTCCTCAAGAGTGAGGTCATCGATGCTAACAACTTCCATGGTACCTGAAACTTGAAAAGAGATCGGGAGAAATTGAGAAAATTTTAAAACAAAACAAAAATGAAAGACTTAATAGAAATCCAAATATAACACCCCGACAGCGGCGCAAAAAAGTTGATGCAGGTTTTACTGACCATGTTTTAATATTTATAATTACTCGTTATACATGTGGTCTACCTTAATGCACTAACGGGCAGTGTACCCGGTCGTGTGTAGTGTAGTAATCGGTAAAACCGAGGTCATTCCAAGAGCTATGTGTGCGGATTTATACTAAGTCTAGGTGTCACAGATTTTAATATGATTTTGATATAATTAACTACAAAAGCAAATAAAGGCGAAGGTTGTGATCAATAGAGGAGAGGGGTGCTAACCTAGTTACTCATCCTAAGTAGTAGTGTTTACGTCTAATTACTTCCAATTACTTCAGGTGGGGTCAAAGTCGCTAGGGCAGAGATTTGGTCAGTTCATCCTACCCTATTAGCAAAGGGTCCCACTGGAGAAATCAGGGGTCCCTTCATAAGTCCAGTTGTTCCTGGTCCCCTAAATTAAGTCATTAAGTACCGCTACATGCTAGATTCATAATAGTGAGTGTCCGGGCGCTAGCACTTAAACACTCATCACCTATAAGTTCATCCAAATGGTAGGTGATCAGTTGGTCAAATCGCACAAATATCAGTTGGTCATATCTTTAAGCAATTAGCCTCTACCGCCATTCAAAACTACCGAAACAAGGGTAGCTACCAATGAACTATGCATGCATACACTTAGAAATAATTATACGAAAGAAATGTAAATGCAAACAAAACAATTAAGGAATCATAACTAGGCCGTAATCTTCTGTTGAGTTGATTTTCTGAGCCACGCTTTAGTTACGGCGTAATGTGAGAGATGGTTATGCCGTAACTTCTTCAAAATGAGCATACTATGATATATCTTTAATAATTTCTCCAAATCCGCGTCTCTTTAGCTCCAATGCTCGTAAATTACGTAACAGTGTAAAACATAGGAAAACAAGCGTAAATCCATATAAATGATGTAAAATACGAGCATTATCGGGGGAAATTGACACTTAATATTTAGGATTATTTGATGTTATCAAAATAATAACTAAATATAACATTTAATATTTAATTATTATAATTTTAATTCTCATACGTAAAGTGTGCAATCCCATGGTCTCGAGTTCGATCCTAACTCATTACTACTAATTTATATCCATAAAACCAATAACTCCCACTTGGATATATCTTAATAGTGTGATCACATCGGTTAGAGTCTAACAACACTTTGATGTCTCTAGTACGACTCGAGTAAGGCTCCTGGAAAACCTTTTAAAGATTTCTCATTATTATTATCCTTTTGTTCTAATACCACGTTAAATAAAGATATTGAATTAAGTCAATATTTATCTAACCATTATGTTTCTCGTTGTAAATGATTGAGCAAAATTACCAAATCTTCTGAACATATTCAGGGGAGATCTTGGTTGCGGCCGCACAAACATCTTGTCAACCCTACGAGGGGCCCAACAGTATTAAACTCCAAAATAAATTTGAAGGAACAAATTTTATCTTGACTACAAGAATAAGCCACAAACTTTGCAACACTTCTAAAAACAACCCTTATGACTATCAGTTACGTTTAGCGTTAAGTTGTTCCACAGAAGTGCACTATATTCATGACACTTATCTGGTATCTTAAGTCTGAGGATAACTATTCATGATTTTCTTAATAACAATATCCATAAAGTAAAATAATGTAGTTGAGATATTGAATTCATTGAATATCATCTGAGATTGGCATGCAACACATCAATATACTTTCAAGTATATTCTAATAAATCACTCAGATTTGTCTTAGTTAATGATACTCCCATACCATTAACCGACAATGGACGATTTAAAATAACAAAGTTATTCACAGATTAAACATGCAAATATAGGACAAACAATATTATAAATGAACAAAAACATAACAAATACTTTATTTCATTAAAAGATAATAAATGTTTACAATATCCTTTATCCAAATAATAATCACAGTTATGCATGAAACTATTAACCAAACGAAGTCCAATGCCATTAGCAAGTTCAGTAAGCTTTTCTCTAGGTAAAGCCTAAGTGAGAGCATCAGCTAAGTTGTCATCTGTGTAAACTTTTAGCAAATTAGTTTCACCTTCGCGGACTTGTTCTTGAACATAGTGATACTTCTATAGAAAATATCTGGTGCATTTCATGACTCCATGTTCATTGGCAAATATCAGCAAAATTGTTGCAATACATATCAATAGGCGATTCAGTTGTAGGCATAACATCAAGCCCTGAAATGAATTTTCTAATCCAAATAGCCTTCATTGCAGTTTCCAAAGTAGCTATGTGTTCGGCCTCTGTCGCAGACATCGCTATCGTACTCTGTTTCTTGCTCTTCCAGTCTACTGCTCCTCCATTAATGATAAAGACATAACCCGTCTGAGACTTTGTATCATCTTTATCACATTGCCAGGGCGCATCACAGAAACCTGTTACACCAAGCTCTATATCTGGATTTCTACCGTACACTAGAAACATTTCTTTCATATTTCTAAGATACTTAAGAATGTGTTTAACAGCAGTCCAGTGAATTTCACTTGGATTCTATTGATATTGACTGGTCATATTTTGAGCGAACACCACATCTGGCCTTGTGCATCTCACATCATACATGATAGATCCTACTGTCAAATCATAAGGAACTTTCTTCATGCGTGCCACCTCTGCAGGTGTTGAAGCATTCATATCGCTACATAAGCCATGCTTTACTTCCATCGGCAAATATCCTTTCTTGGAATTTTTCATATTGAATCTCTTCAATATTTTACCAATGTAAGCGCTTTGACTTAAACCAATTAACGTATTTGATCTATCTCTATAGATCTTGATTCCTAGAATGTATGCAGCTTCCCCTAAATCCTTCATGGAAAAACACTGTCCAAGATATGCCTAAACACTTTGTAAATTTGGAATATCTTTTCCCATAATTAATATGTCATCAACATATAGGATAAGGAAAATTACATCACTCCCACTAACTTTGTGATATATACATGGCTCATCAAGATTTTGAACAAATCCGTACTTTTTGATTTCTTCATCAAATCTCTTATTCCAATGCCTTGTGCTTGCTTCAATCCATAAATGAATCTTTGAAGTTTGCATACACGGTTTGGAAATTGTGGATTCACAAACCCCTCAGGTTGCTTCATATAGATGTCTTCATCTAAGCGACCATTTAAGAAGGCGCTTTTGACATCCATCTGCCATATCTCATAGTCATAGTATGCTGCTATAGCTACGAGAATTCTAATAGCTCTAATGTCTGTTACAGGGGAAAAGGTCTCCTCGTAATCCACCCCATAGGTTTGAGTAAAACCCTAAGCAACCAGATGAGCTTTATAGATGTATACATTGCCATCCATGTCATTATTTTTCTTATAAAGCCACTTACTTCCAAATACCTTATCATTTGGAGGTAAGTCAACCGCTACCCAGACTTCATTATCTTTCATGGATTGCATTTCCCCATTCATTGCAATCTACCATTTGTCCTTTTCAGAATCAACCATGGCAGCTCTATAATTAGCAGGCTCTCCAAGATCCCTTAATATAGTTTCCTCAACTTCTATGTTAAGACATAGACATTCAAGTGCACAATTAGTCCTTACAGATCTACGAACGAGAATCACTTCAACTTTTGGTGGAGGACCCAGACTATCAGGCTCTATCAGAAGTACGTTAGTGTTTTCAGAAGGTAATGTATCTTCATGATCATCTACCAGATCATAAACTCTCCCACTGAATTCTTGAGATACGAGATACTTTTCAAGAGAATCTCCATACCTAGCAACAATTACTTTGTTTTTCAGTTGGATAGTAAAAGTAGTAACTCATAGTTTCCTTAGGGTATCCATCAAAGATACACTTTACAGATCTCTATTGGAGTTTATCTGCTGAGTCATGTCTAACATACGCCTCGCTACCCCAGACCTTTAAATAAGACAAGCTAGGAGCTTTACCATGCCATATTTCATATGGTGTCTTATCAACCTTCTTGATGGAACCATATTTAGAATACGAACTGCAGATTCTAAAGCATAATCCTAAATGGATAATGGTAGAGTAGTAAAATTAAACATTGATCGCACCATGTCTAACAATGTACGATTCCTTCTCTCAGATACACCATTTTGCTGTGGAGTATATGGAGATGTGAGATTCTGGACAATTCCATTCTCAGTTAAGTAATCTTTAAACTCTTGGCTTAAATATTCACCTCCTCTATCAGATTGAAGAGCTGTAATCTTCTTTCCTAATTGCAGCTCTACTTTTGCTTTGAAAACCTTAAATGTTTCGAACACCTCACGTTTATGCTTAAGTAAATAAACATAACCATAACGGCTGAAATCATCAGTAAAGGTTAACAAGTAGCTAGCACCTCTCTTTGACACGTGTCTAAGTGGTCCACACACATCAGTATGAATAAGACCAAGTAGATCAGACGCCCTCTCCATATAACTATGAAAAGGTTTCTTTGTCATCTTCCCAGATATGCATGACTCACATTTATCAAATGATTCATCAGTGATACTATTCAAAAGCCCTTCATGTTGCAGCTTTTGCATGCGAGTCTTGCCTATATGAGCAAGTCTACAATACCAAAGATAAGAAGAATTCAAGTCTAAATTCATTCCCTTATTTATTCTAAATATCGAATTATTATAGTTAGATACATTCCCAATCATATCAATCTCAAACACAACATTCATAGTAATAGCATTAAAATAAAATACATCATTAAAGAAACTAAAATTCCATTACTTGTGATAGTATGAGTAAAACCAAGATCCAACAAAACAGAAAAGGAAACACAATTTTTTAATGATAGTACTAAGCTCGAAGTCAATACTAAACTAAACACTCTTATGGCTTCAATAGCTGCAGGTGCCCCATTGCCCACATGCAGATATAGCTCCCCATAAGATAACCTCCTTTCCACTCTAAACCCCTCAGAGTGTATTACAAATGTGAATACCACATCCAGTATCATAAACCCATGAATTAATTTTATGATTTAGATTAAATAATTCAATCATAAATAAGATACCTGAAATACTGGCGCCCAAGGACCCAGAATTCTTCATCTTATATTTCCGCAAATCATCGAGATAAAGTGTAACACACCCATTTTTATAGATCGCAGCGAAATTTGATCTTAGGGTATTACTTCATGGTTACAAAGTCATGATAATAGAAAACGACTCAAAAAGAGACATTTTTTTGGGAAAAAGGAGTTATCATTCGTTATTTTATCAAAGTTTAACATTACAAGATGTACTTTTACCAAAAGAGAGGTCCCAAAGACTCGATTTAAAACAAAAGAAGATGAATGATAACAGGTATGGACGTCCTCATGTCCAATGTCACACTGTGCCATAAGTCCTAAGGGAAGGGGGCCTAATTAACTGGGATAACATGCTTAAAGGTCAACACTAAGGTTGATTGAGGTCATAGGTTTTAGTTTTAATAGGTTTGAATACAAGCTCCACTAAAGACAGTGGAAGAGGTTTTGAAAAGGTGATAGGGTTATGTTATTGTTATTGCACTAAGCTCATGAGACCAAGACGTTAACAGGCCGTATCATGATGGCTGTGGACCATATCATGACCGGAGTAATTAAGGTTAACTTGCCAAGGTTAAGCTTGGGGGGGGGGGGAGATCTCAAGTATAGTGCTAATTGGTGTCCCGCATGAGGCAAACCAATGAGAGTTGTCAAACCCTAGATCTACTCACTATACTCGCATTCACTCGCAAGTGATTATGGTTCATTAATTTTGGGGGAAATATGGCATAGTATTACTCATGGAATAACCAAAGAACAAGACATGTATTCGGTTTAAAGCATGTATCCCCCTCACGGGTTTTAAAAACATTTGAAAAGTGAGGCTATGAACTCACCTAGGTTCGGGGAAATGTGATAAGGAATTAGACAGCTTACTCACGTATCCTGAGGTAGTGTGTGCATAGGTATGTCAAGTCCTAATTGGTTTATCCATGTTTCTTAAGTATGTACTCCTAAGTATACCTAGATTTAGATATAACGTAACACCGTTCGGGCCATCATAATTCAGAGGTATGAAACCCCTAACATGAAGCTCTTTAGTATTGGGTTATGTGGTTAAGTACTATGTTATATAATGTAATACCGTTCGGGCCATCATAATCCAGAGGTCATGTAGTAAACGTTTGAGGAGCCAGTGCACTTTAAGTCGTAAACCCAGCAAACTAGTCAAAACGAATACCCAAATGAACCCTCACATGAAGCTCCCTAGTATTGTGTAACATATTTATAGAAAATAATTTTAAGACACTTAAGTTTATAACTTGAGAAAAACTACCCTTAGGTTATAAACTTTTATGGTTTTAGTCCTTTATAACTAATTATATACTTATCCTTAGACGTTAAAACTTTCCAATTTAGGTCATTAGAATTATAAATTCTAAGAAATGACAAAAACAACCCTTGTACTTAATAGTTTCAAAAAGTTACAATATATACCCCTATGCATGGAAAGCATTACAAAACTAGTCCTAAAACCATGTAAACTATATTTTTATGACACGAAAGTGTTTTATAACTTATTTCTTATTACTAGAAGCTTATTTAAGTACTTAAACTAGCTTATAGCTTATGACAAGAGCTTATTACCTAGAAACATAATTCGACTCAAATTAGGGTTTTAAAAGGAAAATGTGTAGGTTTTTGTGATCAAGGCTTGGGCAAGGGTTCTATTGTGATATAATGCAACTAAAAACTATCCTAGTACTGAAATTAAACTTATAAAACTATTTTAGAGCTTACGTGATCAAGAAACAGGATGTTAGGGAGTTTAGGGTTTTCTTGACAAAGTAATGACTAGGGGAGGGCTTCTAGCTTAGTGTGCTCAACTTCTTGGATTCCTAGAACATTTATACTACTGTTAGGACTATGCTAAGGGGGAGGGAGAAGTAGAATGCGATGATTTGAAATGAAATGGGTGGCGAGGTATTTATAGGGTCCGTTTGGTGTGTACACTAAGGAAAGGAGGGGGAGGTGGCAAGAGGAGGGGGGATGTGACTAATGGAAGCTAGGGTGACTAAGGTAGAGCAGGATGGGGGGCTAGAGGCTATGGTAGGGTGTTTATGGTGGTGTTTGTCCCACGACACCAATGTGGTGACAAGTAAGTGCATCACCAACTTGTAACCTACTATGGTGGTGCTAGGGTGCTTGGTTAGGATGAATAGGAGGTGATGGAGGAGGGTGGTAGGATGATTTGGGTGATGGTGGTGCTTAAGTAGCTTAATCTTGGGCTTAAACAAGCTTAGGTTTAGGTTTAGGGTCTAACTAGGTTTAGGGTTCTAGATTAGGGTTTAACACTTAGGTTAGTGATCCTATGGTGATTAGTGACTAAGGTTTAGGCTTAGGATTGATGTACTAAGTGGTGTTAACTTGTGCTAAAGAATTGGGAAGGTTTAGACCTAGTTTAGGGGTCTAAATGACCTATTTAGTGCTTTGTGCTTAAGGGACTTGTACCTAGGCTCTAAGGGGTTATACTAGTGTTTAGGGGAGGATAATATATTCTAATTTAGCTAGGGTGACTTATACATAAGCCTTGAACACAATTAAACAATTTTCGTTTTGAAATTAGGGTTTTAGAACTTACTGTAACCGGATAGGTCTTATTTTTGTGTTATGATAGATATAGTATACTATATTGATAGATTACTTAATAAAATGATGTTTGCAACTTAGATTTTACATACTAGGGGTTTACATGAGGTAAACGTAAGGATATTTGGCATGGGTGGATACGTGAGCAGGTCTAGGGGGTTATGTAAGTAGTAGTGATGAGATAACGCAAAAATTTTACCTTAAAATGATACTATGTAAGGCATAAGTATGAGTAACCTGGGTGAAATGGGGTGGGGTACTGCAGTCTCCCTTCTTAAAAGAAATATCGTCCAGAGATTTAACTAGGGGTAGGAGGAGAGGGTGAGAAAAGGTGAGGGTATTTAGCACAAATTTGGTGCTCACATTCCCACGTGAATTCTGGTCCTCTTTTAGAGTTCCAGCAGGCCTTAACGATAGGAATACGACTATGCTTTAGTCGTTTGACCTCACGGTCCATGATTTCGATGGGTTCTTCTATGAAATTGAGCTTATCATCCAGATGAAGCTCTTTCATAGGGATGACGAGTGACTCGTCGGATAGACATTTCTTAAGGTTAGACTAGTGGAAGATGTTATGTACATTATTGAGCTCTTCCAAAAGTTCAATTCTCAGACGCCACCGGACCAATACGCTCTAGGATCCTAAATGGTCTAATTTATCTCGGATTAAGCTTTCCTTGCTTTTCGAAATGAAAGACACCTTTCCTAGGTGATACTTTCAACATAACCCTTTCTCCAACTTGGAATTCTAAGGGTTTACATCTTATATCAGCATAACTTTTCTGCCGATCACTCGTAGCTTGCAAGCATTGACGGATTTGAATGACTTTCTCAGTAGTCTCATGGATTATCTTTGGTCACGTAAGTTGGACTTCACCAACTTCGGCCCAGCAGACAGGGGATTTGCACTTTCTTCCATAAAGTGTTTCGAAAGGAGCTGCCCTAATACTAGCATGATAACTATTATTATACGAGAACTCGATCAACGGTAAGTGTTTCTCCCATCCTTTTCCAAAATCCATCACAAACGCTCAAAGCATATCTTCGAGTGTTTGGATAGTTCTTTCACTTTGACTGTTGGTTTGAGGACGGTATGCCGTACTTATGTCTATCTAAGTACCTAAGGCACTTTGCAAGGATTGCCAAAATCTAGACGTGAAACGAGAATCATGATCTGATATGATATATATTGGCAGTCCATGTCGGGAAACTATTTCCGTTAGGTACAACCTAGTAAGGGTTTCCATACTATTAGATTCTCGCATAGGAATGAAGTGAGCGGATTTTGTGAGATGATCCACAATTACCTAAATTGTGTGATGTCCACTGGATGATTTTGGGAGTTTAGAAACGAAGTCCATATTGATTCTTTTCCATTTCCACATGGGAATTTCTGGCTATATCAGCAAGCCGGATGGCTTTTGACATTCAGTCTTCACTTTAGAGCATGTTAAACACTTGCCAACATATCGAGAAATGATTGCTTTCATGTTAGGACACCAATAGTGTTTCTTCAGATCCTGATACATCTTATCGGAACCCGGATGGATTGATTATTTGGATTTGTGGGACTCGTGCATGATCAAGTTTATTAAGTTACAATAATATGGTAACCAACTCTAATTCGTTATACAACTAGTTCCATCCGAACGTACCTGAAAAGCCTTGTCCATCCCTCGTAAGTTCTCAAATTTGAGATTCTCTTCTTTGAAGGCTTCATTTTGGGATTTGAGTATTTGGGAAGGGAGGTTAGGATGGAGAGTCATTACTAATGACCTAACCTTAAGAGGTTTGATTCGTTCCTTATGGCTCAAGGCATCTACTACTACGTTTGCCTTGCCAGGGTGGTAACGAATCTGACAATCGTAATCAGCAAGCAATTCTATCCAACATCGTTGTCTCATGTTCAGCTCTCTCTATCTAGTTAAGAATATGCTGTAGGCTTTTATGATCGGTGAAAACCGTACATTTTGTGCCATATAAATAGTGTCTCCATATTCTAAGAGCGAACACGACTGCTCCCAATTCTGGATCGTGTGTGGAGTAGTTTTCCTCGTGTGTCATGAGTTGCCATGATGAATAGGTGATAACCTTATCTTGTTGCATCAACAAAGCTCCAAGACCTCGATACAAAGCATCACATTAAACAACGAAATTGTAGTTTCCTTCTAGTAATGCTAAGATTGGAGCTTCACACAACTTCCTCTTCATAAGTTGAAAAGCCGACTCCTGGTCCTTTCCTCAGATAAATTTCCAGTTTTTCTGGGTTAACTCAGTCAAAGGTTTTGCAATCTTTGAAAATCCCTTGATAAACCTTCGATAGTAACCAGCGAGTCCTAAGAATTGCCGTATTTCAGTGGGAGTCGTAGGAGATGTCCAATTCTTAACGGCTTCTATTTTCGCAATATCGACATGGATTCCTTGTCTATCTGTCAGGTATCTGAGAAATTGCACGACGTTAATCCAAAAATCGCACTTAGAGAACTTTGCATAAAGTTTCTCTGTCTTAAGTAATTCAAGGATTATTCTCAGGTGTTCGGCGTGCTCTTCCTCATTACGAGAATAGATAAGGATATCATCAATGAACATGATTACAAATTTATCCATATATGGTTTACACACTCATTTCATGAGATCCATGAAATCCACAGGTTCATTTGTCAAACTAAACGACATTACTTGAAATTCGTAGTGTCCATATCTCGTTCTAAAAGCGGTCTTAGGGATATCTTCATCCCTCACTCTCAGTTGATGATAACCAGACCGTAAGTCGATTTTCGAGTAAACTCTCAAGCCTTGAAGATGATCGAATAAGTCATCAATCCTGGGTAATGGGTAACGATTCCTAATGGTGAGTTTGTTCAACCCACGATAATCAATACACATCTTGAAAGATTAATCCTTTTTCTTAACGAATAGGACAGGAGCTCCCTAGGGTGACGTACTCGGGCGGATGAAACCTCGATCGGCTAATTCCTGGAGTTGTTCAGAGAGTTCCTTCATCTCTTTCGGTGCTAACCTATAGGGTTCTTGGGCTATTGGTGCCGCTCTGGGAATTAAGTTGATTCTAAATTCTATTTGACGCACGGGAGGAAGGCCAGGTAAGTCCTTAGGAAAAACTTCTGGGTATTCCCTGACTATAGGGATCTCACCCAGTCGTTTTTCATCTGGCTTTCTCTCTGTCACTTGGATTATGAATACTTGACAACCTCGGGATACATATCGCTCGGTTTTGATACATGAGACGAGATTTAGTCGAGTTTTACTTTGATCTCCTCAGATGATTAAAGTTTCATTGTTGTTTATTAAAATATGAACGGTTTTCTCATCACAAAGAATCTTGGCATGATTCTTCGACAACCAATCCATACCAATGACAAAGTCAAAACTATCGAGTTTGATCATAATTAGGTCGATTTCGAAAGAGTGGTTAAGTAAGTATAGGGTACAACCCTGGATGATGGCGTTAGTACTAACTAAGTTTCCGTCGGCCATTTCTATATCATAAGAGGTATCTAAGGCAAGGGGTGGGATCCTAAGTCTAGAGGAAAGAGATAGGGATATGAAGCTTTTATAAGCTCCAGAGTCAAATAATACTCTAGCTAATTGACGATTTAAAAGGAACGTACCCGTGACTACGTTTGGATTTTGCTAAGCATTTCTATCCCTTAACATGTAAGCTCTTCCCTAGGCACCATCAATATTCTTCTTACGAAATTTTCTAGCAAAGTGTCCTTTCTCTCCACAAGCATAACAAGTGACCATTACTGGTAGCTAGAGATGGCAAAAAAATCCGTACCCGATGGGGACCCGATCCCCAAACCCGATTTTGACTGGGGAATCCCCGAGTTGACCGGGGATGGGGAATCCCCAAAAATGAGACCGGGGATGGGGATAACATAAATCCCCGAACAAGACCCCAACTCCGATATTTTTAGTGTATAAGTATTTAGAATTTATATGTTATATCCATACTCGATTAACTTGTATATGTATATGTATATATGTTTATGAGTATCGACATGTATATTTATATGCATATGTGATATTATAGAATCAGGTACCTTTAGAATTAGAAGCATAAGCACCAACTACATATTACTTATTATTTTGTCCGAATAGACACATATGATACATATTTTTTTATATTATATGTGATGTTACAATGTTGAGGATGCTTTAAAGTTGAATTGAAATTGTAACAAATCCAACTATGTGCGATGTACGAACGTTTCTTGAAACACTTTATGAGTTAAAATTCTTTATATTTTCGATGAGTTGGTGGAAACTTTATGTTAATTCATTAGGATTGAAAATCCCCGAATCCCTACGGGGATCCCCGATCCCCATTGGGGACGGGGATGGGGATGTAAAACAATTCCCCGATGGGGATGGGGACGGGGATGGGGATGGAGAGTGAAAACGGGAATGGGGATGGTAAATACAATCCCCGAAATTCCCCGCCCCGTTGCCATCCCTACTGGTAGCCGATTGCTCCTAGTGGTTGGTCCCTTGTGCTTGCAATCCTTGGTCTGATGGCCCACCTTGTTGCAAGTGCCACAGTTAACAAAGCAAGGCCCTGTGTGATGTAAGGTACATCTCCTACACAGAGGGGCTTTCCCTATATAACCACTTCCCTCAGTTAGAGTGGGGTTGATTGAGGATAGGGGTTAGTACGATTAGTGGGGTTGCAGTTGTTATTGAAAGCTTTTCTATCATCGAACTATCGTTTTTATCGTTGGGCACTAGCACAAGATTGTGCTTTGTTACTTGATCCATTAACCTTTGAGTAATGGTAATGGCTTCCTCTAACGTTTGGGGTTTAGAGGCAGTAACATTCCCTTCGATACTTTGAGGCAAACCCCCGATGAAAACTTCCATTGCCTTTTCAGTAGTTGGCACCATTGTGGGACACAAGGTTGCTAATTCCTGAAATCTCCTAATATAAGTTTTAATATCGTTCCCGTTCACACTCAAGTTATAAAACTTATCTTCTATTTTCTTGACTTCCATTCAGGGACAATATTTCTCAATCAGAAGCTTTTTAAATTCAGACCAGGTGATCTTATATGCATCCTCAATTCCTATTGGCTGGGCATATGAGTTCCACCAAGACAAAGCTTCTTCGGTAAGAGTACCGGTAGCAAACTTAACCTTATAATCCTCAGAGCAGTTACTACGGGAGAATACTAATTCGCTATGTTCACACCAGCGGATTAATCTTATGGCCCCTTATGTACCTTTGAAATTGAAAGGTTGACAACTCATAAATTCCTTGTAGCTACTCTTCTTCGCTACAAGAATTTCTCTCGACTCGGGGTTTCTATTAGTATTATAGGCGTTAGTCATGTTAGCAGCTCGGGATTCTAGTTTCGCAGTCACACTATCGGCGACTAGTTTTCGGATGGCATCCTTAGTCATGGTGGGAGTAGTAGATGTGGATGATCATTTGGGAGGCATTCTATTGACGTTCGTAAGATAGGATGAGATAAGAATAATATCGTAAGTCGAATATAATGATGATTATTATTCGACGTAGATATTCTTTACAAGTTCTAACTAATAGAACATTGTAGTACGACGGAGGATCAGGAATAATATCATAAGTCGAAAATAATGAGGATTATTATTCGATGTAGATATTCTTTACAAGTTCTAACTAATAGAATCTTGCGGAATGATGAGAAAACACAAGTTCTAACTCTTAGAATCTTGCCGGATTAGAGAGAGAGACAGAAAATACAAGTTCTAACTCGAAGGATTAGAGAATGATGGAAAATACAAGTTCTAACTCTTAAAACGTTGTATGACGTAATGGTAGAGTGAAGAAGGAATAGGAAACCTAAAAATATAGAGGCGGTTATCCTAATAGGAATGAGATTTATTAAGTTCCTCAAAAGGTCGTTTCCCCATCTAAAGGTTCTAGTATGACTTTTAGGGAATTAAGGTCCATCTAACTAGATAATTCTAGAAGTAGTTGGGTCATATAGTCTATCTAAAGATCCTAAGTTTCATAACTAAACTATTTTGCTAAGTTTCTATGTTATACTAATGATCTTAAGTTCCAAACCTAGGTGTCTAAGACTTAAGGTAAGCTTGGGTTCCTAATAATTCCTAAGATTATACCAAAGTATAAAAGGGTCTTAATGTGAGATGGGAAACTTATAAAGACTAGGTATGGGCAAACTACGACTTCATTAATGACATGCCTATTTATCTTACATGGTGAAAATTTGACAAGTACCTTATATCCGTAGCTAGGCTATGTACTTAGGTTTCTAGACTAGTGGTCCTAGAGGTTTACTAGTCCGATGTTGCTCACTTATTATTCTTAAGTTCCTGGATAGCATCTAAAAGACTCTTAATAACTGACCTATGATTTTCTTGGATGTTCTCAATTATCATTTATAAAGTGGGAAGCCTAACATGAGCTAAAACTACTTCATCATCATGTCCCCTATGTTTCTTTTGTAAGCTTAAGATCTGGGTACGGGTTATTCTTAATTCCTTATCTAACCTACCAAAGTCTCTTTGAACGATGACTCGCCCTTTTCCAAGACTACTGATCTTATTTTCTACTTCTTTGATACTTTCTAGGGATAACTTATTTAAAGGGTTTAGAATATTTTCTATTTGTTCCTCATGTCTTTCTAAGGGTATCCTATAAGTACTACTTCCGATTTCAAATATAGGTGGCCTAGGGGGTATAATATGGATTTTCTTATGGGGAGGGAAAAATACTTCGGGAACATAAAAGTCTCGGGAATATGGTATAGGAGTTGGGGATAAGGATGGAACGATAGTGATATCACTATTATATGCTTGCATATAACTATTATATGTTTGCATATAAGGATCATTCAGGGAGGGTTCTAAGGCTAAGGAAACTAACAGATTTTGAGGAAATCCCTCAGAAGGATTAGAGTCAGAATCGGGAGAATAGCTCGGCTTAGCCGGGGCATATTCATAACTATTCGACACGGAAGAGGAATTATCATCATCGGTATCATACACGATGATAGGATGATTAGGGGAAGACATGGTTGACTGTAGTATTCGGGAAAAGGTATTTTAAGCATCGACTTACTTAGGAATAGGTTACTATCCTAGAGGCATTTCGGGAAATGCAATAGGGAATCTATCTTAAAGGCCATTTGGGGAATTTAGAGGCTATTGGATAAGGATTTAAAACGTACGCTTTTAGGGGGTCATTTAAGCCCTATTTTGACACATTTTATATCCGTTACTGCTTAATTTCGTTCCTTTTAACTTTTTAGGTCTTTTGGAAGCAAAATGCTGGAATGAAGCACATTTGAACAAAAAGGAGCAAAAACATGAAGAAAATGGTAAAGTCAAGATCAAAGCTACTCAAGAATGATCATCAGAACCTGACGGCATCCCATCTAAAGGGCGACACCGTCCATCTATGAAGACTTGATGAAAACATGCACGTGAAGGCTCAGTGAAATTTTTGGTCATATAACCTGACGGCGTCACGCTTTAAATATAAAGGGCGTTACTCACAGTTTTCACTCTAGACGGCCCGGATCTAGAATCAAGACGACGTCTCAACTAAAGACTGACGGCTTCACAACTCTAAAGTGACGCCGTCCCATCGATGACTTGGCCCAGAAGAAACCCTAATGACAGCGACCTAATGGCGTCGCATGCAAAAGGCAAAGCCGTCGCGATTATAAATCTATATATAGAATTCGATTTTTCTGTATTTCAAGAAGTAGAATTTTGGAGAGCAACCCTAACTCAGTTTTAGTCCGACTTGGATAGTAATCTAGGGTCTTATACCCTATTTTACACATCAAGATAAGTTTGTTAATCCAATTTATCATTAAGTCTACCCCATGTTCGATTGATCCAGGGTGCAGGATTACTCCCCTTTACCAAAAAAAAAAATGTTCGATTGATTGTGTGTATGCTTGCTTGTCTATCATGTCTAGCTAAATTACTTGTTTGTTTGCTTAGATCTATGAAACCTAGTTATTGATTGTTGTTAGGTTGTTTCTTGTCTTAATTAAAATTGGCTTAGAAGTGCATCAAGGCTATCGTTGTGTTTAATGCTTGAGTATGCTTAATGATGATATGGTGCATGGATGAAATAGCTTAGGCTTGTCGATTCCGTGAATCATATACGAGAGATAACCTCATAGAACTAGGGAATACGCACACCCTACGAACTTTAGGAATACAACGCGTTAAGATAAAGGATGTGACAACTCAACCAACCAATAAAAGATAACTAGGGAGTAATAGTATCTAAGTGAACACATATTTAATCATCTTACGAGCACACCTCAATTAAACATAGCTATCCATAGTAATTAGATAATTAGATAATTAGTAGAAGTAGAGTAATCGGTAGAAGTACCACCCCCCAACCAATTGCCCCGAGATTTTACATTAGCTTTCTAAAAAACCATAAAAAAATAAAAAAAAGAATCATCCTCAACCATACCTTCTCGTCATATATTTCTTACTAGCATTCCTGTTCCCATAGAGAACGATATCAATCCCCAATGCTTACCCCATACTACACTACAACGATTAGGTTCACTGTCTAGGAGGTTGAAAAACTTGCTCGTAGAAAGGAAGTTTCCTTGACCCCGAACGCGCTTTGCGCGTGCATCATGTTTTTGGTGCCGCTGCTGGAGAATAGAATAGCTAGTTAGACCTCTGTCTCGTTGTAAAATCCAAGATCAGGACTCAACTAGGGTATGAGTAACATTGATTGATTGAATGCACAGCGGAATAGAAATGACACAACCAGTATCACTAATAAGATTTTCTTTATTGAAAAATATAAATTACTACAACTAATGTACACACGCTATAATCGTGTGTCTAGACTCTCATTAGAGATGTTTACTATGAATGAAATGAAAAGGATAATGGAAAGCGATCAATGAAAGGAATACCTAAACCATACACACCTATCCCCTTTATATAGTAGACGGATGTTACATGAAACCCTAATGTTAGCTTACTAGAAAAGCTAACTATTTATATAATAGACCCTCATTGTTTCTTCTTTCTTCATTCTTGCTCATGGTTTTGTAATATTCAACTCAGCAATTCCCAGCAATCTTCCCTTAAACTGGAATTTGACTAGGTTAAGTTCCAGTTTCTTGATAGTACAAAACAACTTGTATGAAGAAACAATGCTAAAAAAATGTCGTCACAATAATAAGCTACACACAATGAATCTTCTTCCCCTTTTTCTAATAGGGGTCTTGTGCAACTCGTAGACGCTTCCCCTCAAGTGATGCATGTAGATAGTGAGTATAAGCTTCCCCTTAAACATATACGAACCATCTCTAATTTTTTTTCACCAAGAAAAAGAAATAATACGAACCTTTTTTTATCACTACTAAACAAAAGAAATAAAATGCAACAGCAGAAAAGTCAAATCAATAGTAGCATCAAAATAGTCTACCAGTAGGAACGGAGAACCAGTAGAAACACCAACGTATGCGTCTTATATCTTGCACTATCCACGTGACTCCAAATATTGATAAACCCTCAAGTAATATGAGACACTGAGCACAACAACGTGACTCCTTAAAGTGATAGCAAATGTGAGCATTAAGCACATTCTGCAGATCACACCCCTTCACTAACACTGAGCACTACAACGTAACTTCTTAAAGTGTTAGCAAATATGCGCATTAAGTACCTTTAAACTGTAGATCTCACCCCTTCGCTAGATTTATCAAGTCTTTGTCACACCATTAATGTACGAACAAGTTACCTCAAAAGTGTTCCTGCTCACTTTGAGATATGATAAGACACGCACGTGATCAACCAGTAGGAATTCCAGAACAACCAGTAGCAACTGATCAGTAGAAACCAATACTACCAGCATGAACCAAATGCAGCTGGAACCTACCAGCACCAACAAATATCAGTAGGAACCGATCAGCAGCAACCGATACTACCAGCAGAAACCGGTCAATAGAAACCAATACAAATCAAAATATGCAGCCAGTAAAAACATCAAATCAAGCCGAAAGTATGTTAATTACTAGGGTTCATCGTTGAATAAAAATTCAACTCACCAAGACTAGTAAAATATTAAAAGACCAGCACAAACTGTCAAGATCAGAATAAACATGTATAACAACCAATCATAAGCAGTATAAATTATAGACGACCAAAATTAAGTTCCCACGCTACCAGTATAAACCATCCCATCCAATCATTTGACCATGAATACTATTCGAACATAACATTACCAATTAACCTGCTTAAGTCCAAATGCTGTCTCCCTCTTGAATGACTCGAACAGTACTCAAAGAATCCAATTTACATCGTGTATACCCACGTGCAAAGGAATTAAAGAAATCAATGTCACCGAGTGTGTTGAGACTAGCAGAAACGAGCCAATCACATTAATACACAACCAACAATATTCAGTACAAAAGATGGGGATCAGTATATAAAAATGAATTATAGATAGTACCCCACGTGATCCTCCTGGTAATGAATCAATACTACACGCATCATGAACTGCATCAATGCTACTATACCAATTAATCAGTAGAAATATTACACGCGTGGGTCCCCTGAATAATAGCCAATCAATACCAAATTAATCAATCAGTACGAATCGAATAAATATATCAGTAGGAATGAGTCGTGGGTCCCATGTGATACCAGCAGCAACTTCCAATGGCCAAAAAATAATCAGTACAAATATATAAGCCAACTCACGTGACCTTCAATTTTCTACCATGTGATCATGGAACAATAATTAATCTGCTGTCCCAATCAAATGTAGAACGAGCCAATCAAAAGCCCCACAACGAAATATAAATCAGCATTAACAAACACCATTTGACCTACATTTGAAATATCCGCTTGAAATGTGGACCGAACAACAAATGACAAATCCAAACATGATTAATCTTCACATGAACACATGGTTAATAGCAACACGTGACAAGCAATAATCCAAGAACCAATCAAACGAATAAACGAATCACTTATTTGAATTCCATGCATCCGCCGACCATTTTCAATTAATGCATACGAATCAAAATAAATGATTTTGCCATCCCATTCGAGAGGAATACGATCAGAATAACGAGATTTAATGATTGACAAAAAATAGTATCGATTACCTCATAGAACTGCTTCTGGCCAATAAAACCTCTTTTTGTCTGTTGCCTCTTTTCTTTTCGCATCTCCTGCAATACAGAAAAACCTTATAAACCCTAGATCGAGAGCCACGAGGATCTGATACCAATTGTAAAATCCAAGATCAGGACTCAACTAGGGTTTGAGTAACATTGATTGATTGAATGCACTACGGAATAGAAATGACACAATCAATATCACTAATAAGTTTTTATTTATTGAAAAATATAAATTACTACAACTAATGTATACATACTATAATCGTGTGTCTAGACTCTCATTAGAGATTTTTACTATAAATGAAATGAAAAGGATAATGGAAAGAGATCAATGAAAGGGATACCTAAACCCTAGACGCCTACCCTCTTTATATAGTAGAGGGAGGTTATATGAAACCCTAATGTTAGCTTACTAGAAAAGCTAACTATTTATATAATAGACCCTCATTGTTTCTTCTTTCTTCATTCTTGCTCGTGGTTTTGTAATCTTTAACTCAGCAATTCCCAACACTCGTTAAGGTTCCTTGCTTGATTCCTATCAAGTAAGATTTTTTCTCATTTTCATTAGCTTCCTTGTAGTCTATCCCCCTTCTTTGCGTCTTTGTTCGTAACCTTGTCACTTATCACCATGGGTGACAATCCACCACCAAACGATAATCCACCACCAAATCAACCACCACTTGAGCCGCTAAGAGGCCGTACTCTTGGTGAATACTCTAGACTGACATCAAGGCTATATGAACATCATTGAGCTCCCCGTTCAAGCTCAAACTATGGCCCTGTGATCTGACACCATTCCATTGGTGCAAAACGGATGTGCATTCCATGGACTTCATTCCAAAGATCCTAATCAGCATCTCAAGGATTTCCTAAAAATCATTGACTCTATCGACCTTGATGCTACCACATGGGAGACCACGCGCTTGCGTCTCTTCTAATTCTCTCTACAGGACCAAGCTAGTAATTGGCTTGAGCGACTTCCCACCGGATCCATCTCAAGTTGGGATGATCTCACCACTCGTTTCCTTTCCCAATTTTTCCCATCGGGGAGAACTACCAAACTAAGGAATGACATCTTGATGTTCCAACAACGTCAAGGCAAAACTCTCTACAAGGCATGGACTTGATTCAAGGACTTCTTCATAAAGTCCCTCATCACGGCATCGATCATTGGCTTCAAGTCAAAATCTTTTACGATCATGCCAATCTCCCAACTAGGCAAAACATCGACCAAGCGGCCGGTGGCAAACTTAGTGAACTTATTGCGGAAGAATCGTCGGGGTACAATAGAGGACCTTGCCCTCTATGACAACGAATGTTGGAATGACCCCTGTGAGTTGCCCAAAACCGTCAATTCAATCTCCTTGCCTCCCATTGACTCATAACCTTCCAATCGTAGGATGCTCGAACTTGAAGATCAAGTCAAATTCCTAATGAGCTCCTACGAGAATCCTAAGCCTTCACACCAAGTGAACAAAATAACTCTACCTTGTGAATTATGTAGTGGGCCATATGACACTCGTAATTGCACGAGACTCCCTGAACAAGCTTCTGTGGACTACGCATCCTCTCGTACCAATGGAATGGGAGGAAGATTCCCCACAACACATGGACTTAGGACTTTCAATGAAGCTCGAGAAGCATGGAGGGGCAAACCCGACTATAATTGGGGACAAACCAAAGAATTCACCTCTAACGACTCCTCATGGCTCCAAAAACACAACCAAAGCTCTCACGGCCCTAGTCAACAAAACCTAGAAGGGATGATGCAACACCTAGTTACATCCCAAGAAGCCCAAATAGCCAAGCTTTTGGACTGCTTTAACCAACAACAAGCCGAGATGGATAAGAAGATAGATAACCTTTTGAAAGCCATAACCAATAGTGATAGGAAGACCACCGAAAAGGTTAATGCCATCTCGACTCATTCTCCCGAAGCTTTCGGTGTTAAGATTAAGGACCCTAGCAAGTATTTTGAAACTAGGGATCCGTCTTCATCCAAGCATGTTCACTTCATCAATGCCATCACCCTAGTGAAACCAAATAGGAATAGTGATTAAGAAAACCATGAGACTGTACTTGAGGTTAGTGAGACTCCTAAGGATGAATCAACCGATGAAATAGATGAAGTAGGTGATGAATACTTCAATAAGTTTCCTACGGAAGATGAACTTTCATGCCACCCACACCTAGTGCGCGACCTTCATCACGTGTATATTAGGAGATGCCCATGAATCACCTTTGGAAATCAAAGAAATCTCAACATACCATGTTGCATAGGACATCTTTTCGTGGCATAGGCCTACATTGATCGCAAGTTCCCAATAAACATCATGACTAGCACATACTATAATTGGGTGATGAAAAAACCTATCCCAAATAGGCAAGACCCCAATGATCCTAGAGTTAGATGTAATTTCCTTGGTAGAGTTAAGGGATTGCCTGTCTATGTATGTTGCTTCACGTACCTTACGGATTTCGTGATTGTGGAGGATATTAGTACGGCTATAGATCCTAGCTTGTCCCATGTAGTTCTAGGAAAGCCATTCATAGAAAGCACCAGGATGACTTATGATCCATCGTTAGGGATAGTTAGATTCAAGGATGAGACCAATGATGTTGCTTACCAAATGCCACTTAAGATTGAGAAATTTTCATCACTATCCAATGATGAAAAGGAACTTAAGCTATCGGTCTACTATAGGAATGAGGAGGATAAGAAGAGAGGAGTAGAGTATGTGATGAATAAGATATTTCGGTTCTATAAAGATTGTTTGAAAGTAGGACCAGAATATAAAACAAATTAGGGGCAAGATGACTTCCTAGAAAGATGCACGATTGGACATAACTATGCCATGTAAAACCCCAATAGAGATCGTCATGATGAAGAAGATGACGGTAAGGATGTCACATAGGATCACGACTTCGAGTCTAGCTACAAGATTCATAAATAAAGAAAAGCGCATTGTGGGAGGCAACCCATCCTTAATTGTTTGCTTGTTTTGTTTTTCAATTTTTGTGTGTCTTATATCTTTCTCATTGTTGTTTGTTGTTTATTCTCATGTTAGATTTTGTGAAAATGCTTTATTTTGTCTTTAACCTCGTCTTAATTATATATAAAGGTATTTTACAAAGAGATAAGTGTAGGGAAGATCACATACGTTTTTAAGAACATGAACATGAGAATTGCAAGTATTGAAATTGATATATATGTGTGTTTGTTATAGTCAAATGCTTGTATCGAGTCATAATAGATGTTTTGCAGGAATTTTTCTAGGTTTTAATAATATAATTATTCCAGAATTTTTTCAGAAAAATGCAGCAGACCGCCTTCTGTCAGGACAACCTGACGGCGTCAGGATTAAAACCTGACGACGTTAGGCTATGTAGAAACAGATTACTCAGTTTTTTGTTTTCTGTGCAACTTATAAATTTTTGGAAATTCCCAGGTCTTAATTTTCCAAAAAAAAACTGCAAACGTCCATTCTATAAGCATTATATCTTACTTGCTTTCTAGGGTAGTTATGTGTCATATATAGTTTTACTGCCGATTTTACATGAAGGTTTTGTCTATTTTCTTATATGTCTGCAGGTTATATTTGGCAAGAAGTAGAAACACAAATTGGATGAAGCTTATTACTAATGCTTTATTCTTGGAAAAATGATTTAACAGCAACTTCACATATATCCTATCGAGCTAATCAAGGGGGTATTAGTTTCTTTTTGTTACTTACCTTCCTTTATCATAAATTTGATGCTTTCGAGGAACATTAGGGACAATTTTCAGTTTTAGTGTAGGGAGGGAGAATAAAATGGGTACTTAGAAACTATTCACTCACTTGATCATTTGTCTTGTCCTTAGTAATTTTTGTGATAAACTATGAGAAATATTGGTTAGGGCAATTTTAGCACCAAATTTTAAATTTTTTATGACATTTACGAGCTAAACTTTAGTCTTAATAAAGCGTCTCATGGATAGGAATTATATGACTAGCACAAAAACCGTTTACCACTCAAATTCCACCCCAAAAATATGAGGTTCGCCCCTAGATCTTTGGATTAATATCATCCACCTTTAATGCTTAGAGAGTGTACCGGTAGTAAAATAGATATTAGAACTTGTTTTGTGATGCATTCCGAGATCGCTAGTGAGACTACACTTGTGTAGTTAGGAGTAACTAAGTGAAAAGAGGCATTAGGATAACCCATGTTTAAAACCTGTATTATAATTACATCTTCCAAATTGGTTGAGTAATTACCCCACACCCTTGCGATGTACTCATCTTTAGTACACGATACCCCTATTTAACCCCTTAGAGCCTATCCTTTTCGCGGTTCTCGTGATGTTTCAGCTTTTCGGAATATCAATGAAGAGCATTGTTTACAATCTACCCACAAATGTACACCCAAATCACCTTAGCCTACGTTGTATGCGCTCATCTTTAGTGCATTATTGTTATCATTACTAAACCCTTAGTTTAAATATCTAGTTACTTGCATGGTTGCTAAGTCAAGTCATATCTTTTGTACCCAGTTTTGGGATGATTGGGACTCATGGGTAAAAAAAAGTAATATTTTATGGAGTAACGGGAAAGAACGATAAATTTAAATTCCCTTTGTCTACGAAATTAAATACTCCAAGTGTTTTGATCTTTTCAAATCTGGGCAATTAGTGTTAGAGAAATAAAAACTCAAGTATAGGGATGCTCCTACAAATCCCTTATATTTTGATGTTATCGTAGAGGATGGTAGAGTAAAAAGATAAGAAAAAAAAATCAAAAAAAGAGAGTGTAAAAAAAAATGAAGAAAAACCATACGGGCTACCATCCTACATCTATCTTTATGTTTATGTTTTTAAATTTATGTTTGGTTTGTTTCAAGTTATCTAGTTTAGTGAGTCGAGTCTTGTCTTAGCAACGCCACGCTTTAAATGCTTGTAACATAAGATTTTTGACTTACCACCATTAAATATCCACTATCCAATAAAACCCTTTGTTTCTCTACTCTAAGCCTAACGTTACAACCCTTGTAAAGACCTCTTAGATAGTTGTTCGTAGGTGCTTATGCCAAAGCGGTGGAGGTTTGATCTATTCTCAAGCTTATGGTAATCTATGTACTATGCAAGGTAATAAGTGTTTATCTTCCATTTCCATCATATTATATTTCATATAAACCCGAGAGATGAGAGAATCCAAACACCACTTGTGAGGTGCTAGTATATAATTTCTGTGCTTGTTATGACTATTGTGGCACTTTTACTTGTTATAAACTATTTTAAACCAATGCTTCATGCCCCCTAACTTATAACTTGATTGGTCAAAAGTACATTTGCTTGAGGTCAAGCAAATACCAAGTGTAGAGATATTTGATAAGGATTTAAAACGTACGCTTTTAGAGGGTCATTTAAGCCCTATTTCGACACATTTTATATCCGTTACTGGTTAATTTCGTTCCTCTTCACTTTTTAGGTCTTTTGGAAGCAAAATGCTGGAATGAAGCATATTTGGACGAAAAAGAGCAAAAACATGAAGAAAATGGCAAAGTGAAGATCAAAGCCACTCAAGACTGATCAGCAGAACCTGACGGCATCCCATCTAAAGGGCGAAGCCATCCCTCTATGAAGACTTGATCAAAACATGCACGCGACGGCTCAATGAAATTTCTGGTCATATAACCTGACGGCGTCACGCTTTAAATATGGAGGGCGTCACTCACAGTTTTCACTCTAGACGGCCCAGATCTAGAATCAAGATGACATCTCAACTAAAGACTGACGGCCATCACAACTATAAAGTGACGCTGTCCCATCGATGACTTTGCCCAAACGAAACCATAATGGCGGCGACCTGACAGCGTCGCATGCAAAAGGCGACACCGTCGCGATTATAAATCTATATATAGAATTCGATTTTTATGTATTTCAAGAAGTAGAATTTTGGAGAGCAAACTCTAACTCAGTTGTAGTCTGACTTGGACAGTAATCTATTTTACACATCAAGATAAGTTTGTTAATCCAATTTATCATTATGTCTACCCCATGTTCGATTGATTGTGTGTATGCTTGATTGTGTATCATGTCTAGCTAAATTACTTGGTGTTTGCTTAAATCTTTGAAACCTAGTTATTGATAGTTGTTAGGTTGTTTCTTGTCTTAATTGAAATTGGCTTAGAAGTGCATCTAGGCTATCGTTGTGTTTAATGCTTGAGTATGCTTAATCATGATATGGTGCATGGATGAAATAGCTTAGGCTTGTTGATTCCGTGAATCATATACGAGAGATAACCTCATAGAACTAGGGAATACGCACACCCTATGACCTTTAGGAATACAACACGTTAAGATAAAGGACGCGACAACTCAACCAGCCAATAAAAGATAACTAGGGAATACTAGTATATAAGTGAACACATCTTTAATCATTATACGAGCACACCTCAATTAAACATAGCTATCCGTAGTAATTAGATAATTAGTAGAAGTAGAGTAATCGATATAAGTACCACCCCCTCCCCCAACCAATTGCCTCGAGAGTTTACCTTAGCTTTCTAAAAAACCATAAAAAGAATAAAAAAAAGAATCATCCTCAGCCCCACATTCTCGTCATATATTTCTTACTAGCATTCCTATTTCCCTAGAGAACAATATCAGTCCCCGAGGCTTACACCATACTACACTACAACGATTAGGTTCATTGCCTAGGAGGTTGAAAAACTTTCTCGTAGAAAAGGAAGTTTCCTTGATCCCGAACGTGCCTTCCGCGTGCTTCATTATTCGGGGAGTGTAATAGGGAATCTATCCTAAAGGCAATTTGGGGAACATAAAGGCTATTTAGAGAGTGCAATGGGGAATTTATCCTAAAGGCAATTCGGGGAACCTAAAGGCTATTCGGGGAGTGCAATGGGGAATTTATCCTAAAGGAAATTCGGGGAACCGAAAGTCTATTTGGGGAGTACAGTGGGGATTCTAATGGCACACAGGATGTTTTAAGAAAAAAATTGGTTATAGTTTAGGAAAAACCTTATTTTCTATAACCGTGGCTCTGGTACCAATCTATAACACCCCCATTTTTATAGATCGCAGTGGAATTTGATCTTGGGGTATTACTTCATGGTTACAAAGTCATGATAATAGAAAACGACTAGAAAAGAGACGTTTTTGGGAAAAAGGAGTTATCATTCATTATTTTATCAGAGGTTTACGCAAAAAAATGTATTTTTACCAAAAGAGAGGTCCCAAAGACTCGATTTAAAGCAAAAGAAGATGAAAGATAACAGGTATGGACGTCCTCATGTGCAATGTCACACCGTGCCATAAGTTCTAAGGGAAGGGGGCCTAATTACCTGGGATAACATGCTTAAAGGTCAACACTATGGTTGAGTGAGGTCATAGTTTTAAGTTGTAATAGGTTTAAATACAAGCTCCATTGAGGACAGTGGAAGAGGTTTTGAAAATGGGATAGGGTTATGTTATTTATATTGCACTAAGCTTATGAGACCGCAAGTTAACATGCCGTATCATGATGGCTGCAGACCAATTCATGACCGGAGTAATTAAGGTAAACTTGCCAAGTTTAACCTTATTGGGGGGGGGGGGGAGATCTTAAGTATAGTGCTAATTGGTGGCCCAGATGAGGCAAACTAACGAGAGTTGTCAAACCCTAAGTAGATCTACTCACTATACACGCGTTCACTCGCAAGTGATTATGGTTCATGAATTTTGGGGAAAATATGGCATAGTATTACTCGTGCAATAACCAACTAAAAAGACTTGTATTCGGTTTAAAGCATGTATCCCCCTCATGGGTTTTGAAACATTTAAAAAGTGAGGCTATGAAACCTGGGTTCGGGGAAATGTGATAGGATTTAGACGCCTTACTCACGTATCATGAGGTAGTGTGTGTGTAGGTATGTCAAGTCCTAATTGGTTTATCTATGTTTCTTAAGTATGTTTTCCTAAGTATACCTAGATTTAGATAAACGTAACACCGTTCGGGCCATCATAATTCAGAGGTATGAAACCCCTCACATGAAGCTCCCTAGTATTGTGTTACGTTTTTAAGTACTATGTTATATAATGTAACACCGTTCGGGCCATCATAATCCACATGTCATGTAGTAAACGCTTGAGGAGCCATGGCACTTTAAGTCGTAAACCCTGCAAACTTGTCAAAATGAATACCCAAATGAACCCCTAACCATAAAGCTCCCTAGTATTGTGTTATGTATTTATAGAAAATAATTTTAATACCCTTAAGTTTATAACTTGACAAAAACTACCTTTAGGTTATAAACTTTTTACTGATTTATTCCTTTATAACTAATTATATACTTATCCTTAGGCTTTAAAACTTTCTAATTTAGGTCCTTAGACTTATAACTTCTAAGCAATGACAAAAAAATCCCTTGTACTTAATAGTTTCAAAAATTTACAATATATACCCCTATGCATGGAAAGCATTACGAAACTAGTCCTAAAATGATGCAAACTATATTTTTATGACACGAAAGTGTTTTATAACTTATTTCTTATTAGTAGAATCTTATTTAAGTTACTTAAACTAGATTATAGCTTATGACAAAAGCTTATTACATAGAAACATGAATTTGACTCAAATTAGGGTTTTAAAAGGAAAACATGTAGGTTTTTGTGATTAAGGCTTGGGCAAGGGTTCTATCACGATCTAATAAACCTAATAATTATCCTAGTACTGAAATAGAACATATAGAACTAGTTTAGAGCTCACGTGATCAAGAAACGGGGCGTTAGGGAGTTTAGGGTTTTCTTGACAAAGTAACGACTAGGGAAGGGCTTCTAGCTTAGTGTGCTCGACTTCTTGGCTTCCTAGAACACTTATAATATTCCTAGGACTATGCTAAGGTAGAGGGAGAAGTGGAATGGGATGATTTGAAATGAAATGGGGGGCAAGGTATTTATAGGGTCCATTTAGTGTGTACGCTAAGGAAAGGAGGGGGAGGTGGCAAGAGGAGGGGGTGACTAATGGAAGCTAGGGTGACTAAGGAAGGATATGAGGGGGGCCTAGAGCCAATGTTAGGGTTTTTTTGGTGGTGTTTGTGCCACGATGCCAAAATGGTGACAAGTAGGTGCATCACCTACTTGTAACCTACTATGGTGGTGCTAGGGTGCTTGGTTAGGATAATAAGGAGATGATGAAGCAGGGTGGTAGGCTGCTTGGGATAATTGTTAGGATTTAGTAAATCCATATAGAAGTGTCGGTTACCCCAACTATTGTCTAGCATAAGTTAGCTCATAGACTCAACGTTATTTAGTAAGTTTATATTAGTGTAAGTAACACCGTGAAAGAAGGACGGGTCTTTACCCACTGTATGCCTGATCCATAGCCTGAAGGAGGGTGTAGAAATATGTATAAATAGCCCTTTCCTCTCAAGGGAGAGGGTTGGATGTTCAAGCTAATCTGATCTTGCAATTTTTGTTTCTCTCTCTAAACATCCCATTCTCTCTCTTTCTCTTTCTAGAAACACATGATCCAAGCTCTCATCTTTAGTGGTGTTATGATATCTATAATCTTCCAATTGGTATCAGAGCCCAAGGTTTGATTAGCTAGGTTGTATGTGCTTTTATCTTGGTTGTTTTAGATTGAAAAGTTGGTTTTGGAAGGTTTTTAGTCTCATATGTGACTTCCTTTGATTCTCACATTTGTGGTGTTCAAGTAAGTGTTTTTAGGATAGTTATAACCTTCTAGGATCAAGTTGTGCAAACAAAACCAAGAAAAAACATTTAAAAGGGTGAATTTTAGGTGGTTTTAGGTGAAAAAGTTACTTTGTTCTTAACTGCGATTTGACCCTCGGACAGATTTCTTGGATGCGTTTTGATGGTATTTGGGTGCAATTTGTCCTTATGAGGCTGCGATTTGGTCAGGGTTGTACTGAGGTTTGATTATTATATTAATATCGGGCTGCTATTTGTTAGGAAAAAGACAAAAGTATGTGTACTGTTGAAAGCGACTTGCGATTTTTCCTTGCGTTTTATCAAGTGGTGCGTTTTGTGTTTATGCGGTTTGGCATCTTGCATTTTGACAGGTTGCGATTTAAGCTGACTGCGATTTGATTGCTGCGACTTGGGATTCCTGCGTTTTGTCACTGCGATTTATGATTCCTGCGTTTTGTCACTGTATTTTATCACTACGTTTTTTCAAAATCTTGGGATTTATCACTGTGTTTTGGTTTATATGTGATTTGTCAAGGGTTTCATTTTGTATCACTGTAACTTGTAATTTGATTCATACGTCACCAAATCACAATTAAACAAAAATTCACCTCATCAAAACGTTCCAGTATCCTTTTGACATACAATCACTAATCACTGAATCGATCCAACTGTTATTATAACACGTTCAAATTAACAAAAAATCATGTTTTACAATCCTGATTCAGTGATATCTGAAGTACTTAAACTGTACGATGTTGTTGACAACCAAAAGAGTATTGACTATATTGAACTATTAAACATGATTGAACCAACCAATGATAATTTGAGATCTTCGTGTTTGGTGTTGGGATATACAAAGTACTGAAGAGTCAAAGTACTGAAGAAGTCAAAGTGTTGAAGAGTCAAAGTACTGCTAAAGAAGAAAGTCAAAGTATTGCTCAACATCAAAGTACTGCAAAGCTAAAAGAACTGTTATATCGTTTATGGAAAGCTTTGTTATTCTAGAATATTCTTAGTTTAGATTACTTTTCGTACAAGGATTAGAATTGTAAACCGACTAGGGTTATCCTTATGCCTATAAAAGGACCCCTAGATTAGCATTAGAGATATGTGTGTTTTAGAATTCAAAAGTACGAATTAGAGTTATTAGAGTTGTTAGAGAATCTGTATAACAAGCAGGTTCTAAGTTTTAATAAAATCGTTGAAGTTAAAGTTAATTCTTCTTAGCTTTATTGAAGTAGATTTCGCATACTTAATAGAGTTAATTCAGTGTTTCATTGTTAGTAACTTAGGATTTATCCAAGGTTGCTAAGCCCTTACAAGCTACATAAGTTAGTTTGATTAGAGTATATCGATCCAACAAGTGGTATCAGAGCTTGTGTGGAAACTCTGATTAAGAAGAAACCTTCAAAACCGATTTAACAAAACCCTAAAGATGTCAACTGAAGCTGCACCACCCTCATCCATCACCTCACTCAGAATTCCAATCATCAAGAAGGGAGAATATGACCTATGGAGCATGATGATGAGGTAGTACATTGCTATTATAGACCATGCACTATGGAATGTAATTGTCATAGGTAATGAAGTTGTTCCAGAACCTGTAGAAATTCCTGGACAACCTAAACCACCTAAGGCAGTCTTACCTAGGGGTGGCATTTTCTGACCCGACACGAAACCTGACCTGAAACCGACACGAAGATTAACAGGTTCGGGTTGTGCTAAATAGATTTCGGGTCAGGTTTGGGTCGATTTATCTAACCCGTTTATTAAGCAGTCGTTCGGGTTGAGAATAAAATAAGCGGGTCGACCCGCCAACCCGTTTAAGATTTTTTTCATAAACTCAAAATTATTTATATTTTATTATGCGGGTTAAATGTGTTAAACAGGTCAACCCAACAACCTGTTTAACTCGTGTAATGTGCCGACTTTTGTGTATAAAAAGGGTTAAATGGGTCAACCCGAAACCGCTGAACCGATTCAACCCGTTTAACATATTCAACCCGTGTAACCTATTTAACCCGCCAACCCAAATATATATACGGGTTAAATGGGTTAGGTTCGGGTTATGTATAAACAGGTTAGGGTTGACATAGCTGACCCGATGATTTAAATGGGTCAGTTTTGGGTTGGGATTTTCTGACCCGCCAACCTGACAACCCGAACCCGCCAACCCAAACCCGACCTAAATTGCCACCCCTAGTCTTACCAGCAGCAACAATAAGAAATCAAGAAAAGGCTCTCAACATACTGTTATCTGCTATTCCTGATGGTCATCTACTCAAGTTTCATGATGCTAAGGATGCAAAGCAACTATGGGATGCTCTCAAGACAAGATTTGGAGGTAATGATGCTTCCAAGAAGATGCACAGAAATTTGTTGAAGCAGCAGTTTGAAACATTCACTGTTGGTGAAAGAGAAGGTCTTGATGCTGCCTATGACAGATTCCAAAATCTTCTTAGTATGCCGGAGTTATACAAAGCAGAGGTATCTGTTGAAGATGAAAATCTAAAATTCTTAAGAAGTTTGCCATCTTCATGGCATGTGATTGCTACTATCATCAGAGGACAACCTGGTTTGGATGTTATGGACTTTGATGATCTCTACAACCATTTGAAGGTGTATGAGCATGAGATGAATGGCCAAACTAGTTCAAAATCTCACAGTATTGCCATTTTGTCTTCTGAAAAGAGAGGCAGTACTTCCACTAAAAGTACTGCTTCTCCTACTCAAAATCTTGTTGCTCAAAGTACTGTTGCCTATACTACCCCCTCCTTTGCTCAGCAAGCCACACCAACAAACACCATCCATTCTGATGAAGTTGTATGCTCATTCTTTGCTCAGCAAGCCACTTTACCTGTTACTTATGAAGAAGATTTATCACAAATTGAAGAGGATGATCTTGAAGAAATTGATATCAGGTGGCAAGTTGCTATGATCACTGCTAGAATCAAGAAGTTCATGAAGAAGACAGGAAGAGGCATTGACTTTAAGCCAAAACAGGGAATAACTTTTGACAAGTCCAAGATCGAATGTTTTAATTGTCAAAAGACTGGACACTTTGCAAGGGAATGCAGGTTTGCTAAATATCAGGCAAACAGAATGACTGAGAAACCAAAGATTGAACTAAAGGAAATTCCTATTACTGAAACAAAAGCTTTGGTTGCTCAAGAAAATCTACCAGAGGTTGACTGGAGTCTGTGAATTTGATGATGAACCAGTAACCTCAGTATGGTCGCAGATGGAAGAGTTTGATTGGAGCACAGCTTTTGATGAAGAACCTAGATCTGCTGCTTTGGAATTCAGAGATGGCCTAGGAAGCTTTGATTGGAGCATGGAATGTGAAGAGGAACCTGTTCTGCTTGCTATGGTAGCTACTTCACCAAGTTCACCCCTATCTCTGAGGTATGCTCTAAGTGTCATGATTTTTATCAAAAAGTTCTTAATAATTATGTAACTAAAAGAGATAATTATCAAAGGGCTAGGTCTGAGATAGCTGGTTATCAAATTACTTTAGAGTCTATGGAAGCCAAAATAATAACACATGAAAATAATGAAATGGCTTAGGCAGAAAAGTATGAACAACAGGATTATCAGTTAAAATTAAGTGAATGGAAGTTAGGATGTAAGATTTCTGAAATTGAGAAGCTTACTAAGGAAAGAGATGAATTGTTAGAAAAGTTTTTGCTGGAAAGAATCGGTCTTTCTCATGTTAGTTATGTTGAAAACAGAAGACCTTACATTAGAACTGGACTAGGTTTTGGTATGGACTTTAGTAGCATAGAAGAAAACCCACCTAGTGATAAGGATGAACTTGATTTTAAGGATATAACAACTAGTGATGATGAACTCATTAACTATGTAGAGAAATATAGTAATGAGGAATCAATTAGTCAAACACCTCCTGAGTTTAAGAAAGAAAATGGTTATCATGCAGTACCTCATCCCACTGGTAGTTTTCAACCACTTAGGACAGATGTTTCTCGTTTTGGAGTAGACAACTTAGAGTTCAGAAAAAAGCTTACTGGTCAATCTAGTTCTGAAACCCCAAAATAAACAGTTGAGAAACCTAAGGATGATAATGTTATGAGTCAAGCAGTACCTTCAACTCAAAGTACTGCTACATGTTCAGCAGTACCTTCAAGAAAATCTTTTCAAAATACTACTAAACATTTTTGGGATAATTTTTGTCAAAATAATTTTCATAATTCACCAAAAAGTCAGGTTAGGTTTGGTCATAGAACTCAAGGAAGAAATTTTGGGAGTATGGGTCAAAAATTTTGTTTTGTTTGTTATAGTCCTGATCATTTGATTAAGCACTGTGACTTTCACTCAGAATACCTAAGCAAATTCCCAAAGAACAGAACTGCCAACCAAAAACCAAGGGAAAATAGACCAGTTTGGAGTCATTCACATAGGGTTAACCATAGTAATTTCTCAAAAGACTATAGGTACCCTCACCAGAGAAGACCTTTTTCAAAACCTCCAGTACCTTCAAACACTTTTCAAAGCACTCAAGCTGTACCTTCTCAAAGTACTGCTAGATTTTCCAACAATCAAGGTACTGCTAACACTTTCTGGAATGGAAAGCCTAGGAGATCCAATTATTATCAAACTAGAAGGCATTACAACTCCAAAAGAGTAACTAGAACAAATGAATTTACACCTAAAGTTAAAACCAAATGGGTTAAGAAAGAAAGTACTGATGAGGAACAAACAGTACTTTTAACAAGTACTGGTAAATCAGAGATTTTTATTAAAGATGATTTTGTTGAAAAAAAAAAGGAAAATTATGTTGAAAAAGAAAATTTTATTGAAAAACCAACACAAGTTTTGAAACAAAAGATAATCCTTGATTCTGTCTACAAAAACTGTGAAGATTACACACTCAAATAATTTGAGTATGTTACTCCACAAGGGGAACACAAGTCAGTAATGGCTTTGGTTCCTAAAAGACACTAACTCTTTTATCTTTGTGCAGGGCAACCCAGAAGAGGAGCTTAAAGACCATCTAATTATGGATAGTGGTTGCTCTGCAAGCATGACAGGAGACAAGGAGATTCTGTCAGATTTTAGATCTTATTGCGGAGGAAGAGTTGCATTTGGGAATGATCCTAATGGAGGAAGAATTACTGGAAAAGGAACCATCAAAGCATGGCGTATAGATTTTGAGAATGTTAGATATGTAAAGGAGCTCAAGTTCAATCTTTTGTCAGTCTCTCAGATATGTGACAAGAAGCACCCTGTGTTATTCACTGACACATAATGTCTCATTCTTTCCCCTGAATTCAAGCTTGTTGATGATAACTTGGTGATATTGAGAGTACCAAGAACCAATGATGTGTACAGTCTAGATATGAAGAGTCTTCACTCTTCTGAAAGAGCTACATGTTTAGTAGCAAAGGCAACAATTGAAGAAGCACATCTGTGGCATAGAAGATTAGGCCATGTGAATTTCAAGAATATCAACAAGTTGGTTAAAGGAAATTTAGTTAGAGGTTTACCTTCCAAAACATACAAGAATGATCACTCATGTTTGGCGTGTAAGAAGGGTAAACAACACAAAGCTTAATGCAAGAAGATTGAAGAAAGGACTATTAGAGAACCTTTGGAGCTGTTACATATGGATTTGTTTAGACCTGTTTCTGTTGCAAGTCTAAACAAGAAGAAGTACTGTCTGGTTGTGACAGATGATTGCAGTAGACTTAGTTGGGTCTTTTTCTTGGGATTTAAAGATGATACTTTTGATGCTATTCATGGTCTAATAATAGCCCTTGAAAACCAATTGAGACTCAAAGTAAGAGGTATTTGATGTGATAATGGGACTAAATTCAAGAACAAGCTTATGGATGAATTTTGTGCCAACAAAGGAATAAAAAGGGAGTTTAGCATTGCAAGAACACCATAGCAGAATGGTGTTGCAGAAAGAAAGAACAGAACTTTGATTGAAGCAGCCAGAACCATGCTTGCAGATTCACAATTACCTATTCAATTTTTGGCTGAAGCTGTAAGTACTACTTGCTATGTTTTGAATAGAGTATCAGTCACAAAACCTCAGATAAAGACACCTTATGAGTTGCTTATGGGAAAAAAACCTAATATACGTTTTATGAAATCTTTTGGATGGCCTCTGACTATTCTCAATATTGTTGATACTTTGGGAAAATTTGATGGCAAGTCAGAAAAAGGATACCTATTGGGATACTGCACCAATAGTAAAGGCTTTAGAGTGTACAACAAGGTCACCAAGAAGGTTCAAGATTGTCTTTATGTTGAATTTTTAGAAGATCAAGAAAATCAAAAGGGTTAAGGTCCTGATTGGATGTTTGATCTTGAAGTTTTGACTCCTTCTATGAATTATTTTCCTGTTAGAGAAGAAAATCAAGTTGATCACAAAGAAGAAGATTTAAAGTACATTGTTCATGGAGTCAATATTAGACCTGATGTTGTTCCTGATGAAGAACCTATGCCTATTGATAAGGAGAGAAGTACTGATGAACCAAAATCTACTTTTTCTGCTGAGGATCAGGCTATTGAAGATGAGCTTAATAGGATGCTTTTTCAAGATGTACTAGCACAATCCTATGATTATGACAAAATAAGAGCTTATGAAGAGGCAAAGAAAAAGGGTAAGTCTACAGATTACACTCACAGTACTTTGGATCACAGTACTTTAGATCACAGTACTTTGGATCAAAGTATGCTGCGCACGAATACCAGTACTTCAAATGATTTGAATGATCCTACCATGCCTGGGTTAGAAGATACTGATGATAAATTTGAAGATGAAGGTATTTTCTCAAATACCAATGCAGGAGCTGATTTCAAAAATTTGGATGATGACTTTGAAGTTCCACAGACTCCTACATTAAGATTTCATAAAGATCATCCTGCTGGTCAAATCATTGGACCTTCTAATTCTGGTGTGATGACTAGAACCAAGGCTAAAGGATTCTCTAAGCCACATAATGCTTTACTTAGCTTTGTGTATAAACAAAACAGGCTGAATCATAAGGATCATCAAACGTGCTTATTCACTTGTTTTATCTCTCAAGAAGAACCCAAGAATGTAGCTCAAGCATTAACTAAAGAGAGTTGGGTTGAAGCTATGCAAGAAGAACTTCTTCAATTCAAACTACAAGAAGTTTGGGTATTATGTGATCTACCAGATGGAAAGAAAGTCATTGGTACAAGATGGGTTTTCAGAGTAAAAAGAGATGAAAGAGGGAATGTCATCAAGAACAAAGCAAGGCTAGTAGCACAAGGATATAGACAAGAAGAAGGAGTAGATTATGATGAAGTGTTTGCTCCTGTAGCAAGGATTGAAGCCATTAGAATATTTCTTGCTTTTGCATCATATATGGGATTTCTTGTTTATCAAATGGATGTCAAGAGTGCCTTTCTTTATGGCAAGATTACAGAGGAGGTCTATGTCAAACAACCTTTTGGTTTTGAAGATCCTGCACATCCAAACAAATTTTACAAAGTAGTTAAGGCTCTTTATGGCCTTTATCAAGCACCTAGAGCTTGGTATGAAAGTCTCTCCACTTTCTTATTAAAACATGGTTACAGGAGGGGAGCAATTGACAAGACTTTGTTTATCAAGAGAGACAAGAAGGATATCATGATGGTTCAAGTTTATGTAGATGATATCATCTTTGGAGCAACTAAACAGTCAATGGTAAAGGAGTTTGAGCAGCTCATGCAACATGAATTTCAAATGAGCTCTATGGGTGAATTAACTTTCTTTTTGGGGCTTCAAGTTGAACAATCAAAAGAAAGTATTTTCATAAGTCAAGATAAGTATGTCTCTGACATTCTTAAGAAGTTCAACTTTGATGCTATGAAGTCAGTCACTACACCTATCAAATCTATCAACTCATTGGGCAAGGATGAAGATTGTCAACCTGTAGAAGTCAAGCTGTATAGATCTATGATTGGCTGTCTTATGTATTTAACTGCATCTAGGCCTGATATCATGTTTGTTGTCTGTTGTGTGCAAGATATCAAGTCTCACCTAAGGTCTCTCATATGAATGCAGTAAAGAGGATATTTAGTTATTTGAAACAACAACCTAAGTTAGGGTTGTGGTATCCAAAGGATTCACCTTTTCACTTGGAAGCTTTTTCAGATAGTGATTATGCAGGTGATAATTATGATAGAAGAACAACCACTGGAGGATGCCAGTATCTTGGAAGAAGATTGGTCTCATGGCAATGTAAAAAGCAAACTATTGCAGCAACATCATCCACTAAAGCAGAATATGTTGCTGCTGCAAGCTGTTGTGGACAAGTGTTATGGATGCAGAATCAACTCTTGGATTATGGGTTCAACTTCAAGAATACTCCTATCAACATTGATAATGAGAGTACAATTTGCATTGTGAAGAATCCAGTTTATCACTCCAAGACCAAGCATATTCGGATTAGGTATCACTTTATCAGAGATTGTTATGAGCATAGGCTTATTAATGTTGTCAAGGTTCATACAGATGATAATGTAGCTGATCTACTCACAAAAGGATTTGATGTTTCAAGGTTCACTCACTTGGTGGTGAGCATTGGTATGATTAATTACTAAGCTAAATTTAAGGGAGGACTGATTAGTTAGTTAGACAGTCCTATTCATTGCTTGAGGGGAGGCAATCCAATGCCTATTTGAAGTGTTTGTCATTGAAAAGAAGAGAATGGAAAAGTACTGTTGTTTGGTTATATGAAAGTACTACTCTGAAAGTACTGCTTTGGAAAGTACTGCTTACGTGGAAAGAATTGTTTGTCTTATCAAAGTACTGTTCCAACGATCAAAAGATGGGTTAAAATTCAAATAACAGTAACTTTGTTATTATGGGCTGTGATTTTTCAAATCTCACCTATAAATAACTACCCTCCGATTTTCCCTCTCATCTTTATTCTTATCAATCTTTTCCATATTTCTCTCTCTTTCACACTTAATATTCATTGAACCAACTTCTTTTGTGATAATTAATCAATGGCAAATCAAAACATAGTTTCTAAACACAACATGGTGGCGAATTTAGATAAGACTGAAGCTAATGTTGCGTTTCATGACATAATTGATTTTCTTGCTGGATCCACAATCAATTATGCACTTTTGGTAGAACCGGATGTTATTGAGCCATGGATTCAACACTTTTGGGCAACTGCTAGATCTCACATGGCAGATGATGAATGATACATACAGGCTAAGGTTGCTGGAAAGATCATTAGAGTTTCTGAAGCCTCCATTCGAGAAGATTTGTTATTTGATGATGAAGAAGGGGCTATCCTTTTTAACAAACAACTTATTTGGGATTCTTTCAGAGATATTGGGTATGAAGGGTCTTTAACTGAATCAACATTCAAGAAACCCTTGTTTAGTCCACAATAGAAGTACCTGGTTCATGTCCTACTTCTTTGTATCAGTTCAAAGAGTACTTCATGGGAGCAATTTGGATCCAATATAGCATCTGCTTTAGTAGGATTGGCTACAAATCGTGTCTTTAACTTTTCAAGACTCATTCTAGATGGTATGCTATCTCATATTTCTAATGGATCACCCTGGTTAATGTATCCAAGATTTATTCAAGTTTTCTTGAATAAACAACTTCATGATGTACCAAAGCCTTTGAGCTTATTATCTGTTGTGGTACAACCTGCAAAGATCTTCACCTTCATGGCTAATAAGAGTGATAGATTTTCTGGAAGGAACACTCCTTTGACTGCTTCTATGATGGAGATTTTTCAAGCGGTTAGAGATGAGGTTGCTGCAAGTGACGAAGGAGAAGGTACTGCATCAACTCAAGGTACTGCTTCTCAACATGCTGCTTCTTCACAAGGTACTGCTACTCAAGAAGGTACTGGAGTTTCACCTCCACCATCTCCACAAGACACTGCTCATGGTGAATCAGAACAGGAGGAACACCCACCATCCTCTCCCGATGATTACACTTCAACAGATGGGCTTCAAACATCTGGAGGAGATGAGGTAGATGTGGCAACTGAGGTAAAGTTGAACAACTATGCTTTATCAAGAGAATTGAACAGATTGAAGAAATCTTTTGAAGCTCAGGCTGCACAGATCAAAAAGTTGAAAATCAAGTTCAGAAGATTAAATAAGTTTGTCTGGCCAT
Organism: Chrysanthemum makinoi; assembly: GCA_910596185.1. Lineage (NCBI taxonomy): Eukaryota > Viridiplantae > Streptophyta > Magnoliopsida > Asterales > Asteraceae > Chrysanthemum > Chrysanthemum makinoi. The sequence goes on along the minus strand of OU343224.1, from coordinate 150,243,581 downwards.
TGGTCCAACATCACAAATTATGGGTCAAGTCTTAGAGGAAACTCAAGAAGGCTTCGAAGGGTAAAAAGGGTCAAAAGCAGTCTTCATTCCAATTGGGGAAGATATTGGAAGAAGAGAATTTGAATGAAGATGCTCAACCTCAACCAGATAAAGATACTGAACCTCAAGGTACTGATGTTCAACCTCAAGGTTCTAAAGCACAAGTAAATATTGAAAGTACTGAGGCTGAAGGAACTAGAGTTCAAAGTACTGGTGTAGAAAGTACTGATGATCAAGGTATTGCTGCTCTTCAAGGTACATACAGACAAGAGCTTATTACACCAAGGGTATTAGATTTTGAAGAAGAAGCTGGTCCTTCAACTGTTCTACATGAAGAAGAAGCTGGTCCTTCAACAGTTCTACAACAAGAGGAAGATGTTACACCTATAGTAGAGCATACTGCAAGTGATGATGAGACAGTTGCTCAAATTTTGCAAAATCTATCAAGACCAAGAGGTGTTAGTATTCCAGGAGCTGCTGAAGCACAACCTCAAGCTTCTCAACCAGTATTAGACCCTAAAGATAAAGGCAAAGGCAAACTGGTAGAAACAAAGAAGAAAAAGAAACTCACTTTAGCACAATTAAGGGCTATTCAAGTGGCTAATAATGAAGAAGCTGCTAAGAAGTTACAAGCTGAATTGGATGCTGAATTTGAAATATCAAAGAAACCAGTTGCTGTACCAAGAAGACTAAGTATTGCTAAGGAAAGAAATGCCATGATGGCTTATTTAAAGGGTCTAGGATATATTGGATTACAGAAGCTGAACTACATAGAGATGAAACAGTTGATGATGCTGTTAGAGAAGCTTATCAAAAGCAAGTTGATAGTATTAAAGATTTTAAAGATGATGATAAGCAGAAGGAGGATGATAGAAAAGGAAGTTTAAAAAGAAAAAGAACATTTGTTGATTTTGAACAGCCATCAAAGAAGGTAGAGTTAAGGACATATACAGTTGATGAGCTGAGAAATTACTTAAGAGTTATAGACTTTGAGCATCCTAAGTCTAAAGATGTTGCAGAAAAGAAATCAAAGATCTCTACTTTTGAAGTTGTAGAATCACAAGATGGAGATTATTGGATGTTTCATAGAGAAGATAAAAGTTTTAGAGTGTTTAATCTGTTATGGGATATATTGCACATCATCAACAGAGAGGATTTATGGATTTTATACCAATTAGTGCAAGATTATTTTGAACATATTCCATCAGAAGGAGTTGGTTTAGTTCTGCTTGGAGACCTCACAACTATTTGGGACACAAAGGAAACAAGTACTGATGCTATATGGGATAATCAAGAAGTATGGATATTAATAGTTGGAGATACTTTGATGAATCTGGAGTACATGTTTTGGAGCTAGAAGATGGAACCATGATCCATATGTTAGTAGAAAGAAGATATCCACTCACATCAGATCTTATGAGAAGAATGCTAGATCATGGAATGGAAGTTGAGGAGCAGAATGATACAGCACTAATGGTGATCGAATTATTCATCAAGTGGACAACTATGGCTGATAATGATACATAAATACTGGTATGATTCTGAATTGTAAAAATTTTGAAAAATTAGTACTTTATTCAAAGTACTGCTGATCAAACAGTACTTTAATCAAAGTACTGCTTGCAGCACAAAGCCAATTAATGATTTTGAAAGAAAACTTTTGTTAAGTGAAAAATATTTTGAAACAAAGGTGAAAAGCAATAAATGGTCTTTGAGATGGTTACAAAAGGTTATCAATCCACCATGTTTAACAAAAGGATTGGCTAATCCATGAGCAAACGGCTCTGGTAAAGATATCACAAATTCGTTATATAGTTGACAACTTGCTAATAAGTTGTATGGTAATCAACTCACCATATCAGCAAATGTGAAGAGTTGGCTAGCCCACAAGAAAAATGGCTTGTGGTAAAGGCTGTGGAAAAACCATTTATATGGTAATTAGTTCACCATGGTTGCAAGAACTAACTAGTCCAAAAGGGTACGGCTTTTGGTAAAGACAAAACAAATCCGTTGATAGCTGAGGATTTGCTAAAAATCATATGGTTATCAGTGTACGATGGTCTTACACACCTAAACATTTGGCTACTCTAGAGTTAGTGGCTTTGGTAAAGAGACATAAAAATCCATTAAAATTTCGATGATTCACCTCTCACAGGAGTTTACACACCTGGAAGTGATGAAAATAGACTGAAACTTAATGAACTGATGTACAAATTGTCATATGTTGCTGAGTAGCTGAAAATATGGAGATTGTTGATTGATGCTGTAAAAGAATTATTTCTAAAGACTACTTTGATGCTGATAATACAAGCACAGTGAGTACAAAGACAAAATTTGAAGAAAAAGATACAATCTTTCCTTGAAGACAAAGATGTTAAAGATACAGATACAAAGGAACTTGAAATCAAGCAAGTAGAATTCAAGTTAGGGGAGGATTGTTGGGATATACAAAGTACTGAAGAGTCAAAGTACTGAAGAAGTCAAAGTGCTGAAGAGTCAAAGTACTGCTCAACATCAAAGTACTACAAAGTTAAAAGAACTGTTAGATCGTTTATGGAAAGCTTTGTTATTCTAGAATATTCTTAGTTTAGATTACTTGTCGTACAAGGATTAGAATTGTAAACCGACTAGGGTTATCCTTATGCCTATAAAAGGACCCCTAGATTGGCATTAGAGATATGTGTGTTTTAGAATTCAAAAGTACCAATTAGAGTTATTAGATTTGTTAGAGATTCTGTATAACAAGCAGGTTCTAAGTTTTAATAAAATCTCTTGAAGTTAAAGTTAATTCTTCTTGGCTTTATTGAAGTAGATTCCGCATACTTAATAGAGTTAATTCAGTGTTTCATTGTTAGTAACTTAGGATTTATCCGAGGTTGCTAAGCCCTTACAAGCTACATAAGTTACTTTGGTTAGAGTATATCGATCCAACATTTGGATTCAGATGAGAGGGAAGTGCACCAGTTACAGTTACAGCATGTTCTTGCAAAGGAGAGTTGCATTGAACCTTTTCAACAACTTCATTCACACCTCACGTTACTTCTAACCAAAGAATTATACACAATGGTAATCGAACGAGCATTTAATGCACTTTTCCGTCAAGAACTATCAACATTCACGGGCACATTGTTCTTGAACTTAGAATAATTAGAACAACAACTTGACAGAGAAAAGGTTCAAGATGCTAGTTCTAAAGCTGCACATCGGGTGATCAAAAAACAATTTCAGTCGTTCTTCAATGGTGAATACACTTTGGATTATGATGATCATATGACTTAAAAATGCTTCAAGAATCACACTGGGATGGATGCAAATGTGTTCAGAGAAACATTAATCCAACTTATGGATAATGTAAAGAAGTATATTGAGGAAAGAGCACTGAATGATTACAAGGTGAATAAGTGTCAGGTGCAATCGAGAAATACTACTGTTGACTCGGGTAATGTATTAGTTAATGGATCAGTTAAAGGATCAGGTGTTTCTGAATGAAGAATATCAGAGACAGCTAAGATTGATGTAACCAGCTATTCAGTAACTCTTGTCTCTCAAGAAGTGGATACAACTATAAGAACAGTAAATGAACAAGTATCAAGTGCTGAGGTACTCTTAACTGTTCAACATGATGCATCTGCCAATATTCTTGTACAAACTGATCACGTTAATGAACATGACTTTGATGAATGTTCTGTGACTAAGGCTGAGTCTGTGATAAAGTGTTTCAAAACAAATGATGTAGTTGAAAAGAAAATTTATGATGAACTTTCAAACATATTTTTACAACTTGAAAAACATTGCATTTCACTTGAAATTGCGATACAAAGTAAAGAAGAAAGTTTTCAACTTAACAAACCATGTAAAAACCCAGAACTTCCTAAATTCTGTGAACTTTTTTAAATTAACACTTTGAAAGCTCAGCTTGAAGACAAAGACTCCATTTACAATATGAAGAAACATATTTCTGTCCTGAATGATAAAAGTAATACAGTCAAGGCTAAGCATGATATCAATGCAATTAAATAAAAAAAATCAAATTGGAACTTTGTGTGTCTAGATTACTTAAGGAAAATGAGACTTTGAAAAGGCATCACAAAGACCTAAGTGACTCAGTGAAAGAAGCTAGAATTAAGTCTTTGGAACAAACAAGCTCTTTGATGGCCAAAATTGATGAAATCAAAGCTCAGATTCAGGATAAGAGTTTCGCAATAGTTGCCTTAAAGAATGAGCTTAAGAAAACGGTTCGGAAAAGTGTGAACACTAAGCTTACAAAACCATCAACCTTGGGGAAGCCAGTTTCACATCCCAATAGAGACCGGTCTGTTGTTAGACAGCCTACTGCGTTTATATCAGAAAGACAAAAATCTTTAAAAACAAGGTTTGCCTCCCAAGTTGATGAGATCCAAGTTATGTCAAAACCAGTCACTTCATTAACCAATCCTAAGAAAATGAAAGATAATGCTCAGGCTAAGGCTCAATCTTCTAAGACTAGGAATGTGAAAAAGTCTTCTAGTGCACTAAAGAAGTCTCAAAATGCTAATCCCTCTCCTAAGAAAAAACTTAATGATAAAGCATCAAAAACTAGGAATCGGAAATTTTACATCTTCCACTATGCCTAAGAAATCAAACACTCCTAGATCTTGCCTTAAGTGGATACCAACTGGTAGAATGTTTAAGAATGTTGGATTCATATAGATTCCTACCGGCAAATTAACCACTAATGGAAACACTAAGGTTGATTATGAAATTCCCAAAAGTCTGGATACTGTTGCAGTTAACCCACATAAATGCATACATACTTGTGTTGTTAGTGCAGGTATTCCTCACTCATTTGCAGGTACATTGATAAATTCTATCAAGAAAAGACTCATGGTCTGGGTGCCTAAGGAATAGAAGCCTCGTGGTTCAGGAGCTCTGGAATGTCAGAATTGATGAGCTCCTTATTACTTCAGCTCAGAACTCGTACCTTAACACATCTCATTTAAGAGTATTTCCAATTCCGGTATACTCTATACAGTTTTCCACATTGTAAATATCTTATTCCTTATAAATATTTTCAAATCAGAAAACCAAAATACAAAATTATAAAACCAACAAAAATCAATAAAAATCAGAAAATTTGAAAATACCAAAAATATTGTTTTCTCATGGCATGTCTTTTGGTATCGATAACATCAACGGTCTTAAAAATGTCATTCAATAATGACACGGGTCTTTAGATGAAGTTCGAGTAGAAGTTCATATGTGTTTCTCAAAACATGCCTATACTTATTTTTTTAATCTATTAGAGTCAAAGTGGGCATAAATTTTTCATATTCAATCAATGACTACTCATGCTTAATTTAAATGGAGTCGTTGATTAAGGGGGTGAGTAATTTTTAAAAATTATGATTATCAGTCAAGCTGCCTCAACTTATTGAATTCTATCCCGGATTTCATACCTAATGGGGTATCAATCTTGCATTTAGTATGATATGGTTTTGATGTACAGATTATATGTTATATCTAGGATCTTGAGTACTTTATGCTAACTGTTTCCTTGATATTCGTATAATTATAGTCATATTATACTTTATCATGGTGCTTTCCTGTGTATCTCATATCTCTAAATGCTCTCGTAAGGATTTGTAAAGGTTCAAAATGATTGTTACATGTTAAATATACACCTTTGGAATGTGAGGGACTAATTTGTAATATGCATGAAAATATTTGAGGATGATAGTGCGATTTGTCTAAAGGAAAGGCCAAAATTGTCAAGTTAAGCAGTTCATTGTGATTTGTCATTCACAGGGACCAAAATTGCAAAAATTGTCAAGTTAAAAAGTTCATTGCGATTTTTCTTTCATAGGGACCAAAATTGTCATTAACTGAAACTTATGCGTGGCATACAAATTTCAATGCGTTTTGTCCAGTCAAACCTTTAGCATATCAGTCAAACCTCAAACCTTATTTTTCTCTTACATTATTTGCTGCGTTTTGTTCCCTTGTGATCTTTGTGTGATTCTTGTCTAGGTAAGGGCTTTATTATAGGTTCATTATACTTACTAGATATCATATGTTTCATCATTTGCCTAATGGTTCCTTTAATTGGCTTGAATAGGGTGATTTTCAACCGATCCTCTTTACGCTATTAGGTTTGTTATCCCTTTTAAGATTAAGTACACTGGGTTTAGATTTTAACTTAGTTGAATTTGCTTGTTACTGCTATTAATTATGTTCCCTTGAATTATTTGCCCCTAATTCTGCGGTTAGAAGATTTTTGGTTTGGTTTTATGTTTATCACACTATGGTGATGATTTCTGTTGTTGTTATAGCTAAGATGATATTATGTATTGGTTATGCTATCATTAATGTGTGATTTATTGCGTTATGGATAAGGTGTTGAATCTAATGATTATAGTGTTCTTCCCTGTGATTTAATTAGTGTTCTTGGTAGCGTTTTGGTGTTGTAAATGACGTTCTTGGTTGCGATTTATAAAGAGTGTTCATGAATGCGTTTTGTGTTAGATATAATATTCTTGGCTGCAATTTGGTTAAGACTCTTGGATGCTTTTTGTCAATACATGCTTGTCTGCGTTTTGGTTAAAATATCTTTGGATGCGATTTGATATAATAGTCAATGTTGCGACTTGACCATAGTTTATTAACTGTGTTTTGTTTGTTTAGAATTCTATGCGTTTTTTTTTCAAAAACTCAGGTCTTGCGTTTTGTCAATAAAAGATTATTTTATTATAAAATGTAGGACCCACCATGCCTATATTTTAATTCATTGTGATTTGTCATCCTAGACTGCATTTTGTCACTTGCAACTTGGTTCATTGCGTTTTGTCATTATTATGCGTTTTGATCTACTGCGTTTTATTATTTTAGTGCGTTTTGACCTAGTGCGATTTGTTCAACATGCCTTTTGTCATAAAGCGTTTTGACCTATGCGATTTGTGTTCTCTCTGCGATTTGATTGGCTATGCGATTTTTCCTGCTACATTTTGATGATTATAACTTATCTATTGCGACTTTTTCTTATCATTGTTTTGCCAATTTTGATCTTGTCTCTTAAGAATGTTGTGTTGCGTTTTGTCCCCAAATGTCTTATCTATGTTGCAATTTGACCTCTTGAGATGTGTCATATTTGACTTGATCATCACAAATTGACAAAACAGAGTTTTGTGTATCTTGTAATGGTGATCAAAGTGACATAATCCCGAGAGTGTGCCTTATCTCTTTAAGTGCTTTAGTTCTATGACTATGTCTTAGGATTACCAATGCCTTGGTGTTCTATTTCATATGTTCTTATCGTCTAAGCTATATTTCACATCTAACATTATCATCCTGCATATATCTTTCTTTGTGGATGTGATTGGTACAAATACTATGGCTGGCATCATTGCATCGGTTAACCAAGCCACAACTGCCCCACCTAGCACACATACTGATAATGAGATTCTTCCTTATGTTGACTGGGTGCCAATTGGGAAAATAAACTACTTCATAGATGTGGAAAAAACTCAACCAAACCCTATCTACAAAATTGCAGTGGACATAATGAAGAACACGAACTTCTTCGGTGCTCTTACGTTATGCTCCACAATCCTGTCAATCTACATTCAGCAATTTTAGGATACGGTCAAATGGAATAAAATCACTGCAATTTACAGCTGTCAACTGGATGATACATGGTATGAGCTCACCAAGGACACCATCCGTGAAGCCCTTCAAATCACACCAGAAGATCCAACACACCCTTTCACTCCCCCACCAACCACCGATGAATTGATCAAGTTTATCATTGACTTGGGATATTCGTCTGTCATCAATAAGATTTTTGCAGTTATCACTAATGAAATGTTTCAACCATGGAGGGAAATTACCACTATTCTCAACCTATGCCTAACTGGTAAAACATCTGGGTTTGAAAGACCAAGGGCTCTAATTTTGCAAATCTTGTGGGGAGTGGTGAATCAAGCTAACATAGACCATGCTGAATGAATGTGGGAGGAGTTCACACAATCGATTCACACCTTCATTGCTGACAAAGCTAAGACAACACAAAATATCAAGGGCAAGAAAACGTTTCACAAGTGGGTGATTCCTTTCATCAGGTTTTCCAAAATTATAATCAAGCACCTTCAGGCCAAGCATCAGTTCAATCCAAGGAACGAATCTGCTCTTCATCTAGCCACATATGAGCATATTCTTAGAAATCTGAGTTTTATTGCTAAAGGTTTGAATCAGGAGATATTTGGCAGGGTAGTTCTAGATTCTCTAATCATTGAAGATATTCTCAATGCCAAGTACTTCAAAGATTTTCTGAACAAAGCAACCATGACTGTCGCCGGTGAATCACCTAATCTAACACCAACCAAATCAACCAAAACATCATCAAAGTCGTCCAAATCATCATATGCCACCCTTCCTAAGAAGCGACAAGAAAAATCTACTACTGTCGATCCATCTACGTTAATCAAGAAGAAGAGAAATGGTGGGTCAGGAAAGGGAAGAGGGTCAAAGAAACAAAGAATAGAGCCAACCCTTATGGATGTTAATGATTTCAACCTTCAATAGGGTATTGAAGCAAGTTTAGTGGAACAGGAGGAGTCTGCAAGACGTCCAAGGAAGGGTGTGCTGAGAAATGTCACTCCCTTCTAGTAGTTGAAGGAAAGGGAAAAGGTGTAGAAGAAGTTGAGCAAGTGGCTTGAACTTTGTTGAATATCTCTTCTTCAGCTCTCAAGACCACAAGTAAATATGTACTCTAGAAACATAGCACAGAGTCATCATCAGCCAAGGAGATAAGTGGAGCTGAAGAGGAACGTTCTCTAACTCCTGAGCTCAATGTCAAGTCCAGTGACACTGAGTCAAATACTTAGGAGAACGAGGGTGGTAATGTTGACATGACTGAACCAGAAGTCCAGATGGGGACTCATACTAAAACTGGTACCATTAAAGGGTTTGACTCAGGGAACAAGGAAACAGAGACTGTCGTGCGAGATAGTGGGTTTACATCAGAGGAGTTCGTGAATCAAGCTTACCCGAATATCCAGGAAAATATCAAGCAAAGGAATGACGATCAAATGCACCTAAATGAAACTAACAACTCTTCTGAAACCTTGCCTTCGTACCAAATCCTTGAACAAGACTTCAACTTTGGAGACCAATTCATCAAAGATAAACCGTCTGATGCTGAATTGGAAAAGACCAATAATGAAAAAGATGTCATTTCTATGTTTTCAGTCACCATTCAACAGGATACATCTACTGTTCCACCTATGTCTGTCCCTACACCAACACCCTCAATCGCTACACCATCAACTGCACTTCTACCTCCCATTACAACTGAAGCTACAACAACAACCATTATTACAACCGCACTACCACCACCACCACCTACAAGCAGAAATATTGAGCTACAACTGGAAGATGCTTTGAAACGTCTTAAAGCCCTTGAAAAGCATAACCTGCTGAACAAAGTTAAAAATCACTATCTTCACTTGTCAAAGATGGAACGTCTTAACTTCGATCATGAAGTGATTAACACGATAGAAGATCAAGTTAAAAATGCGGTCGAATGGGCAATGAAAACTCCTTTGTATACAAGGTTAAGATCTCTCCACATCGGACATGAAAGAGATTATCCAACAATATATGTATGAGACTGATGAATACAAGGAGCATGAAGACCATACACTGCTATACAACGCTCTTCAGAAATCAATGGATCATGATAACTATGTGCAGTATTTGAAGGATATCGAGGAACTCCAGGAAAAGAAAAAGAGGAGATATGATCTACAAAAACCACCATTGGGGTCTCCTCCTCCACCTTCTGGTGGTGCAGGTTCATCTAGAATCAGTGGAACTTCGGGTACTTCTGATACTACAAAGACAAATCCAACACCACCTCCTCCACCATCAACATGTCAACCAAAATCCTCAGCTGGCCAAGGCTCTTCTAAGTCTGCCAAAACTTTAGCACATGCTGCCTGGACAACAGTTGACTCTAGATTCAAGCCAGCATTCTATTTAATTCCTGAAGATCATGAAATGAATGAGGAATCAATTCTTGAACAAGAAACTGATTCAGATGAAGAGGATATTTTCACCAGAAAATTTCCAAAAATGAACCGTAACAATAATTTCTGGAAGTTATTCATGAGAGAAGATGATGCAGAAATTCTGATTCAACCTGGTCTGCTCCAACTAGAAATAACTCAGGAATGGTGGAAGGAAGAACATCCTGCAACTCCAGAACCTACATGTACAATTCTTGTATCGATCGAACAATTCGGACAACAATTAGGCAAGTGCCATTGTGGCCAACCATATTTCCCACTAGAGGACTCACTACTGAATATCACCAGGGATATGGGAAGCTTCATAAAGTGGTAATGTGAGAAGCAAGGGATCTCAAAGCTTACACCAAAGGACTTGGAGGGCCCTGCTTATGAAATTGTCAAGGTCTTTCATCCAGACGTAGCTCGCTTGTAGTATCAGATGGAAGAGTGTTATAAACTGTTGACAGATCAATTGGACAATAATGTTCTTAATTTCGATGTCAGCAAACCATTCCTTCTAGGAGGTCCACCTAGTCAAGTTACTATTCAGTCTGACTTCTTCTTCAATAAATATTTGGAGTATTTGCGCATTGTAACAAAGATAACAGGCCTGCACTCTTAATCTCGAAAATAAAAGCTGCAAATTATCATGATGTAGGCTTAGAACAGATGGTTCCAGATCAATTTTGGGCTAAAAAGGAATATGAGTACGACATTGCTGCCTCGTAGGGATCTCACACTGGTGGTTTCACAAAAAGCGCTTCTATATTGAAAGACACAGTGCTGAAAAGAGTCGCAGGGCTGTTCGAACGCACATGCGTATCTTGAGGGTGGTTAGTGTGGATATCTTTCCTATGTACGGATACGATTATTTGAAGAAAATTGTCCTCCGCAAAGCTGCTAAGAAAGAACACGTTATAGAGGAGAATGAATTTAAGAACTTGTATCCAAATGATTTTGAAGATCTTTATCTGTTGAACCTCCAAGGCCATCTTGATCATTTACCCCCGGGACAAGAAAGACTCTTGCTACAGCAATCAATTTATGGATAAGAGGGTAAGTAATTAGACAAAAAGTTGGATACTTTCAGCTTGGGGTGGAAAGCTACCAGACTCAAGTCAATCTAACTAACCTCGATGGGAAGCTGATAATTCTCAAAATGAGCGTGTTTTTAGTAGTGTTATTGTTAGTTTAGTGTATGATAATCGGGTATATTTACACATAATTGTTGCAAAAGTGCAAAAGAAGCATATTTGTATGTGAATGTAGCCAGGTATTATAAAAGGTGAAGAATTGATGATTTCATGCACATTTGGATAATTCCCGAGGAAGAAAGATAAGTGAGGAAGCTCAAGGACTCGACGATTGGAAGCACAAGGATTTCTAAGTGTCTACATCAAATAAATATCAAGTTTCATCTTGGAAATCAGCATCGAAAGCAAGGGAAAAGGCGCGAATCGAGAAAAGTCAAAGAAAGTCAAATAAAGTCAACATTTGCAGTACGGAAGGCTCCCAGCCTATCGGTTGGAGCCCGCAACCGGACCGGCTGGGGAATGGTCAAACTCGCAACCGATCCGGCTGGATAACCTGCAGTTACACTTTCTCTCATTTATTTATGCCCTAACTTCTATTAATCATGGGAGTCCAGTCATTTCCAGTTATTAACTTATTGAGGACGTTTTTGGCTTGTTAGTAAAGGGTTCCTAGCTATATAATGCACCTAGACTTAGTAGTTTAGTGTGACACATCCAAAAGAGTAATAGGCTTACACAAAGGCTATTACCAACCCATTTTATTCATCCCAAAAGTCATATTCTGCTGTAAAACGTCCAAGAGAGTGGTGAGACCAATTCTCAACCATTGTGTAATCATTTAGAGTTGTACGGGTAGTCTAAGACGATTGGAGGCGTGTGGTTCTATAGTTCCACAATTTTCTTGTCCTTGTAATCTGAAGTTTAGGTATTTTTATGAACTTTGTTATGAATCTCTATTCTATTGAATTATATGAATTACATTGTTACTACTTGATTGGTGCTAAACCGTCAAGTTTTATCACACAAGCTAGCCACTTGTGAATGGCTAACCGTAATAAACTTCAGACAGCTCAGACACCAATGCAATGAAGATCAGGAGAGTATAGTGTTTCCCCAGGTCGTTAAGTCCCAACGAACTGTGCGAGAATAATCAAACGAATAGTGATCGAGAGAATTTGAATGGGAAAGGGTTATGATTGATTATACCTAAAAGAAAAAGTATATAAACTACAGGGGCTTAAATGCAAATTAAAGAAAATTAAAAAGATAAATTATATTAAATAAACGCTATCACTATTTTTAAAATGATGTTTTTGATTTTTCTTTTATAAAACTTAAATTAAAAACTACGTGACGTACAAAAGAGAATGTGAAACTTAAACAATATTAATCCTAAAAATATAAAAATGACATTTTTACAATCCTAATGACAGGAGAAAATTTTTAGAAAAAGAAAATTATTTTTAAAACTATTTATCTAATTATTATTAATTAAAAACTATTTTTACTTATTTAATAATACCCTAAAATACAAGAAAATATGAAATGAAGCTTGAAAAATGAAATTATGACTTAGAAAAATCTAAAATAACTAAAGAGAATTTTCAAAACTAATTTTGTATTTTTATGATTATTTTTGTATTTTCTATGAATTAAAAACTATTTAAAACTAATTAAATTGCTAAAAATTACAAATTAAACTAAGAAAAATATGGAAAATATTTTTTTGACTTTTTATATTTATCTTAACCTAGGAAAAATGAAAACTTATTTTTTTTGAAGTTTTTCTGATTTAATTGTATTAAAAGCTAATTAAAAATGCCTAAAAACTGTTTTAAATGAAGAAAAATATCAAAATGAACTAGAAAAATATGAAAAATTCAGGAAAAGTCTAAAATAATATTCTGAATCTAAGAAAAATATAAAAACAGTAGCTTATGTGAAGGATTATGAAGCTGCAGAGAAAAGTGCTTATAAATAAGCACTTGAATTAAGCAAATGAACACAAAAAGCTACCAAACTGTTGCTGAAGCTAATTTATACTAAGGTAAGCTGATTCTAACTAATTCCAACTAATCCTAACAAGCTACAAGCTCAGTTTATGCTTTGAAGCTTAAAAGTGATTATTTGGCCAAACAGTCCCTACTACCCTAGTTTAAGCTAACCTACAAGCTTATCAAATGAACTTTAGAGAAAACTAAAATTGTGGTCCTCAAGTAGACCAACCAAAGAGTCTACAAACCAAAATTGAGCCCTAGACAAGCTCTCATGAGCTTGTTGTGAGCTTTGCACAAACCTGTGCACACTCAGTTGTTACTGAGTGTGTGCACAGGGCACATAAGTGCTTATTCAACAGCTGATTTGAACCTTTAAAAAGCTTTGAAAAAATTTAGTAAAATATGTTTCCTCTTTTTGACCAACTGAGCTAGAAAATGTCCAAGTTTAAGAGATTTTGATGAAGAAATGAGCTCAAGAAAATTACAAAAAGTTATGTGAAAACTGCATTTTTTAATTTTGACTATTTTATGACAGAAATGAAAGGTTGACTATTGTGAGATTTGATCCTCAAAAGCAGATTGTATATGATGATTTAAGATGTAATAAGACCTAAATAAGCTATATCAACTATTTCCAATCCTATCCTAAGCCATTTTACCAACTGCACAAGCTACAGATTTTAAGCAATAATGATTTTAAGATCATTTTGACTTTTGAAACTAGCAGGTACAATACTAAGATTTGAAATGACTAAATTGGTACTAATCAAGGTTGAAGCAGCTAATAGCTATCACTATAAAGCACTGAATCACAGTTATACTCCTAAACCAAACACTCCTTTTAAAATTTTTAAATAACAATTTTAGCTAGCAAATACTATCCTACTTATGCAGAGATTCAAACAAGTAAATTACTAAGATCCTACAGTTATAATAACACTAAATCAGATTCTAAACACAATCAAGCATGAACATGTGAATATCAGTTTTGAGCATGAAACTTACAAGAGGTCCAGTCATTTTTTTAGCATTATAACAGTAGGAAACCAACTTAAACATCAAATCAAACCCAATCCAAGCTCTGCAACACCCAATATCCATTTCCATCACTGCTTGAACCAAAATCTCTGCACAGGTTGACTTTTGTTGACCAATTACCAATTTTGATTGAAACTGAGTTCTAAGCTTACCAAAAGCTATCAATAGCTCACATAAGCTTATTTGAATTTAACAATAAGCTACTAGAGGCTTGGATGTAAGAGTTTGAAACTGATTTTCTTAACAGTGGACATGAAAACATGAAATATTTATATAACCTTGAATTGATGCTTGAAAATAATTTCAATACACTGGAACAACTTAGTTTGATACAATTAAGTTGGAAATTACAATTTAGAAGCTAATTTAAACTTGGAAAATTAAGAACGACATACATAAAATTAAAAACTAAAAACTAAGTACTGCCCTTCTCTTGTTTCCCTTTCTTCTTTTTATACACCAAAACTGCTTCTCTCACATCTCTGAGCAAATTCCACTTGTTTCCAGAACCATTGGATCACTAGACTCATTTTTGGCCGTTTGATCAACTTTTGGCGCCAAAATGGTTTTTATGCCAGTGGGGTTCTGATAACTTGGACAGGGAAAGGGGAGGTGTATGTGAGCTAGTGGTGAGGTGATGGGAGAGTGGGTGTGATGATGATGGAGTAGGGAGGAAGGGATAAGGTGTTGTAGGCAAGTGGTGGGAAGAGATAAGGTGGGCGGGAGAAGGGAAGGTTTGACTGGGGTGTTGACTTGGGGGATTTAATATTATGGAAGGGGTCAAAAACAGGGGGTCCAAAGGGATTTGGCAGGGGCCAAAGGATACAAAGGGTCATGGCTTGTTTTAATAACATAAGGACCAAATTGTAATTTCTGAAAGACCAAGGACCAATTCTGCTAATTTATCAAAGTTGTTCCAAGGGACCAAAAATGACAAGTTTCAATAGTACAAGGACCAAAATAGACATTTTCAAACTTCCAAGGACTATTTATGACAATTTTCAAAGTTTAGGGACCTAAGTTGTAATTTTGCAATTTTAAATCTCAAGGACCAATTTTGACAACTCATGAATTCCTAGGGACTTGAAATGATATTTTTCTTTATTTTGTTTTACCAGGGACTGTTTTTGACAACTTTTGAAACTTGGGGGACTAAAACTGCCAATTATGCAAACTTGATACGTTTTTCACCATATTTTGATATTTTTGCATTTAAAACACATAAAACACTTATTTGTGATATTTTTATCATTTTGATTCATTTCTGAGTGTTTTCAGATGTTTTTGCAGTTTAAATGGTACAAAAATGATGAGTATTTAGACACTCATCAATCCCCCATACTAAGATATTGCTAGTCCCTAGCAATGTTTTGAGAAAAATTAATGGATTTCATCTCTTTACCAAAAGCCATTACTTCTGGAGTAGCCAAATGTTTCAGTTCAAGTAAGAACCTTGGTACAACGATAACCAAATAATTTTGAGCAAACCACCAGCTTTCAACGGTTTTGATTTGTCTTTACCAGAAGCCGTTTGCTTCGGACTAGCCAACTCTTAGATAAAATATCTTTGGTGAGCTGATTACCAATTATGGTTTTCCAACCGCCTTTACCACAAGCCATAAACTTGCGGGCTAGCCAACTCTTCACTTTTAAGGATATGGTGAGTTGAACACCATACAATTTTAGGCAAATTGCAAGCCGTCAACGGATTTGAGATATCTTTACCAAGAGCCGTTTGCTCCTGGATTAGCCAATCCTTTTGTTTATTAGACATGGTGGACTGATAACCGTAATCTGAGTAAGTGAAAAACACTTACTCCAAAAAAAATTTTGGCCAAAAATGGGGGAATTGGGTGGTATAATTACATGATAAAATTCGTGAGAATTCTTCCCCACACTAGAAATGAATATTGCCCTCAATATTCAAAGTACCGGCGGTTATGCCGAAACATAGAACGTAAAAGGGAAATACTACGGCCATTATTTAGCAAGATTTTTTTTTTTTTTTTTTGAAACTCTTATATACAACAGCGGGGGGCATCTCCCCCACACTAGGGTGGTAGAAAGTAGAAAGAATTCAGAAATATGGGTGAAAACCCATATGGCATGCTACTGTTTTTGATTCCCGAGTCGCTAGCTTGACTCGATCCCCGCATTCATTGGGTCATGGGGAAAGTTTGTAGATCCGGGACAACCACAGGAGGAATGTCCTCTCCAAAATAATGCTTCAACCGATGAACATTTACTTTAAAGTTTGGACCATCGGGTTGAGATAACTCAATGGTTCCATAAGGAAATACTTTAGTGATGGTGAATGGTCCAGACCAGCGGGATTTTAGTTTTCCCGAGAAAATCTTCAATCTTGAATTGAAAAGAAGGACTCGATCACCGACGTTGAAAACGCGGTTTTTGATTTTGGAGTCATGAATCTTCTTTGTCTTTTCTTTATAGATCAAAGAGTTCTCGTATGCATGATCACGGAGTTCATTTAATTCATTCATTTGAACTTTCCGGTGATCACCAGCTGTCCGAATATCGAAGTTGGCATGCTTCAAGGCCCAGTATGCCTTGTGCTCAAGCTCAACCGGCAGATGACATGCCTTCCCGTATACAAGCTTGTATGGAGTACACCCGATGGGTGTTTTATAAGCTGTACGGAAGGCCCAGAGTGCGTCGTCTAGCTTATCTGACCAAGAGGCACGGTTTTAAGCCTACTGTCCTCTCCGAATTCTTTTAATCCCTCGGTTGGAAACTTCCACTTGCCCACTTGTTTGGGGGTGGTACGCAGTAGAGAGACGGTGAGTTACACCGTACTTTTGCATGACTCTATCAAACTGGTCATTGCAAAAATGCGTACCACGATCACTGATTATAGCTCGTGGAGTTCCAAACCTAGCAAAAAGAGATTTTAAGAATTTCACAACAACTCGGGCATCATTGGTGGGCAAAGCTTTCGCTTCAACCCATTTTGACAGATAGTCAACGGCCACGAGTATGTATTTATTACCGCGAGATGAAGGAAATGGCCCCATAAAGTCAATGCCCCAGATGTCAAAAATCTCACACACTTGAATGGCGTTTTACGGCATTTCATTTCTTTGTGAGATATACCCGTGACGTTGACAAGCGTCACAGGTTTTGACAAACTCATGGGCATCCTTGTAAATCGTGGGCCAATAAAATCCGGAATCAAACACCTTCTTGGCGGTGTAGTTGGGGCTATGATGTCCCCCAGTAGGTCCAGAATGGCAAGCCTTGAGAATGTCATTGGCTTCCTGACCATACACACATCGCCTGATGACTTGATCCGCGCAAATTTTGAATAAGTAGGGGTCGTCCCCGAAGTAATGTTTTACATCTTTAAAGAATTTGTTTTTCTGTTGGGACGACATCCCTTTCACCACAAAGTTACCCGCATGGTAATTTGCAAAGTAAGCAAACCATGGGGTAGAAGAGTCTCCACGAAAAGAAACCACATTGAGTGTTTCGAGAGGAAATGTTTCATTTATTTTCTTTTTCGCGAACACATCCTGGTGAGGGTTTTCTAGACGGGACAGATGATCAGCAGCCAGGTTCTCAGCTCCTTTTTATCACGTATAATGATATCAAATTCTTGGGGGAGGAGAACCCAACGGAGCAATCTCGGCTTTGCATCTTGTTTTGCAAAGAGATATTTGAGAGCCGAGTGATCCGTATACACCACGCATTTGGTCAATATAAGGTATGGCCGAAATTTCTCAAACGCATACACCACAACTAATAATTCTTTTTCTGTAGTGGTGTAATGGGTTTGAGCTTCAGTCATAGTCTTGCTCGCGTAGTGGATAGGCTGAAAATGCTTGGTTTTACGTTGCCCCAAGACTGCACCGATAGCAAAATCACTTGCATCGCACATGAGCTCAAAGGGTAAATCCCAGTCGGGGGCAACTAGAATGGGTGCTTCCGTAAGCTTTTTCTTTAGTGTTTCAAAAGCTTTGATGCACTCAGTTGAAAAGATAAAAGGAGCATCTTTTTCAAGAAGATGGGTCATAGGCCGAGCGATTTTAGAAAAATCTTGTATGAATCTGCGATAAAACCCGGCATGACCAAGAAAACTCCTAATACCTTTGACGGTAGTAGGATGAGGCAATTTGGCAATAACATCAACTTTTGCTCTATCTACCTCAATACCGTTTTTGGAAATCTTATGGCCAAGGACTATGCCTTCTTTGACCATAAAGTGGCTCTTCTCCCAATTTAGACAGAGATTGGTGTCTTCACACCGGTTTAGCATTTTATCTAAATGGGAGAGACATGTTTGAAATGAGTCCCCAATGACCGAGAAGTCATCCATAAACACCTCCATTGTTTCCCGATCATGTCGTGGAAAATTGCCATCATACATCGTTGGAACGTGCCGGGAGCGTTACATAGGCCAAAAGGCATACGTCTGTAGGCAAAAGTTCCGTATGGGCAGGTGAATGTGGTCTTTTCTTGATCCAGCGGATCAATGGGGATCTGAAAATATCCTGAGAAACCATCTAGGAAACAATAGTATTCGTTCCCTGCTAATCTCTCAAGCATCTGATCCATGAAGGGTAGAGGAAAATGGTCTTTACGGGTGGCTTCGTTTAACTTGCGATAGTCAATGCACACACGCCATCCCGTAACCAATCGAGTTGGAATTAACTCGTTTTCTTCATTTGTGACAATAGTTATGCCACCCTTTTTTGGAACACAGTGAATTGGGCTAACCCAAGGACTATTAGAGATCGGGTAAATCAAACCGGCATCAAGAAGTTTGAGAACTTCTTGTTTGATAACCTCATGAATCTTAGGATTCACCCTTCTCTGATGTTGGACTGCTGGCTTGAAGTCATCCTCCATTAAGATTTTGTGAGTACAAAACTCAGGGTTGATACCCTTAATGTCGGAGAGTTTCCAAGCAATTGCTTGCTTGTGTGACTTCAAGACCTTTATGAGAGCAGTCTTTTCCTCCTCAGTTAATTCTTTAGCAATTATGACGAGTAATTTATCATCACCCTCCAAGAATGCATACTCGAGATGAGGAGGTAGGTCCTTAAGTTCAACCTCGGGAAATTCTTCAGTAGATGTTTGAACTGACTTGATTTCCTCAATCGTGATCTCTTTCGGAGGGAGTGAAGGTAATGGATCTTCATTTAACAATTGCTCAAGATAAAGGATATCTCCCTCCGAATCATAAACACCATCAATTCCTGGCGGAATTGATTCATCAATGGCAAGAAACTCATCGATCTCTTCTAGAAAGAAGTCACCTCCCTCAAACGGAGTGAGAGAGGGGGAAGAGTCGGCAATGATAGGTTGAGAAGATGTGGTGGAGTTCCCACTCACAAATTATGAAAATAACCAAGAAACTCTTGAGAGTACTCCTCTGAAGCAATATCAATTAAATCGATTCGATTAACCGATTCAGCATCATAATTTGAGGAGTACCTCGAAGTTTGATCAAGGTTAAAGGTGACAGCTTCATTACCCACACGTAATGTGATTTCTTGCTCAAATACATCAGTGAGAGCACGGCCCGTTCTCAGGAATCCTCGTCCAACAATGAGGGGAACCCGAGGATCGGCATCGAAATCAACAACCACAAAGTCAGCTGGAAAATGGAACTTTCCTACTTTCACGAATACATCCTCGGCGATGCCAAGAGGACGCGATATAGAACGATCTGCAAGCTCAAGAGTCATGCAGGTAGGAACAAGTTCTGGAAGAGAAAGTTTCTTCCATACTGAATAAGGCATCAGATTGATGCTTGCACCAAGATCGGCAAGGGCAAAGCATTCAATCATTCCTGGAAAAACACAAGGGAGAAGAAATTTTTCCAGGATCTCCTAGCTTCTCGGGAAGCTTCTTTAACAAAACTGCTGAGCAGTTCTCGTTCAAAGGAGTTTTAGCCATTTCAAACAGTTTTTCCTTGTTGCTTAACATGTGTTTGAGAGTTGATGCAAACTTGGGCATCAGCATGATGGCATCCGCAAAGCTTATGTCAAAATGTAGTTCTTGGAAAATTTGAAAGAATTTTTCCATTTGATGACTGGCTTTTTCGCGGAGCTTTTGCTCATTTAAACGTGAGGGGTAAGGAATAGAAGTTTTGGATTTGGGGTTTTCAACTGGAGGTTCAAAAACAACTCCAGGTTTGGTTCTGGGTTTCGGGACAACCTGAGGATGGACATTGCTGGTACTTCCGTTATTAGTAGGAAGTTCCTTGTCTTTTGTCGCCTCAGGTTCACTTTCCACTACCTTCGGGAGAGAAGAAGAAGAGGTAGTAGGAATAGCGGGTCCATCATACGAAACACCACTTCTGGTTGTGATCGCCTTTGCATCTCCCCTCGGATTAGCGATCGTGTTGCTAGGTAAAGTACCTGAGCCCGAGGGTTGATCATTTAAAGACTTCTTGATGTCAGAAATCTGGCTAACCAACAACCTATTCATTTCCTCTTGGGATTTCATGAATTGTTTCAACAACTCATCAGATGATGGTCCAGTTGGAACAATGGCTTGATTTTGCACAGGAAAATTCTGGCCTCTATTGTTTGGATTAGGACCTTGATTTTGAAAATTTCCTTGATTATTGCCATGAAAGTACCCAGGGTTGAAATTCCCCTGACCTTGGTTTCTATTAAAATTTCCTTGGTGTTGGAAGTTTTGACTTTGATTTTGAAAACCGTTATTTTGACTAAAATTACCTTGGTTTTGAAAACCTTGGTTTGGTCTATTCTGATTTTGATTACGGTTTTGGTTTTGGTTGAAACCGGGTGGTCCAGGGTAGTGGTTAGGACGGTGGTTCGGGTCCATAGGAGCACGATATTGGTTGCCTCCTGAATTGGAAATCCCGCCCACAGCGTTTGCTTCAAAAGGGTTACCCTCGGTGGCCATACAGTCGTAATAGGCATGGGGGCCACCGCAAGTAACACAGACTTCCACTTTCTTAACTTCAGCAGGAGGTGAAGTTTGTGGAAAAGAAACTTTCTTTTGGTTGGAGAGAACCAAAGCTTGAATTGCTTCCGTGAGTTTGTCAATCTTAGCATCGCTGCTAGATTGACTCACGGGTGATGAAGAAGAAGGACCAACACTGACTTGGGAAACAACCAGTTTGCTTCGTGCAGTGCGGACTTTAGACTTGTTTTCAATTATCGTTAAAGCTTCTTTTAGAGTTTTGCTCAAGAAATTTCCTCCAGCGGAGGAATTGAGAGAATCTTGATCAGATTGACTCACTCTATTATAGAAAGTATCGAGTTGCATCAACTCGGAGAAACCGTGGTGAGGACATTTGCGGAGCAATTCCTTAAAACGATCCCATGATTCACTGAAGGGTTCATCAAACTTTTGTGTGAACTTGATGATTTCATTTTTAAGACTCGTGGTTTTGGAAGGTGGATAAAACTCGTTCACAAATTTCTTCACCAGGTCTTCCCATGTTTCGATTGATTTAGGGGGTTGTTTTTCAAGCCAAATCCGGGCTTGCCCCTCAAGGGAAAATGGGAACAGAAGAAGCTTGACAGCATCTGTGGGGACATTCTTGTATTTGATGGTAGATGCAATCTTGTTAAACCATCGAATGTGAGCATGAGGATCATCCCGCTCAAAACCATAGAATTGACTTGAGGTTTCAAGATTCAGTAACCCGGTTTTGAGTTCAAAAATTTCAGCCACAATGGCTGGGATAACAATAGCATCTCCATATCCGTCGATGGGTGCCTGGAGAAGCTCACACATAGGACGTTCTTCCGCCATGATAGCGGAAGTAGTGTGAGCAGTCCGGATCTTAGATCCGACTGATGGGGCAGAAAGTCTACGGACACGCCTTCTTGGAATCCTGACAAGCTCACGAAATGGGCTTACAGACCTAGAAGAGCGAGTGCGCATACACTAGAGTTAACTCTAAGAGATCTCAGAGTTAAGGAAGGGAATTATGAAAAGAATTATGAAAATGGGGTAAGAAGAATCTTTTTGGGTTTTATGGTTTTGATAAGTAGATATAACAACAAATCCAATTAAAACAATATCGAGGAAAAACAACAGTGAACTTAAACCAATAATCACAAGACGAATGGCTTCTTTGAAAAAGGTACACCACTCACAAGGACACAAAGGCAAGTTTTAATCTTTGGTTCGGGAACTTATTATGGTCGTACCCCCAGTTAGGTAGTACACTGCCTTGGTTTGCGGTGGTAATTTTTTATGTTGTTATTATTAAACAAAGAAAACGAAAAATCTTTTTGCATTTTTATCTTTGATATATATATAGAAACAAAAGGAAAATATTTTTGTGTTTTATACGTTTTGAGCTGTTTTTGGGTTTTTGGATTTTTTATAAGAAAATATATATATAGATATAGATGGTATAAACAAGGAGTGAATATTCAAATCACTAATCTGCTAAGCGTAAGATAATTAGCACAGCTCCCCGGCAGCGGCGCCAAAATTTGATTGGTGCTAAACCGTCAAGTTTTATCACATAAGCTAGCCACTTGTGAATGGCTAACCGTAATAAACTTCAGACAGCTCAGACACCAATGCAATGAAGATCAGGAGAGTATAGTGTTTCCCCAGGTCGTTAAGTCCCAACGAGCTGTGCGAGAATAATCAAACTTATAGTGATCGAGAGAATTTAAATGGGAAAGGGTTATGATTGATTATACCTAAAAGAAAGAGTATATAAACTACAGGGGCTTAAATGCAAATTAAAGAAAATTAAAAAGATCAATTATATTAAATAAACGCTATCACTATTTTTAAAATGATGTTTTTGATTTTTCTTTTATAAAACTTAAATTAAAAACTACGTGACGTACAAAAGAGAATGTGAAACTTAAACAATATTAATCCTAAAAATATAAAAATGACATTTTTACAATCCTAATGACAGGAGAAAATTTTTAGAAAAAGAAAATTATTTTTAAAACTATTTATCTAATTATTATTAATTAAAAACTATTTTTACTTATTTAATAATACCCTAAAATACAAGAAAATATGAAATAAGGCTTGAAAATGAAATTATGACTTAGAAAAATCTAAAATAACTAACGAGAATTTTCAAAACTAATTTTGTATTTTTATGATTATTTTTTTATTTTCTATGAATTAAAAACTATTTAAAACTAATTAAATTGCTAAAAATTACAAATTAAACTAAGAAAAATCTGGAAAAATATTTTTTGACTTTTTATATTTATCTTAACCTAGGAAAAATGAAAACTTATTTTTTTTGAAGTTTTTCTGATTTAATTGTATTAAAAGCTAATTAAAAATGCCTAAAAACTGTTTTAAATGAAGAAAAATATCAAAATGAACTAGAAAAATATGAAAAATTCAGGAAAAGTCTAAAATAATATTCTGAATCTAAGAAAAATATAAAAACAGTAGCTTATGTGAAGGATTATGAAGGCTGAGAGAAAAGTGCTTATAAATAAGCACTTGAATTAAGCAAATGAACACAAAAAGCTACCAAACTGTTGCTGAAGCTAATTTATACTAAGGTAAGCTGATTCTAACTAATTCCAACTAATCCTAACAAGCTAAAAGCTCAGTTTATGCTTTGAAGCTTAAAAGTGATTATTGGGCCAAACAGTCCCTACTACCCTAGTTTAAGCTAACCTACAAGCTTATCAAATGAACTTTAGAGAAAACTGAAATTGTGGTCCTCAAGTAGACCAACCAAAGAGTCTACAAACCAAAATTGAGCCCTAGACAAGCTCTCATGAGCTTGTTGTGAGCTTTGCACAAACCTGTGCACACTCAGTTGTTACTGAGTGTGTGCACAGGGCACATAAGTGCTTATTCAACAGCTGATTTGAACCTTTAAAAAGCTTTGAAAAAATTTAGTAAAATATGTTTCCTCTTTTTGACCAACTGAGCTAGAAAATGTTCAAGTTTCAGAGATTTTGATGAAGAAATGAGCTCATGAAAATTACAAAAAGTTCTGTGAAAACTGCATTTTTTAATTTTGACTATTTTATGACAGAAATGAAAGGTTGACTATTGTGAGATTTGATCCTCAAAAGCAGATTGTATATGATGATTTAAAATGTAATAAGACCTAAATAAGCTATATCAACTATTTCCAATCCTATCCTAAGCCATTTTACCAACTGCACAAGCTACAGATTTTAAGCAATAATGATTTTAAGATCATTTTGACTTTTGAAACTAGAAGGTACAATACTAAGATTTGAAATGACTAAATTGGTACTAATTAAGGTTGAAGCAGCTAATAGCTATCACTATGAAGCACTGAATCACAGTTATACTCCTAAACCAAACACTCCTTTTAAAATTTTTACATAACAGTTTTAGCTAGCAAATACTATCCTACTTATGCAGAGATTCAAACAAGTAAATTACTAAGATCCTAAAGTTATAATAACACTAAATCAGATTCTAAACACAATCAAGCATGAACATGTGAATATCAGTTTTGAGCATGAAACTTACAAGAGGTCCAGTCATTTTTTTTAGCATTATAACAGTAGGAAACCAACTTAAACATCAAATCAAACCCAATCCAAGCTCTGCAACACCCAATATCCATTTCCATCACTGCTTGAACCAAAATCTCTGCACAGGTTGACTTTTGTTGACCAATTACCAATTTTGATTGAAACTGAGTTCTAAGCTTACTAAAAGCTATCAATAGCTTACATAAGCTTATTTGAATTTAACAATAAGCTACTAGAGGCTTGGATGTAAGAGTTTGAAACTGATTTTCTTAACAGTGGACATGAAAACATGAAATATTTATATAACCTTGAATTGATGCTTGAAAATAATTTCAATACACTGGAACAACTTAGTTTGATACAATTAAGTTGGAAATTACAATTTAGAAGCTAATTTAAACTTGGAAAATTAAGAACGACATACATAAAATTAAAAACTAAAAACCAAGTACTGCCCTTCTCTTGCTTCCCTTTCTTCTTTTTATACACCAAAACTGCTTCTCTCACATCTCTGAGCAAATTCCACTTGTTTCCAGAACCATTAGATCACTAGACTCATTTTTGGCCGTTTGATCAACTTTTGGCGCCAAAATGGTTTTTATGCCAGTGGGGTTCTGATAACTTGGACAGGGAAAGGGAAGGTGTATGTGAGCTAGTGGTGAGGTGATGGGAGAGTGGGTGTGATGATGATGGAGTAGGGAGGAAGGGATAAGGTGTTGCAGGCAAGTGGTGGGAAGAGATAAGGTGGGCGGGAGAAGGGAAGGTTTGACTGGGGTGTTGACTTGGGGGGTTTAATATTATGGAAGGGGTCAAAAACAGGGGGTCCAAAGGGATTTGGCAGGGGCCAAAGGATACAAAGGGTCATGGCTTGTTTTAATAACATAAGGACCAAATTGTAATTTCTGAAAGACCAAGGACCAATTCTGCCAATTTATCAAAGTTGTTCCAAGGGACCAAAAATGACAAGTTTCAATAGTACAAGGACCAAAATAGACATTTTCAAACTTCCAAGGACTATTTATGACAATTTTCAAAGTTTAGGGACCTAAGTTGTAATTTTGCAATTTTAAATCTCAAGGACCAATTTTGACAACTCATGAATTCCTAGGGACTTGAAATGATATTTTTCTTTATTTTGTTTTACCAGGGACTGTTTTTGACAACTTTTGAAACTTGGGGGACTAAAACTGCCAATTATGCAAACTTGATACGTTTTTCACCATATTTTGATATTTTTGCATTTAAAACACATAAAACACTTATTTGTGATATTTTTATCATTTTGATGCATTTCTGAGTGTTTTCAGATGTTTTTGCAGTTTAAATGGTACAAAAATGATGAGTATTTAGACACTCATCACTACTTGTGTTATGTTATGGTTTTAATGGAGTAATTTGTGAATATACTTGTGTGTAAGGATGTAGGAAATTGTAGGAGTGTTCTTATATGTGATGCATGTAAATGATCTTGTTTAATGAGTTTGTTGGAAAAATTACTAGTTTTGTTTGATTTGTTGGTAAAACATTTTCAAGATAAAGGACCGAAAGGATTTCTCTTATGTTTTATTCCAAAACGTTAAGTGAAAAACTAGTATGGGGATATGGTGATTGACACTCATCATATTTACTTGTTAAAACAAGACAAGAAACGATTTCATCATGAAAAGGTCGAAAGAGTCGTAGGAACAAGTTGAATAAGAATCCTTTACAAACAAATGGATTTTCTAAAAGAATAATCATTGGGCTAAGGACCGAAAGGATTACCTATGTGTTTTTATTCTTAAAATGATTTTACAAAACATAAACCATGGATTGGAAATCATTAGCTTATGATTTGTGCATTGCATCAAGTTTACACCAAGCTTTCATGAACATTCTTTATAATTGACTATGGACTCACAAGTATATGTTTCTTAAATTTGGATTTTTAGAAAAACATCACTTTGAAGGAAGCCTTGACAAGCTTTCTTGTTTAAAACACTTTAACAAATTAAAACGCAAATCCCTTGGGACGATCTCGACTTACCCACCTTTGCTATCACGAACGAGTATACTTGCTCGTATGTGTTAAAGTAATTACCCGGATAAATCGTGTTTTATAAATTTTAAAACTTGCACACGATCGAAAACATCAAGTTTTTGTCGCCGTTGCCGAGGATTTGAGTTGTTTTTAATTTGTTACTTTCTATATATTTGATAGTGTTGGATTTTAGTTTCAAGTGTTTTAAAAAAAAGTTTGGTTTTTCGGCCAACCGATCTGCTGCGCAAGCAACCGATCCGGTTGGTCCTCTCGGTAAAATTTAATGTTTTTTTTTACTTTCTTGATAATCTAGTGATTGTGTTTAAGTTTTTAGCTTATTCCTGTTATTTCTAATTTTTTAGGCTAGTATTGTTGCTTGCTATGTTTGTTTTTTTTATTATTCTTAGATTTTTGCTTTTATATTATCTTTAGTTTTATTTAATCTCTAATTAATTATGTCTTGATTAGTTTAATATCTGATTTAATTTTCAGTTTTAGAAGTTTTTAGTTAGTTGTAAAGAATAGTTATTAAAGTCTAGTTAATATTTGTGTATGCTTAATTAGTATAGTTAATGTTTTAAATTAATAGGTAAATGAGTAGTCACATTTATTAGAGTTAAAGTTTTAATTGATTGTCTTTTATTAATTTTTAATTATCATTAATAATACAATATAAATAAAAAAATAAAAAAAATAAAAAATTTTCTGGAAATTCACTCCAGCCGATCGGTCGGAACCCGTAACCGTTTCGGCTGGGTGAATTGGTCCTGAGGCATACCACCAACCGAATCGGTTGGAGGGCCAACCGATCCGGTTGGATCTCTGGTTAACATTTTTTTATTTTCTTAATTTCAAGTTTTAGCTTTTGGTTTTAGTTTTTATAATTGTCTTTACTTGTTTAGAATGTATTTCTATAGTTTGTTTTAATTGTAACTAACTCTAACGATAATAATTTGGATGATTTGTTTTTGTTTTGTTATATAAGTTTGATATGAATAGTTTGAGTGGTAATTCTGAGTATCTTCGCAATTTGGACGAAATGTTCAAGGATACCGGTAGTTCTTTGGAGATGATTGGAAACATCTTGGAGAAGAGCAAGAAAGAGTTAGCCGTTGGAACGGAATGTTTGGAAAAAGTTGGGGAAAATAAAGGTCCTGTTCCCAAGAAGAATAAGGTAGTGATTTTCACGCAAGCACCTCTCACGGGGTACGATTCACCTTTCATGAAGTTTGGAACACCTTGTAGTGTTGAAGGAGTAAGTGCTTGGGATGCTCAGCTTAACATGGCATATGGGGACAACTACATTGTGGACAAGGTACTTGACAAAATTGGCCATGTTCGGCTAGATTATGAAGGGTATGGAAGGAAAATTGTCAAGAATCTTCGGATCAATATCTATGGCCATATCTTTGATGCTGATTTTGTGGTTTTGGAAGAAGGTGATGCGGATGAACCGGATGTTTGTTTTGGACGTGATTTCCTCGTGACGACTAAGTGCCAATTGGACTTTGCTCTAGGTGAAATGAGAATTAATATTATGGATTTAGAGGAGGAGAAGAATGTGAACGACATGCTCACGGAGTTGTGTAAAAACATGGAGTATGTGAAGAAGGAAAGTGTGGAGGTTGTGAAGATGGAAAAAGCGAGTAGGACGAAGACCTCATCAAATAAACTCACTCCAACCACTACCACCACCAAAAGCAAAGATTACACACCATCACCACCAAATTCTCCAAACACCTTTAAGCCTTTGACACAAGAGCAAAAGGAGGCCATTCTAGAAAACCTGGAACAAAAATTCCTTTAGCTTAATGAAAAGAAACTCGTGATCAAAGTTTTACAAGATTATGTTTTTTACCGCAAGAAACTCGATCCGATTATGTTGGCTAGAGCACGTTTGAAAGACAAGAACCTTACGAATGAAGATAGGGATAGAATTTTGTTTCGGGGGATGTCGAGAAAGGAGAGTCACCCGGGGTAACTTTGTTCTACCAATAAAAGTTAACGGTACCACTCCGGTCTATGCTTTAGAGGACACCGGATAAAGTGTCAATGACATGCCATGTCCGCTATTTAAGAATTTGGGGCAAGGAAACCCTCAACAAAATCAATCGAAGCTAACCATGGCCGATAACTCTCAAGCTAAGGCTATGGGAGAAGTTAAAAATGTGAGGGTACAAATCGCACATCAACCTTATTTAGTCGATTTCCTAGTTTTGGATATTCCGATCGATAAAAGTTTGACTCTTTTGCTTGGAAGACCTTTTCTTCGAACGTGTGGAGCTATAATAGACATGGGAAGGGGGACTATGACCATCGATGACGGAATTGCCAAACAAACTTACTATCCCAAACCAAGGGGTTAAGTTTTGGAGTTCACGGAGGACTTGGAATTTTTGGGTGAAGATGATTTAACTTGTTTTGAAGTGGGGTGTGATGCCCAAGGAAATGCTATGTATGGACCACTTTCCCCACTGTACTTTGATCTAGAAGATGAAATGGAACGAGCACTTGCAATGGAAGCTTTTTACAACCCGTTTAAGAACATTCTTATGTATAAAAAGCTTACGGACTTTCTAGGATCCTTGCCCCGTGCAGTTGAAAAACTTGGAGTGGGGACCCGAGGGAGCAAGTGTATACAAGAGAGAAGAAGGTGATTGGGAATGGCATGTAAAATTCGACATACTATGCCCAAGTGGAAGGTAATTTGTTAGAAAATTCAAGACCCAGAGAGGATATCTTGAAAATTGAATATTTGAGGGGTGATGAAGAGTAGAACACCGCAATAATAACAAGCACTTGTTTGCTTGAGCTTCATATTTTGATGAAATTTACTTTTATGCACTTAGGGATTTTGATTTAATTTTGTTTTTATTTATTATTATGGTTTGAAGTTTATTTAATTAATTCCTTTTTGAGTTTTAGTTTAAGTTTTATGATGATAAGATTTTATGATTTAGTTTTTGAGTTAGTAGTTTAGATGTTGTTGGAATTTGCAAATGGTTGGATGAATGATGTATGCATCTTTAATCGAATTTTTGAGTAAATAATTTTGGCTTGGACGGTAAAATGGCCAAGTAAAGTTAAAAAGGTAAAATTCTGCAAAAATGCAAACCGAAACGGTTGTGTCCATGACTGAATCGATTGAAGGCAAGTATAAGTGCCAAAAATACAATTTTTCCAGAAAAACACACACACACACTAATCCTCCATTTGGATTTCAAAAATTCGACCACCAAGAAGTTGTTTGAAGGTTGTAGTAGTATTGGAAGTTCATCATAGCACCTAAACAAGTAAGCATCTGCAATCAATTAGCTTAATTAAGGATTAATTTGAGTATTTGATTCGAATTGCAAATTAGGTCACCAATTAGGGGTTTTTGATGGGATTCGAATTAAGATGTAATGTTTTGGAATCAAGTGGGTAATTGATATAGGAGTGCATTGCAAAAATAATTGTAGTGATTGATTCAACATTGGATGAGTATTAGATGATTGAATTTTCGGATTCAATTAGGTTGTACCCTTGAATCAAATTATGTTGCAATTGATGATTCCTAGTTGTTAGATGATTCATATTCAATGAATTTTAGATGCCATATTGTTGCTAGAACAATTAATTGATGAACTGAAGTTGAGTTTTGTTTAAGTTCTAAGCATGATGAACTAATGATAAGAGGATGTTTTTGGATGCGAATTAAGAGCAAATTGAGGTTGTAGACATCATTAGTGATGATCAAAGGAAGTTTAGGAGTGAATTAGAATCTAAAAAATCTAGTGGGAAGTTAATTGGAAGGCCATAGCCTAATGCAGAATAGACGACCGAATCGGCTGCGCGAGGCAACCGATCGGTTGGACCAAGGTCAGGGGAGGAGCCGATCGGTTGCCCCTCGACCGAATCGGTTCCAGATTATGTTTTGAAAAAAATTCGAACTTTGAACTTGACCCTAGGGGCTTCTATAAACTTTATCGTTGGTTCTAATGCTCTTATATTAACTTATATTTATGATTTCTACAGAGAAATGTTATAGGTAGTTCGAGTTCGACACGGATTTCAACGAACCCACTCGTGACCAAGTATTGCCAAAGGAATGCACGGAAGAAAGTTACCTATAGCATGCGAGCTGAAGGGAATGTGAACCTGAAGTTTAAAGATCTTACCAATGAGGAAAAACACGCTTTTAGGGAACGTTTATCGAAATTGCAAACTAGAACTATTTCGGTTCAGAGGTTGGTAGATTGGGACTTGTTTAACGAATATGAGTATGAAACTGAGTTGAGGGGTATGATGCGGATGTCTTACATCTATCCGATTGATGGAGACTCGTTCGAGGATTTTTCTTGGGAGAGATCTTTTAGCATTCATGAAGATGTTTACCATGAATGGTGTTTGGAGTTTTTCTCAACAATGTACTTTGAAAGAAAGGTAAACTTGAGAAACATCATGAATGAAATTTGTGTTTGGTTTAGGCTTTGTGGACAGGATCATGCATACACTTTGCCAAGGTTTGCGGTTGCTCTTGGATTGTACGAATCGGATGAGGTTAGTCATCGATTATTTGAAACTCATTTCTTGAGGCTTAAGAGGTTTGAGAAAGATTACCCTAGTGTCCCCGCTTATTGGAATCGCGTGGGAGATCCTTCTTGTACTCGTAGGAATTCTTCAACCCTTAGGAATTCATTGTTGAGAATCCTACATAAGTTGCTAGTATGGGGGACGTTTCATAGAGTTGGAAGCAGGGACAAATGCCAAAATCCGGACTTGTGGATAATGAAGTTGTTGGTGGAGTCCAAGGATGGGAATGCGACTTGGATCATAGCCGAGTATTTGTCTAGGAGATCCCCGGGTATCAAGGGCAATAGCAACATATGTGAAGGTCATTATGTGATGAGGTTGGCAAAGAATCTAGGGTACTTTAATGATAACGAGTTGGCTAAGTGTGATGATCCACAGGTTAGTGAGACGTGGGATGCAAAGAGTTTTAGAAAGGCTTTGAATAGATCAACAAATACTTTGGGAGCATGGATTGACCCACCACCACAGCAGCAGGAGGAGGATAATGTGCCAATGGGTACGACTAGTAGCTTTGACTCGGGTTGGGGTGATTGGAACCGGAACTTAAATGAAATTGAGTGTAGAGATGTATGGAGAGATTTGATGATGTTGAGGAACAACTACGTTAATGATTATTCAATCCTGTTCTTTCAACACATGGCGCAAGAAGCCAATTATCAGTTGCCTCCCTACAATCTGCCTAATGTTCCACCATATCCTTTCCCATACACTTCATATCCTTTAACAATGTCTAAGCACTCCATTAACTTATCACTCGTCTAATATATTTAAATGGGTTATGTTAATAAGTTTTTACATTTTTATAAGTTTTATATTTTATTACTAGCTGGTTTTACATCTCGCATCTTAAAAAAAATACACGTTTGCAATTACCGAGATCAGACTGCACACCGAAGCTCAATTTTTATACAAAAACTAAACCTTACCCTCCCAACTTACTCTCTATACACGGCACAACCACAAGGACACTTGTCCTTGTGGTGTCACTGATTCCTTAGGAAAGAGACCATTTATAGAGATTTGTAGTATATGGGTAACTTAAATGTATTAGATTTGAGCACTGGGATCGTTCCAAGCGAGAGATGAATGAAATTTTCAACTCACGTTGCGTTATTCGGGATTTGAATGGGAAATGGTAATATTTTGATGATTTCTAAACTACGGGGCAAGGGAAAGTAAAGAGAAGCAATTAAAGGCACTAAATCTATGATGCAATTAAGAAATAACAACTAATTATGCAAAATTCAACTAAAATGCAAATTACGATTTAACGAAAACGTGAATTAAATGCAAACTATTCTAAATTAACCCCTAAAAGTGATCTAAAATTATTCTACAGCTAAAAATGCAATTTGAAAATTATCTAAATTTTAAAACTAATTTTTATGATTTTTCTTGATTTAATTTGAATTAAAAACTAATTTATGACTTTTAAAATAAGCCTAAAATACTAAAAATTATGAAAACTAGTGGGAAAATTACAAAACTATTTTTCAAAAATCTTAAATGACTAAAAATAATTTTCAAAAGTGGATTTGTATTTTTCTTACTTTTTATCTAATTTCTATGAATTTAAAACTTTTTAAAACTAATTAAATTGCTATAAAATACTATTTTCAAAATTGGATTTGTATTTTTCTTACTTTTTATGTCTTTATGATTTTTCTTAATCTAGGAAAATTGAAATTCTATTTTTTTCTGAGCTTTTTCTGATTTCTTTCTATTAAAAGTTATTTAAAAAGTATTAAAAACAATTTTAAATGCAGAAAAATAGCTAGAAGCTACTGAAAATTATGAAAAATTCTAGAAAAGTCCTAAATATGATTAAGATGCTATAAAAATTATGAAATGCAGTATGTGAATGCAGGATAAGCTACTTTGATGCAAACTGAAAGGAATAAGCTATGTAAAATAAGCTACAAGCTACTAAACTTATCCAGAAGCTAAATAAAGCTGAATTATGACTATTCTAATCTAAAATGATCAACTGCAACTATTTTTAAACAATTAAGCTAAGCCTAGAAGCAAATAAGCTAAAACTTATTCCTAATATCAATAAACCCAAACAGCCTTAACCACCTAGTTTGCAGCTTATCCACAAGCTAATCAATAAGCTCAAACTAAGATCCAGAGGTTAGAACTTCTAAACCAACTAGAAAACTACTAATAACCCAAATTTGAGCAAGTTTGGACAAGTTTTGAACAGTTTAGAAGCAATTCAAAAACCTGTGATGAACTCAGTATTCACTGAGTTCACAGGTTTGCTGCAAATGACCAGGTTTGAGAGCAGTTTTGATGGATTTATAAAATTCAAAAAATTAAACCAAAAATACCCTGATGTAGATCACCAACCAAATTTGTAAAATCCAAAGTTTCAATAAATTTAGACCACATGTGAAGATTTTAAAATTCCACAAAGATCAGACCCTAGAAAATTTAATGACCATTTTGACTTTTAAGACAGATTTGAATTTTGACATAAATGAATTTTGATTACCTAAAACTAAATGAAAGTGATGAGTTAAGATGAAATAAGACTAGATTAGACTTTGTTAACTATTTTTAAGACTATGCAAGATTTGATGCCTTAACTTCAACTGATATGCAAATGCTAGACTAAGGAGAATGATTTTGACTTTTTCAGAAATTTGATGCAAACTAATGATCAAAATAGCTTTAATATACCTAAAAATGAGTCTAGCAACTAAACTTAACTACTGAACAAACCTCAAGCTTAGATTAAATCTCTTAACCAAACACCCTTTATCTAATCTGATGAGCACTTTTCCAACTCAGAATTCAAAATCTAACTGATAACATTAAATAGTCCTGAATTTTAAGTGTCAATTTCCCCCGATAATGCTTGTAATTTATATCATTTATATGGATTTAGGCTTGTTTTTCATTGTTTTCCACTTTCAGGTAAATTACGAGCATTGGAGCTAAAGAGACGCGAAATTGGAGAAATATCAAAGTTTTATCATAGTATGCTGACTTTGAAGAAGCTATGGCGTAACTCATCTCTCACATTACGCCGTAACTAAACCGTGACTCAGAAAACCAACTCATCAGAAGGTTACGGCGTAACTCTCCCCAAAGATTATGACGTAACTATATTAGGTCAAATGAGGTTCCAAGCCGCTGATAACTACGTTGTAACTATTTCATCAACTACGGCGTAACCAAGTTATACTGAAGATACGGCGTAACCACTCATAAAAAAGTATTTCAGTCAGAGGTACTGTCCTCCATCAAAGACTGCTAAGCAATTAGAAGAAATCCATAACTTCAAACAAGAGGGTGATGAAATGTTATACCAAGCTTGGGAGAGGTATAACGAATTATTATACAAATGCCCTACTCATGACCTTAACACCAACAAAGGTGAACATCTTCTACAAAAGTCGAACATCTCCACAAGGCAAATGATCGATTCTCGGTGATTCCGGTATGATGCCCCTTTGGCTTTAGAAACTATTCAAAAGATGGCAGACCACTCTCACAAATGGCACAATGGAGGGAGCAACCGAAGTAAGAATGGAAATATGGAGGGTCTTGCAGCAATAAACAACAAATTAGAATGTCTCGGAAGGGAAATGAAGAAGCTCAAGGAAAATGTGCATTCCATTCAAGTTGAGCGAAATGGAACTCCACCTATTAAGGAATGTTCCTCCAACAAGGAAGTTAAAAGGATCATAGAAGTTAAATATGGAAGTGAGAACCCTTTCAACAATTACAATAATAACGGGCCCAGATATCGAGAAAAATCCCCAGGATTCTACACAAGAATCAACAACCCTCCTAGACCAAGCCTTGAAGAAATAATGCATAGGCACATCGAAGAATCTACAAAAAAGGGAGATAAACTCAAGGAATGGATGGTCAAGGTGAAAGAAGACACCAATATGAACCTTTGAAACCAAGATGCTCCAATTAAAAACCTCGAAACACAAGTTGGGCAATTAGCTAAAAACCTGGAGACGAGTAATGCTAAAGCTATTGCTCGCAAAGCCATGTTTGCGCAAGATAAAGCAAACAAAGAGCAATGCACATCCTCTATCACAAATTATCTGTCCGGGATTAACTACCTAAGAGAAGATGATAAATCGGAAAATGACGAGGTCCTGCCAAGCCAACTTCCTGAGAAACAGCAATACCGGGAAAGTTTTCTTCTTCCATGCACTATTGGTAATATTAAGATTCCGCATTAGCGATTTGGGGTGGGGTAAACCTTATCTCTACCACTTTGTTTGATAAAATAAAACTTACCAATTTAAAAGAAACAACGATGATGATAGAAATGACTGATTCCTCTAAAGATGTACTAAGGGGAATAGTGAATAATGTGCTTTTAAAAATTGGAAAGTTCTTTTTTTCCACTAATTTTGTGGTAATTGACATGGGGAAGCGGGAGGCTTACAACTTAATTGTTGAACGACCTTTTCTGGCCACTTGTAGGGCTCAAATTAAGGTTTTTGAAAAACAAATTTCTTTGGGAACTGAGAATGAACGAATAACTTTTAGTATGAAAGAGCGTTTAAAACCAAAAGTTGAAATTTCAAATAATATTGATGTTCTTAATGTTCAATCACTAGATCCCCCTCTACATTCTGATCCTGGTACTAATAATATTGGAGAGAATATTGATAATTTCAAGTAGAAATAGGGAAAGATTGTCCAGGGCATTGAGGAAGCTCCAATTCCAAACAAACATTTCTGCAACCCAATATTAACCATGGATATACCCTCACAAGGGTGAAAGACGTGATATTGAATTAGCATTTGAAGATTGGCACAAAATAAGATTGGGGAACTCAAAAATCAGTAAGGGATTGGTTAAGCAGTACAAGTACAATTATCTTACTGACACAATAACTAACGATGAAAGATCAAGCATAAGTATAACAAGTAGTCTTATTACTAAAGATGATGACCAGGGAAAATCATGTGATGAATGCCTTTCATAAAAATTTAGAACATGTGGCATCATTAGTACTGCAAGAAAAAAGGGATTTAACAAATGGATGAACGAGTGCCAACGAGTGGTAGAAGTCGGCCAAGTCCAAAGGCCCCCATAGAGCCCCGCGACTCTGAGTTTAACTTAAAGACTCGTAAATAAAGAAAAGTGCTCTTTCGGGAGATAACCCAAATTATCCCTTTCTTTTTTTTCCATTTCTGTTAGGTTTTGTGTTTTTAACCATTTTTGCAGGAAACGATGAAGTGATTGCTGATGCAGTTGCTGATCTGACCATAATTACGGTGTAAATCATCTATGTGATTACGCCGTAACTAACCTTTTGCAGCATAATTTTAGACGCATTACCAATTACGGTAATACCATGTTGTGGTTACGCCGTAGCCACTCACTTTGCAGCTTATGACAGGTTTTGCCAGTACGGCGTAACTCCCTCAAAGAGTTACGACGTCACTTTCCACTGCTTTACTTCTTTCATTTTAAACACAATAACCTTGTATAAGTATTTTAAATGAACTTTGTGGGTGTGTTTCCTGTAAACCCTCATGAGACTTCACTCATACACTTGCGACACCAAGTGGTTTAAAAGGCTTGTTGCATATGCTAAATGCAACCGTGATTCCTACGAAAGTGAGTTAGGTTTGTTTTTGTTTATTTTTTCTTTTTAGAATTATGCTTGTCGGTAGTGTGATTTCAGAGATTGAAGTTTGTTCATGATGCTTATACGAAGGCACGTCTCTTTTTCGTGGGCCTTCTTTCTTTTTGGAGCAAATTTCAGGGAAGTTCTTACTCTAATTCTACTTTTCTCTTCACCTTTATTTAAAGCTTAGTACAAAAGAGACTTTGTACAACTCAAGTGGGGGGACGGGAGTAGAATTATCTCTTGAACTTTATTTTGCCCTCGTTTTTCTAGTTTATTTTGAAAAATTATGCCACTTTTAAAATTTTGACATGTTTTTCTTAACCTAACTAGATTAGACCTTAGCTGAGCACATACAACCCTTGATATTATATGGTGAGATTAGCCTTATCCGTTTCCAATATTTTACCCCAAATCCACCAAATTATGAGTGTGCCAGTAGCTCGTAAACTTTAAAACTTGGCTTTTGCATCATTTCGAGACCATAGACGAGGTACGTTGAGTTAGCTTGACGTATTTGGACTTTTCAGTTTAAGAAGGCAATATTATAGGATTATCACCCAAACAACCTACCATTGTATGTTTATCGATTAGTCACCTCGACTTCTCGACCCCCATGTGAAACCCTTTTGTGGCACTCACCTTTAGTGCAAGATACGCCTAGATACACCCATCTAAGCCATTCCTTTCATTTTTTTAACCCAAAATATTTTTTCGATACACCTATACACCTTAGCCTACCCTGTAGTCTTTATTTGTGATTTGGAAATCATCATTTGCCTAAGTTCAAGGTTCAAGTGGAAAGGTTCAGAAATCACGCTTTCATCGACGACATATTCCTGAAGATCATTGAAGACCCTCCGAATTCCCATTGTTCATCTCAAGTGGGGGGACATTATGTTTAGTTGTTACTATTATGTTGAAAAAAAATGATGATTCGAAAAAAAAAAAATTGTTATGTTACTATTGTAAAAGTGCATTGTTATAAGCACTATGTTATGAGTTTAATAGATTTAGTATCGAGGAGGCCACCTCGGTCACATTCTAAGATTGAAGTTGGTAAATTTGCCAACAGTTGGAGAAAAAGGTAATGTGCCCATCTTGACGTCCTCTAATGACACATCTACCTAGTATTTCATGATTCGGTTTCTTGACTTCAAAGCTTGAACTTTGGGCGGACGGTAAGTGGTGATGACTTGGTTATAGATTTAGACTATCTGCTTGATTTTTATTTTACACCATTTATATATCTCATGTCTTATCCTACCCTTTAGTCATGAAGCGTGTCTAGGTGATGCAGTGAGCAATCTTTGGTGTCTTGGCCATGGATTTGGTCATGTATCATTGATTTTGTCCACTTCGCCGTGACATGTTAGTAATGACGAGTCACCCCTTAACCTTTGTCGTGTCTACCCATATTGCATTCGAGAATTTTTTAGCCCTTAACTCTAGTGGTGGAGATTTGTGTAAGCTGTCAAACTTATGATAGAATACATGCTATGATGATGACGATTGAGTGATCACCGAAATTGACACTTAGAATAGTTGAGAGATTTGAGTGTTTCGTTCCCATTTAGGTAGGCGTTCGGCTTTGTTTTATTCTTGCATAAGGGATTTGTAAACTCATATTTTCCAGGTTTTGGGAGATATCTTTTAGAAATCTTTCTAATAAGGTCTACTTGAGGGCAAGTAGAGTTCAAGTGGGGATATTTGATAACATCAAATAGTCCACGAATTTTAAGTGTCAATTTCCCGATAATGCTTGTAATTTATATCATTTATATGGATTTACGCTTGTTTTCTATTGTTTTCCACTTTCAGGTAAATTACGAGCATTGGAGCTAAAAGAGACGCGGAATTGGAGAAATATCAAAGATTTATCATGGTATGTCTGACTTTAAAGAAGTTACAGTAACTCATCTCTCACATTAGCCATAACTAAAGCGTGACTCGGAAAACCAACTAATCGATAATGTTACGTGTAACTCTCCCGAAGATTACGCGTAACTATATTAGGTCAAATGTGGTTCCACGCCACTGATAACTATGCCGTAACTATTTCATCAACTATGGCGTAACCAAGTTATATTGAAGATACGGTGTAACCACTCATAAGGTTGCACCTTAACCAGCAGATCTAGTGCTAATTACGAAGGAATTGAAGATTACGGCGTAAATCTCTTATTAGTTCTGCAGTAACCCGGATCGGCCTATAAATACCCACGATTTCCGACATTTCAAAGCATCCCATTCCACACACCACAACCAAAGAGCGTGAGAAGAAGCCAAAGGCGGGTCTAGAGGAGCATACGGTCTGTCTCCAAGGAGAACTCACTCCCCTACGATAAGCAATAGCATTTTATCTTTTTTTTACTTTCGATTCATGTATTTCGTAACTTTGAATATTGAATTGATTTGTATGGTTAATATGAGTGGCTAAGCACCTCCTGGTGCTAGCCTAGTTATGATTCCTTAATTGTTTTGTCTATATTTACTTTACGCATAATTATTTCTAAGTGTATGCATGCATAGTTTATTGGTAGCTACCTTGTTTCGTAATTTTGAATGGCGGTAGAGGCCAATTGCCTAGGAGATATGACCAAATGACCCTAGGTGAGCGGACTGAGACGGGAAGGGTAAGATATGACCAACTGACGACCCTTTCTACTTGTGCGATTTGACCAACTGATCACCTACCGTTAGGATGAACTTAGGAATTAGGGGGTAAGTGTTTAAGTTGCTAACGCCCGGGCACTCACTATTATAAATCTAGCATGTAGTCAGTACTTAATAACTTGGCTTAGGAGACCGGGAACAACAGGACTTATGAGGAAACGACTTCTCTGTGGTGGCATCTTCTTTGATAGGTTAGGGCGAATTGACCAAATGTTGTCCTCTCGAATTTGACCACACACAAGTAATTGGAAGTAAGTAGGCGTAGACATTACTAGCTAGGAGGAATGACTAGGTTAGCACCACTCTCCTTTATTGATCACACCTTTGCCTTTTAATTGCTTTTAGTAGTTAATTAATTAATTCTTTATCGAAATTATATTTAATCTGTGACAGCTAGACTTAGTAATAATCCAACACACATAGCTCTTGGGACGACCTCGGTTTTACCAAATACTACACTACACATGACCGGTACACGGCGTTAGTGCATTAGGGTAGACCATAGGTATAGAGACAATATAAATATTAAAACACAGTGGTAAAACCTGCATCACTAACTACCATAAGCTTCAATGCGATTCTCTGACACTAAATCACCTAAATGATGCAAATAATACAAACAATTCAACACTTAAAACTAAGTGAACTATTTATATGATTCAACACATAAAATATGCAGATAAATATCTAAGCTAAAGTACCTCAAACATCAATCAAATTTGCTAAATAATGACTAATAACAAGATTTACAATAAACAAAATCAAAACTATATTAACTACTCTAAACTATTGATTCAATGAAGCGAAATTGGACTTACAAGTGGTCCAGCCACTATGACTTGCAACTAAGATCAAAGTAACCCTATCCTAAACTCTTAACCAATCCAAATTCAACCCAATTCCAAATCCAATACCAGCAAATCAACCCTTATCCTGCTTCATGCTAGTACCTTTGACTTTCTTTGACTGAATTTTGATTTGAGTGTAGATCTGAGTATGAAACTGAATAAGCACTTAATAAGCTATGAATGAGCTTATAATAGCTTATAATAACAATATCATAAACTGAATTCAACCTTAGATCATAGTTTACTTATTTTTTATTTTTAAAGTATATATTTTTTTTTTGTGATTTTTGTTTAAAGAATCAAATAAGTTTGAAAATGATTTGATAAATAAGCTAATGTAATCTTGAAATGAATATTAAGCTAAAGAAATCATGAAAACAGAGATTAAGCTTAAGATGAGAATTAAAGCTAAAATGATTTTTATTAATAAAAGCTTGATTACAAAGGAAGATTCAAATCTGAAATTAAACTTAAATCATTAAGAACAATTAAAAGCTAATTCTACTACTCAGAAACTACATACATACAACTGTGAAATCTATAGGGTTTATATAGGAAGCCATAGAGCTTGGGAAGGATCTAGAATTCGCACTAATCATGCTTCTTTTAAGCTCCTTGCAACCGTCAGATCAATTCCCACCTCACTTCTTCAATCTCAGCCTTTGATTTGATGCATCCACGTCCCATCAACCAATCAGAAGCAAGGAGAGCACACGGATAGATGACATGACATTCCCTTGTGTAAGATATGTCAGTGAATTGTACTATTTTGCCCTCAATTTGGTTTAATTTGGTTAATTGATGTTATGGGCAATTTAGGGTTTATGCTATCTAGGTTAAATTGGGGGTATTATTGGCGGTAACGTTTTTTGGTTATTAAAGTATTTTTTGACTGTTTTAACTATTTGACCAAGTAGAGTAAATGAGGGTTCGTTTGTTTTATTTGACTAGGGGTCATGCCGAGTTTTAAAGGGTCACATGGGGTCTTTGAGTATTTGACTGGTCAAGGGTATTGAAAGGTTAAAAACAGTTTTGAACTCTTAGCTTATATAAGGTTTAAAAGGCTTATTTGAAAGGGTAATTTATGTCAAAGTGTGAAAGTTTAAGGGTACTTCTGGAATTTTAACACAAGGGTAATTCAAGGGTTTCTTTTGCAAAATCAAGAAAGATGAGGGACTATTTCTGCCACTTTTGAAACTTCAAGGGTATTTTTTTGGCATTTGCTGAATCTTAAAGGACTAATTTTTCCAATTCTTTAAAGTTGATCCAATCTTTCAAAAATCATCCTTTTAGCATCAAACTCCTCACAATTACTCATTTCGATTTTTTATTTCGGCTTTTGCACTCTTTTCCTTCTCGTGCTTTCGGTTTTGTCCGATTTGTCTTTCTTTTGTGTGTTTTGTCGTATCCGTACTGCATGCATAAATTCAAGAAAACAACAAATATTAGAAATAAACGGCTCTTTCTTGGTTATTTTGGGCCTGATTTGGTGAAGAAAAGGTATGTATTTTAGCACATACCAAATACCCTGAACTAGCGATTGTCCTCCCCACGCCATAATGCAATCAACTCACGCTTCTAAAACTAAGGATTTTAATCTCTTTCTACTTAACCTATGAAAAGTATCAAAGATTCCACAAAAGTGATTAAGAAACCCTTAATCCTAAAAGCGCCCGTTTACCTTTTATTTCCACATATAGATATTACGATTAAGCACTTATTCATTATGAGTGACGGTTTGTTGAACTTTCATGTCGATCAATAACTCCAACATTTTTCAAATGAAATTTTAGGATCACGGAGTAGGAAACACAACTCACGAGGAGTGACCATCTGGATAGAATACATAGTCCTGATTTTCACAAGTCCCCAAACTAAGCTTAAAATCGAAATCATTGTTAAATATGACTTTAGATGCTAACACTACCCATGGAAGTTATTTGTGTAATTACCTCTTGCTCCCATGCATTTTCCTATTTTCCTCTATTTATTTTATTTTTGTTATGAAATGAATTTCTTCATGTTTCTCGTTTCGATAATTTTTATTCTGATAAAGATATGAAGCTAAGTTATTAATTAGTTATCCATCTTCTCTCAAGAACCGTTGTCTTAAAAATAAGGTCCACATCAAGGAATTTTTATTCACTTATATTTTTTATTTCTCCATACAACAATTTTTTTTTGCACTTATACTTTATATTAATTATTTGTACATGAACTACGAGCCGGGTAATTCCAAGACCTTACGCTTCGAATAAAGGATCCAAGGGTCGTTCTGACGTAGAATTCCAAGACTCTAGGCTTCATGAAATGAGAATCCCAATTGTGCTAAACCAAGACCTCACCCAATCCGGCTAGAGGTCAAAGGGCGTAAGATGGTAGACAAGACCTAAGCGCTTAGTTTTGAAATAAGGATCCAAGTGTCGCTCTCGAACGCAGACTCATAACTTTTATTACTTATTACTTGATTTATTATGGATCCTTGATGTGTACCCAATTTTTAAAACAAATATTCTTTTAAGAAGATAAAGAACTAACTATCGCCTAAACCTAACATCTCTAATTATTTATATGGTGAAGGTTTGAATACATCGCATAACGAGCTTTTCTCAAATTACGCAATGTACGTAACATACTTATTTTAATATCCGTCGTAATATACTTTCAAATCTTTACCAATGTAATGTAATATTGATATGTTACCACTTTAAAAGTTACAATAATGGTCCTGCCGTTTGCGTTGGTTTTCACCGTTAGTCCTTTGACTTTTTCACTTAAAAAGTTACATGTGGTCCATGTGGTTTGCTTTGACATTCATTTGTTAGTCCTTAAACTTTCATCTTTTTCATACACGTTTTTATACACGTTTTTAAACATGTTTTTACATACGTTTTTATATACATTTTTCGCATTTTTATACACTTTTTACACGTTTTTATACACGGTTTTATGTAAATTTTTTACACGCTTTTTAAAAGCGTTTTATATACTTTTACACAATTCAATGCGTTTATAAACCGTATATATCGTCCACGTTTTCGGTACATGTATACACGTTTTTTCATTTCTTTTACATTTCTTTACTACACGTTGTTTTCACATTTCTATCCATTTTATTACTTACATTTCATTTCAGTCCATTTCATTTTTTACCATTTCATTTTTAACATGATTTACATTTCATATTTCATCTTTTTTTTTCCATTTCACATTTATACTGCGTTTTTTTTTGGGTTTTATACATGTTTTATACATGTTTTACTGCGATGCATAAAACATGTATAAATAATGTGTCATAACATTTTAACCGATATATCGCCAGTATACGCGATGCGCGTAAATTATGTAAAAGCGTATAATAATTTTTTAAATGCGATCAATATGCGTGATGTATTTACTATAAAACCGTGTATACGCGATGTAAAACCGATGTATAAAAGCGTGTAAAAATGTATAAAATAAATAATATATAGCGATGTAAAATCATGTTTAAACGATGTAAAAATGTGGAAAAATGTATAAGCGTCATGAAAAAACGTAAACTGCCATATAACGCGTGATGCGCGGTCACCCGTAAAAAGCGGTATAAAAACGTTTTAAAAAGCGTGTATAAAGCGTGTAAAAAACATAAAACCGTTATAAAACGTGTAAAAAAAAGTGTATATAAATGCGTAAAAATGTACATAAAAGCGTGTGTAAAACATGTTTAAAAGCGTGTAAAGCGTGTATGGCGTGTATGAAAAAGATGAAAGTTTAAGGACTAACGGTGAAAGTCAAAGCAAACCACATGGACCATTAGTGTAACTTTTTTAAGTGAAAAATATCAAAGGACTAACGGTGAAAGCCAACATAAACGGCATGGACCATTATTGTAACTTTTAAAAGTGGTAATCAATCAATATTACGCATACATTGGTAAAGATTTGAAAGTATATTACATATGCGGAGATTAAAATATGTATGTTACGTACATTGGCAAATTTGAGAAAGTTAAATTCACATTATATTCAGCCTTTCACCATTTATACACCGATATGGGGTGAGACAATTTTGTGGGAGCAAAAAGCCACAAGTATCTTCGATGAGCTCTAAAGAGAACCATCTACTCCACGCTTAACATCTAAACTCATAAGTAACTCTATCATTCCTCGATCTCCGCAAGTTTAAAATCTCAAATAATGAGATCCA
Source organism: Chrysanthemum makinoi (assembly GCA_910596185.1). Taxonomy (NCBI): domain Eukaryota; kingdom Viridiplantae; phylum Streptophyta; class Magnoliopsida; order Asterales; family Asteraceae; genus Chrysanthemum; species Chrysanthemum makinoi. The sequence continues at coordinate 150,199,045 of OU343224.1, read as the reverse complement.
GCGGATGCTTAGCGATAATAGATTATCTATGGTTAAGGAACAAGCTAGGGCTCAACACGCCTCAAAGTCGAATTCTATTCCTACTCTCACAAGCGGAAAGTCAACAAGGTGTCAAAACATATATTAACTTAGCAAATGCTTAGGTAGAATAATCTCAAGTCTCGCATTTTTAAAGTTACTTATTAGAAAGTAGCAAACTCTTTCAAAGCTTCGTATATTTAAAATCACTTAGGGAAGCTTGCAAATTCTTGGCCTTGTGAGCTATAATCGCATTTTATAGCCTCTTGTCTAAGCAATTAGCAAAGACGTTTTAAGAAAACGCATATTTAAAGTAACTTCTAAGAAACTTCAAAAGACTTTTCAATCATAAAACTAGCAAAACCTTACAAAATTTTTAAAATTTTCATTTTGCACAATTTTTTTATTTCTTAGGAAAAAGGGCTCGCGAGAGTACACGGTGAAGAATAAGCAAGCGGTCAAATCAAATCGAAGATTACCCTACCCAGACTAAAACATTGTCCTCAATGTTTAAAGGCCGGGTATCTACGAAAATCTAAAAGAATTAAGTATGCTTAAAGATAAGCGTTAGTCGATAAAGATTTTGGATATCGGATTTCCATCGATGTCGATCATGAAACTTCGAGTGGAGAAAAGACAATCTTCGAGGGCGAGAGTGTGACAACAACTTCGTGGTCATTTCTCAAATTTACTATTCACCGTTACTATTCAAAATTTTACTATTCACCGTTTTGGTCGATAATATCGAGAACGTATTTCAAAATTTACTATTCGAAACACACTATTCATTCCGGACAAAATCACTATTCAAGTTTCACTATTTCATCATTTATCATAAACTAGGTTTATGAGTATCAATTCAGCGTAACATAAATGGTTTAGTTTCAATTCATGAACAATCATCAAGGACATTTCATATAGACTAGGTTTAGTCTACATATCATTAGCATCATCGTCATCATATTAGTTTATGCATGGTTTTGCATTTTTCATTCAACGTAAAATTTTCATATTAAATAAACGCTATCGCGTAATTAATTATTTTGAACATTTGATCCGACACTTCCAAAATATTCCTAATATATTTTTATACTCATTTTAAGACTATAAAAATTATATTATTAATTACAGATGTTTTCAATTTATTTAGTATATAAATTGTTATGTTTATATAATTCTGGCGGTTTAGTAAATTCAACCCGATAAATATTTATTCACTCAATTCTTGTAAGAAATGTATTTTTATAATTTTCTACTTGATACATTTTATTTTGTTCCGTTAAAATTTATTTTTAGTTAACGCTACCTTAAATGCTTATATAAATACACAAGTTACTAATAATTCTTAACTAACTACACATTTACTCTACATTAATACACTTAATTGTTATCAAATGCAACTAGTCTTTTTTTTATGCATGTGTCGACCTCAAGGTGACTCACTCATTTAATTACAAAATATCTTATACATATATTCATATTATACTTCAACTTCACATACAAACTAATATCTTCTAAGTGAAAAAGATCAAAAACTCTCGTCTTTCTCTCCTTCATCCATAACCGGCCATTGAAGCTCCAAGAAGAAGAACACAAAAATTTTGCTAGTCAAGTTTATATTACAATCTAGTTACACTCTTAGTTAAGGTTTTGAAATAAAAACCTTGGGTGATTAGAAAAAACCTTTGCTCATAAACCTCATCAAGTTAACTAGTAAGCGTCTCATATTCATGATCATATTTCATATTCATTTTTATGTTCATTTCATTAAGCTTGAGAAAACATGCAAGTCATATGATGTTTATACCACTTTTTCATTGGTTTTTAAGAGTTATATATATTTATGTCATCCTATAATTACTCCTTGGAATATATCACTTTTGGTGATGTCTAGGAACCCATGACACCCTAAGAAGGTGTATGGTAGGATTAGAATAGCTTCGGAGTTGGTTTGAATTGGTTGGAATAGGTTTGGCGCGTGAAAAACTCATTTCGACAAGTTTTCTAAAGGGTCTGTCCTTATTTTGAAATTCTGGAATTTTCGACAGCAAGAAAAATATTTTGAGCTAGATATTTGGAAAATATACTTTAAAACGAAAACGTGGCCGCTTGAACGGGTTAAAACGGAGCTATCTTGAAGAAGTTATGAATTTTTGAAGTTTGCGGCGAAAACTATTTGTTTCAGAAAATTCAGCATGCTGTCTCGACTTTTACGAGTCAAAAATGAGTCTTAAGCGTTGTTAAATGTGTCGACTTATCAAAAATATATTAGTATATGTTATCACGATTCCGTGGATATAAAGAACGTAGAAAACGGACTTATAACGACAAAGTTATTCACATTTTAAACAAGTTGCCGTAACTTTATTATATAAGAAAAATTAGTATATTTCTATTAGACAAACTTTACGTCAACAAGGGACCATGTTGAGGGTCGTTTTTAACATGGATGTAGTACTTTTACAAAATGATGTCTTCTAGTAAAAGTAAGTTCTCCTAGCCTATTTTCCAAAATGTCCAACCGTTCGTCAAGCGGGGTTGTAACGAATAAAATACGGTCACTTAAACTTTGCCGAAAACCACCCTTAAACTATATTTTGGGACACAAGTACCATACTTAACCTATATTTTTCTTTATGTTCGAGACCTCTAGGATGAAAACTTAAACACTAAAACTTAGAGATAATGATACAAGCTTCCCAAAACCGTTGAGTTAGTTTCCTAACACTCGACGTGCACCATTTTACGACTAGCTTTTAGAGGCCGTTTAGTCACTTTCATGAAAATTTCAACGACATTATTTTACGACGAAAAGTTATAATTTCATAATAAATCACTAAATGATTATCGTAGGATATCATTTCAACGTAAATACATGTAAAGTAATTTAAAAATGGTCAAGACGTTACGAGATTATTTTTCGTCGATAAGTGTTATTTTGAGTTCACAAGTGGTATAGATATCATCTGAATTGCATAAACATTACATCATGACTTATTACATATCATATCATTCATAATAGGTCAAGTTTAGAGATTCCCGCTACATTTCGGTGTATCCACTTTTGCCATCACATCATTGTCCATGTGAGTTTTCATAGCCATCAAATTTTCATATTGTTTTATACTAACTTTTGGGGAATGTCGTATCGACAACTTTTATGACATTCATGTCTATTTGAAAACTATGTGTTTGGAGCTAAATGTCTTGGTATTATCATTGAGCTAAATGTCTTGGTATAATTTGAACCATACTTGAGAATTTCTTGTATAATCATTGAAAAATGTCTTGGAGCTAAATGTCTTGG